>JAXQQM020071967.1:0-89431 GCA_034641835.2 Pinus albicaulis
CAGAAGGAAAACTCACCCGATTCTGCTTCCCATATACACAATGTTCACAGAAATCGAAATCCATAGAACAATTAGACATACCTTCTACCATACCATCTCTATGCAGTATCCGAAGGCCCTTCTCTCCAATATGTCCAAGCCTTTGATGCCATAGCATGGTCTTTTCTCTAGAGATAGCTAGGCTTTCCGTCCCACTTTCAGGAACCACAGAACTGTTACACCCATCAATAACAGTACTACCTTGTAGCTTGTACAGAGTTCCAAATCGAACTCCCATTTGGAGTACAGGTTCTTCGAACCATCTTTATCTTTCTCGAACACTCGTTTTACACCTCGCATCATCCATCTTGCTGGCATGATCAACCGATTTCGCCAATGTAGGAATATGCAGAACACCAGGAAGTGTTCTAATCCTCCCACCTTGCAGCTTCAGCTTGACCTTTCCACGTCCGACGATTCTCGCCTTCCTATCATCCCCTAGGAAGACATCACCACCATCATATTTCTCATACTCGCAGAACCACTCCCTATGGGGAGTGAAGTGAAAGGATGCACCTGAGTCAATCAACCATGACTCATGATCTACATGTGTATTTGAAGAAGAAGCAAAATACACATCCCCACCTTCATCCGAGGTGGTTTTTGCCTCTGCAGAAGGACCTTCATCAGATCCCTTTCCTTTCTCAGGAGCTTTAGATCTGCATTCCTTTTTGTAGTGCCCTTCCTTTCCGCATTTCCAGCACACCTTTACAAACTTTCCAAGAGATTTAGATCTCCCTCTAGATTTAGATCTCCCACTGGAAACCTTATTCTTGTTTCTGTTCTGGGACCTTCCTCGTACAGATAAGGCATCTCCATTCTGACCCTCCATATTTCTCCATCTCATTTCCTCCGACAGCAAGGCTGAGACAATGTCATCAAAATTCAAGGTAGTTGTATTGCTACCTATTGCAATAACCAGACTGTCCCACGAGTCTGGTAGAGAGCACAAAAAACTGATGCACTTATCTTCATCTGAGATTTTAATATCAACAGACGACAGCTGACTTACCACAGTATTGAAGGCGTTCAGATGCTCTGTCACCGAGTCTCCATCCTTCATCCTCAGGTTATATAGCTTTTTCCGCAGGAACAACTTATTCACTAGAGACTTAGATTGGTACAAAGTCCCAAGTTTTTCCCACAAGGTCTTCGCCGTAGCTTCCCCAGATACATTCAACAATACTGAATCTGAGACACACAACCGTATTGTTCTTTTAGCCTTCCGATCCAGTTTCTTCCAGTCTTCATCTGACATTGCCGTTGGTTTAGTACCTGGATCTACTGCGATCCACTGATCTTTATCCACCAACAGATCCTCCATCTTGAGCTTCCACAACTCAAAACTCTGACCATTAAATTTCTCGATCTCTATCTTTCCGCCGCTCGCCATCTTCTTTCACCGCAACAATCGATCCCGCAGATCTCCCACTGAACAGGGTCTGCCACAGGCCCGAGCAAAAAAACCTCAACAACAAAGGCGTCCCCTTGAAGCCGAAACAAATCCGATACCAAATGTAGGTTTTAACCCTGAACATAAATATCTACACACGATTCTTATAACAGAAAATAAGCAAGAGCATAAAACATAAAACAGATAAACACAGAGATTTTCCCCTGGATCCCAAATCGGGACGACCAGCTTGATTTTTCATTATGATATTTTTAGTGTTACAACACATATATATACATGCCGAAGCATACATAAACCCCAATCCATTAACCCTGGATTAGAACATAACCGTAGTTCCCTTGACCGGATCTACAAAAATACCAGGGGCCGAAAACAATCGAACCCCAAAACCATGTGCAAAACCATGCACAAAACCATGGGCGGATCCACCTATGAGTGGGTCCGCACAAAAAAAAAATTTTGGCCGGGGCGCTGCCCCGGACCCCAACGGTGGGGACTGCTTTGCCCCTCGTGACCCCCCAGCTACGCCCGACGCAACATACAGCGCGTGGGGCCAATTGTGGAAAGAATATAACACATACCCAACAAGATCTTCAATTTTGATTAAAATAGTTTACAGAATTCAAAACTGGGGTTTTATCAGGGTTTTACATCAAATCCGTTCTTTTGGGGGCAAATACAGGTCTTTTGTGGGGAAAAATAGGCTTCACAAGGTTCGAATTGACAGAAATAGCTCTTTTTTATGACATGGAGGTTACCTTTTTTGAAGAATACCTATTTTTTGCAGGTATTTGGTCTTTAAACTGGGTTTCTGAGGCGTCAGAAGGCTTTTTGAAATGTTGTTGAAGTATTTGGAAGTAAATTGGAAGCTTCAAGCAGTCTTGGCAACAATTCTTAATAGACCTCTAGTTATTTGGGTGTGTAAATGGTGTACAACGCTTGTTTTTTTTCAGTCAGAAGGGTTTAATATGCATAAAAACTTAGAAATACTTTAAAACTGAGCGTATATGCAATTTTATAGAGTTTTTAGGTTTAAACAGGTTCTGCATTGAATGCAAGTCAAGTGAGAAGAAGGGTGGTTTAGCGCCAGCGGGAGAAAATCATCAGTGGTTATCGCATGAAGAGAAAGTGGTAGGTTCTTTATTTAGATCGAATGTGATCCAATCTCTTATCACAGCGTGGAGGAGAGAGAGTGTGTTAATACTGCCCATTTCACAAATTTTAAATTGATTAAGTTGGGCACAATTGGATTTGCGATATTGTTGATGGATCGTCAGATCTGGGAGAAGGATTGCAAATGGATGAGATTTGGCGGTGGAGTAGCTCGGTATATGGGGCGTGGGGCTCGAATAATTATATGCGGCGGGGTTTAATTTATAAATTTAAAACGTAGTTTTTAGCATATAAACATAATAAGAAGATAGGTGAATTGTGGTTTTACACGGTAAATGAGGAATTTACATGTGTATTGTGACTTTTGAGCAGGGGATATTATATATAATATGTAAATTATTTTAACCTATAGGGGAAAGTGGGATAATATTTCACGTGGAGTAATAGGACCATAGGTTAAAATTAATAGGTGGGTTTGGGGTATTTTAAAATAAAGGAATTAATATATCTATGGGAAAGGGTAGTTAAAAGGAATTAATAAATTATATTAGGTTTAATATGAAATGAGTATGATGTGAGAAATAATACATATAATATCAACTAAGAAAATTGTAAAATAGGCATTTGAGCACAACAATGGTCCCATTTTAGAAATTTACACATAATACTTAGGATAAATTTTATTTTGTGGGTTTTTTGAGTCTTTTTGCATGAAATGAAATTAGTTAAAGGGGTTTTTTTACCTTCCCTAAGAAAAAGTGTTTTAACTTAGGAAAATGGAATAATGTTGAGAAAATGGTTATTATGAAGGGATTTCAATACTTATTACCAATCAATTATTAGGCCTTGGGTCCGGTCCCAACAAAAGTCAGGGAAATGTTCTGAGCCTTTTTAACTGAAGGTTTTGAGTATTGAATGCTTTGAGGGGAGGGGAAATTAGTAATTTTTGCCAAATGAAGTTTTATTACATGCCTTGCACAACTGCTTTCTACCTACCCATCATTATTCTAACATTTTTTCATTATTTTCATTTGTGCATTTGAGCTTGCAACCTAAATACATTTTTCTTTTAAAGCATAAAACTATCTAATTCTAACCTTATTTCATCCAAGGGCTTAGATTAAACTATTGAGCTCCTCATTTATTCTCTAACTGTTTACTGATTTGTCAAGTTTAAAATTTTTGACATATCTTTATTCTCTATCTATAAACATGAAATTCAAAGCATGAAAAAGTTAAGATTAAACTATTTAACTCATCATGGATTATGGCATTTTAAACAAGCTGCACATAATCATTATTCTTGCAGTAAAAGTAAAAAGTAGTGGCATTTTGGCTTGCATCACTTTCATGTCTTATTCTTATCTCTCTTTTGTTTTGGGGGTCCATTTTTTCTATTCTTTTTTGATGTTTTTTCTTTCAAGTCCTTTGATCTTTCTTTTAGGACTTTTACCCTCTTTTCATTTTTTATTATTTTCAAAATATGGGAAAACAACTTACAGAAAGCAAGGTATGTACATATTTACAAGACTGATCATAGTCAATTCCAAAATTATGAACCCTATTATTATAGGACCCTAACAGTGGCTTCGCATGGGGATGTCATTTCCTAGTGAAATGTCAAGAACTTTGAGACTAGTAGCCTTTTAATTTTGAATGAGATGACCCTGTAAGTGTTATTCTGATCTCTGCAATTGTTCATACTTATGATATTTTACCTTTCAAAGCTTAGGGCCTTCTCTTTGGGCTTCAACTTTGTTAGGAAAACATTCAATCCAATATAAAAACTGAAATGTTATTTACAATGGACAAAGTAAAGAAAATTAATTATTGGTTATTTCTGAGGAGTAGTAGTGCTTCAACATTCTGCCATTGACAGGTCCACCTAGCAGATCTGATCAATCCATTTCTTTCAGAAAGAAGGCATTGTTACCTCCGTAACCATAAATAATAAAGTCCTTTCCATAGGAAATCAAATTTCCCTTGTTTACCTTTTTCTTCCCTTCTTGAATCCCATTTTAGTACTTTGTCACCAATGTAGAAATCATCTTATTTACTCTTTTTTTCAAAAAATTTCTTTATCTTATCTTGTATAACTTGAGACTTAAGATAAACCTCTTCTCTTGTCTGCTGCAAGTGAATGGTTTTCTTAATCCTTCTTTGAATGTCATTGGTCTCAAATTTTAACTTGGATTATCTTCATTACTTGTACTCCTAAGGAAGATGGAAAAACAACATCCATTCTATTAGCCACTGATAAATTCTGTTATACCAAGAGGTGGCTAATTTTGTTCTTCAAAACTCCAAGAGATAATTCCCCTTTGAGAACCTATCATCCTTGAAGTTTTTATGAAGATAAGTAATACTTTAGTTAATCTTCACTGTTGTTTCCCTTTTAAACCTGAAAAATCTGTTGTTTTCCCTGAAGAAAAAGACTGTTAAAAACTCGTTTTTTCCTTTCATTTTACGCCTCCTTTCACTCATAATTAACCTCCATTTTTCATTCCCTTTTTCCTCATGAATTTTTTCCATTTCCCTCATTTTCCTTTCTTCCCATCATAAATTCCTGTCAATGAGGTTTAAAACTCTTTTTTAAACCTTATCATAACTCTCAAAATCTTGTGAAAATCCTTAAAAAATCATGAAAAATAGTCTTTTGCACTAAGGGCTTAAGCCCCTTTCGGTTAAGCCCCTAACTCCTCCGCATATGATCTACGCTCGAGACCAGGCGCTAAAGTCCCGAGCGCTAATCACAATCGTAGCTTCCCGGTTGTGATTTTTCCTTTGTTTTTTATAAATTTCCGATGCGAGAGTCTTTTGTTCTATCGACCTCTGCCACGATCTCCACTGTTGATCTCTTTGATGATCCGACTCCCTACGCTGGCTCGTATCACCACCAATTGCAAGAATTTTTAAGTACCACCGTGTTTCCCCCGATTGGCGATCCCCAATCCAATCCCGACTGTCGATCTCACCTCGATCCGATGGTTAGCGCGTAATCACACCGCATCATTTCTTCATTGTGTTCCCTTTTCCCTACTCCGATTTAGATCTTGCGATCCAATCTGGACCGTCGAATCCACAAGAACCAACGATCCAGATTAACCATAACTCTGCGTATTTTTCTCCACGTTTATCCCTCAGATTAAATCTCAACCGTCGATTTGACTCCCAGATACAACGGTCAATATGTAATCGCATCAAAAATTTTCTTATGTGCTATCCTCTCTCCTCCACCGATTGGAGATCCCGCAATGGGATCTGCGCCGTCCATTCCATAGATCCGATGGTCCAGATTAAAACCTGACTTCCTCTATTATTTTATATAGCTCGACAATATAAATTGCTCAGTGAAGATCCATCATTGACCTCTGCAGATCAACGGCCCACATTTGTCCTCTTTCCACCCTTATATAAAATAGTGGGCCCTCCCTTTTTGTGTTCCTCCGCCATTTTCCTTTGAAAACCTTACCATTCCTTTACAATTCTTGTTTCCGACAAAAGGTTTTAAAAGTAAATCCTAACCGTCGATCTTCAGAGATCTAAGGTCATCAGGATCCATCTTTCCGCCCTTTAAATTTTCTTCATATTTCCCCCTTATCCCAATTATAACGTCTACCGAAGAAATTCGGTGGTTGGATAGCCTTTTTACCCCTCCATTGCGCGTCGATCTTGGTGACATCACTTGGACCCCACCTATTCTATTATCCCACAGCTCTTCATATATCGCGCACTACCTGCACTGTTGGATTTGGATCATCCAATCCAACGACCTATAATCCATATTGCATGATTTTTTGAGCCCATTCCACAGTGCGCAACTTTTACGCGATATAAGCGGTTTTAAAAATCCACGTGTCGAATGCAAACCTATATCGCGTTCCAAAAGCTAAAACCACATTACCACCTCAGAGCCACGCGAAAACTGCTGCTGGTTTTCCGCCAAATCACTATCCCCACAGTGTTATTTTGATTTTAATCCTAACCATTGATTATCATAATCTAACGGTTTATATTATAACGTGACCCCTTCGCTTGTCCTTCCATCTTTGCCCCAATGCATTTCACCGAGCAATCTCTACCATTCATCTTTTTGATCGAACAGCCCGGACTTAATCTGACCCTCATTTCATCCAACTGCCTCCCCATCAACCCATCGAGAAATCTCGATTGTCGATTAGTCTGGATCGATAGCCACGATTTAACCTAACCTCCAAAGCAGCCTTACCCCATTCCTTCACGGATTTTCTTAACTTTTCTGTGTTTTATGCAGGTTTTCAAGCTTTCTCCATAGTTTTAAAAGGAAATTAAAGGCGGGGGATGATGATCCCCCAGGCCATTATTAATGAAGAACATGAAAATACAGGGTTCAAACAACATTTTTACCATGTCTCATGAACATTGGTAATATTATGAAAACCCTTCTCGCACTTGCAACACAGCTAAAAGACATAGTCAGAGACCATTTATTGAAGAAAATCAGCATTGAAGATAAAATATTAAAGAGTATCAGGGTTTTAAGGGTTTGAATCAAAGTTTTAAAAAGGATTAAGGCATAAACTCAAAAAATCAAATACCTTATCCATAGTCATTAGAGTATGAAGACTGGAAGACAGAGATTAAGCTAGATTAGGTCTAAAAAACAGATCTAAAGTAAATTAAAGGTGTTTTAGGGAAAACAAAGAAATCTATCAGTCTGAGTAGCCTCCACTGCCACATGAGGGGATAATTGAATTCCCCAGCTACCAAAGAGCCACCTATAGCCTCAAAGCAATCAAGGAAGGCCTACTTATTGCTGAAACAGAAGATATTTGCATAAAGACACCTGAACAGTTATTACCAAAGAAAAAATAAATTCTAAAACTGTCAGTGAAGTTATTGTAAAGGATAAATAGGCCTCTAAGTCAATATTTTTACCCATTTAAGCCTTATAAGACATTAACAGAGTAAATGATACATAGTTGTAATTCGATGCATTCCTGCCTCATGCCTTGCATGGTTTTCGAGGCTAGGAATTGCATTTAGTGTAGAATTTATTACACTTCAATCCTAAAACTCTTCCACCTCCTCATTTATTCTATAAATACTTCTAAATAAGATGAGATATAGGTTGGTTGATTGTTCACTAGTTGTAATATTGAAACTCTCTGAAATAATACATAGTCTGTTTGAAGTTGAAGAAGAAATTGAAGTCTTGGAAGCTTGATGACGATGTTGCATGCTTGTTCTTGAGAAGGCTCTATCGTTGGATCCATGAGCTTGGCTGTTGGTGAAGTATTCTGAACTGTTTAATGTTTTTCCATGTTTTCATTTTGTTCCATAATTTCTTACTACAGTAGGATGAAATTTTTAGGCTAAGAAATGACTCCTAGAAGCACCTTAGACCTGTTCATCCTTCACTGTTTTATGTTTTCTTCTGCTGAGGTATTTTAGAGTCTTCAATCTCTCTCTTTAGTCCTCATGCTTGTTTATTTCTATAATAGTTCAAATAGTTGGTTTCAACATGATTTATGGTTTTCCCTGCTTGTCTGCTATCACTTGAAAGTTGTTATTGAAGTCTCCCTTTGAAGTACCATTGTCTTAAGTTAGCCAAGGAGGTCTGTTTTGATCATGCCCTTTGTCCTTGCTTGAAAAAATTGTTTTAAAGTTATTTATAGTTGTGATCATAGATGTGTTAGGTGTTCCCTCTTCTATGACTGCAATTATCAGTGAATCTTTTATGTTTTCTAAGTCATTTGAAATAAAATCTTTGAGGAAATAGGATGTGCTCCCGAATCTTAGATTTCATTTTGAAAGTTGTCTTGAAGTCATTATTTGCTTAAATAGAGGTTTGTAGAATTTATGGTTAGCCCTGTCTATAAAATACTTCTTTATTGTTCAGCTTATGTTTTCAAGTTCCCTTTGTTGAGAATTCAAATTATTCTTTCCAAATCATTGATGTCCATCTCATTCACAAAACCAAAGGATCTTCTGCCCAAGTTAGATTTTCCCTCTGATATCCCATATCCATTGATGAGTTTGTCATAAACCATTCCTGACTCCATTTCCCAATGAATCTAACATTTCCCCTTTCTATCTATCTCTCTTAGACCTTTCATGTTTTGCTATGTCTTTCAACCAAACAAACAAATAAACACTTGCACTTAATAACTAGTCTAAAACCAATGCTCAAAGCACATAAGATAAACCTCTACAAAAAACAAATAATTTTAGAGATCCCTCTCTGAGAACAGGAGGACTAGATCCTGTAACTCTAAATATTGGTTCTGATGTTGCCTTGTCTTTTGATTTTCCAATCTATCAAAACATGGGACACCAACATAATGGCAATCATGGTGGGACACTTCTGAGGTAGTGACAATCTAATTACACCTTAGGACTCTAGAAAATCTCATTAGTCTTTCCAACAACCATAAAAACTCAGAAAAATGTTGGGTATGGAGCCCGATTATCTTCTTACTTTGTATCACAACATTGGACCCCTGTACCTTAAAAGGGGCGGCAACGCCGCCCGAAATTTAATCGCTGCCGTGGGGGGTGGCAGCGCTTTTCGGAGCCCCCCCCTGGCGGGGGTTCGGGGGCAGCGCCCCCGAAGCTAAAAACAAATGTAAAATTGCCTTGTAAAAGTATAGTAATTTCTAGTCAATCTAGGCCGTTCATTAGGCAAATGATCTGATGGTAGAAGTTATGTTTAGATTAGGGTTTTTTGCCCTAGAAGGCAACCCCCTTGTATATATGGGGGCATTGTATTGCGGCTGGTGTATAAGGTGTGTATTCTCGGAGTGAGAAATAGAGAGGGAGACTGTGAGAGAGAACAGAGGATATTACAGCGGATCTGCTGTAGGTTTTGTCTCTTCATTTTGTTGGATAATGTAGTGCTGACCGTCGTTCGTGACGTAGCCCAAACTGGGTGAACCACATATATCTGTGTCTCTCTGGTTTTATGTGTTTTGTGTGCTTGTATTTTCCGCATATTTTATGTGTTTCATTGCTCTGTAATATTTAATTCTCTAACAAAAAACCCAAAAATGTTTCAGATTGGCTTCCTAATAAACATGGTGGTGGAACCATTCAATATTTTATCTTCATAAAAGCTAAAAAGTTTCCACCTGGCGACTCCACTAGGCCCGGTAGGCATATTACCCATCTAGCTCTCCAGATTTCCTTAAGATTGTGTTAACCAGTGTTGAGGAAGTTTAGAAGCCTAGTCCCATACTAGATAAGACATTTTGAGAGGCAAAATTTTCAAAAAATAGTCCCAAAAAACTTCAGAATTTCTGTTTTTTGGAAAAGAAGTCTGGCTTCACATAAGATCAACACTAGATCCCATCCAGATCCAAATCCCCCTACCATATTTAACAATCCAGAGAGGATTTTTGGCAAATTTCTAGACCTGGAAAATCAGCTATTGATAGGAGCCTCTTAAGAACAAAATTTGTCCCTGAAAACCTTGTTGTCTTAGAGGATTCACACTTTGACTTACATCACAAAAAGAACATCTTTAGAAATACATCTCAAGGTGATTTAAAACAAACTGATCTTGACATTGCAGATTTGCAACAGAGCTTTAATACAGAAGCCTCACCTTCCACTCCTCCTGATTCCCAGCTTCTTCATCACTATAGCCCTTTTCATAACAAATCTGCTCAAAACCAGTTTGCTGGCCCAAGTATCTCTTCCACTCCAATTCATACTACCACTGTACAAAACACTCTGTTTCAGCCCACTTTCCCTTTTGTAAATCCACCTCTTATAAATTCACCTTTCTTTCCAGCCATGGCAACATGGTATGCCCCATTACTGTTACCACAACCCCTGGTTCCCTTACCAAATGATTATCAATCAAAAATTCCCCATTTCACTACCAATGAACCTACTACTGCCCAGCAGCATATAGACAAAATGAATGATGCATTTGATTACATGGAGATAGAAGATGAGACCATACAAATGAGAATCTTTGCCCAAAGTTTAGGAGGGGAAGTAAAAAAATGGTTTAAAAGCCTAACTCCTAACAACATCAATGATCTCCCTGCTTTGCATCAAACATTTATAAACAGATAGGAAATCAAAAGGAACCCTCTCCAAATCTTAGCAGAATATAGCAGTCTTAAAAGAAATCAAGGGGAGAGTGTTCATGATTATTCCACTAGGTTTAATAGTATCTATAATGCTCTTCCACCTCACATGAAACCTCCCTAAGGCATGGCCTTAGTAATATATCCTGAAGTTTTTTATGCCGAAATGGCCTATCAACTAAGGGAGAGAGATTACTTAACTCTAGAAGACATGCAGAAAGGATCTATGAGTGTAGAAGCAAACATAATTGAGAAAATAAATAGGCTGAGATCAGAGAAGAGGGTAACTTATAAGGATGACATTGCACCCTCAACCTCATCTTCTGACACCAAAATTGACAACCTAGTGAAAGTAATGGAGAGGATGCTTGAAAAGATCAACTTGAATGATAGAGTGCCACCAAGAGAACCTCAAAACAACCAAAATAGAAATAGAAATTAGAATTATAGCAGAGAAAAAAATCAAGATAGGCCAAAAGAAAATGACCAACAGATTAGGCCTCCCTTCCAACAAAACTATGTAGATCAATATGAGGAGGATAGGGAGATTGAAAGGTTGGGAGAGGGTCATGTAAACTTGATTGGATCATATAGTGGAGATGATGTTTTCCTCACTGAATAAGAACAAGGTTTCTTCTCTGATTAAAATACAAACACCTATGAAGATTCTGATGACTATAGATTGGGGTTTGAAAATGCAATTATGGAGGTGCACAAACAAAATGATCTTAGGAGCAAAGGGAACGTAAATAATTCAAAGGATAAAAACACTAGTACTACTGTCAAGAAAAACATAGAAACTTAGCCTAAGAAGACAGCAAATAAAACCAACGTTTTGGCTAAGAAACCAGATTCAAATAAAGAGAAGAGTAGCCAGCCAAATGTTGAACAAAGCATCCCTAGCACCTCAGCTAGTGGACCTAACAAAACTATCCCAATTACCAGTCCAGAAAAAATTCAGCAAATCAAAATTGCTAAAAGGAATTCAATTGAAAAGAAAGATGTAAATATGACCAAATCAATTGTTCCTTTCAGCCTCGAAGGAGAGATTGCGAAGATAAAAATTACCATCCCTCTAGCTGAACTAGTAACCCAAGAAGTGTACAAAAACCAAGTTTTGGAAGCTTTGAACTTAGGAAGTGATACCGATACATTAAACTTGACAGATGACAAGCTTGAGTTGTTATTTGGTCCAGAAGTTGAAGGAAAATACCAAGAAGGATTTTTTCCTCCCTTCTATGTTAGTTTTAATATACATGAGAAAATTTTACACAACGCCATGCTAGACTCTGGAGCTTTGCATAATCTTATGCCCAAGGTAGTAATGGAAAGCTTAGGCTTAGAAATTACTAAACCATACAAATATTTTTATTCCTTTGATTCAAGCAGAGTCAAATCCTTAGGTTTAATCAAAGATTTATGTGTTAACTTATCACAAATCCCTGCTAAGAGTATAGTAATGGACATAGTTGTAGCTGAAATTCCCCCTAAGTATGGCATGCTCTTATCAAGATCATGGGGAGCCAAACTTCAGGGAAGCATTCAAATGGACATGTCTTATGCCACCTCCCAGTTTTTAACCAAAACATAAGATTATACAGGGAATCCCACATGAAATACATGGTGAGCAACATAGATAAACCAAACAACTCTCCAATCTATTCCATTCAGTCAAGCTTAGATTCCTTCATATTATGCAATGAAGATGAAATCACTCAACAAGAAAAGGAAAACATAGACCCAATCGGTTTATCGGAACAATCAAATCTTCCCTCAAATCAAATTCAAAACATTGAAAATCAACAGCGACAAGAGAATGAAAATAAGGCTGATATACTTTGGACAATAAAATTTGATGGATCTTGTAATAAAATAAGTGCAGGGGCAGGTGTATGGATTCAAAATAAAAATAAGAGTTATTCATATAAGCTAGATTTTCCATGTACCAATAATATTGCTGAGTATGAAGCACTTCTCCTTGGCTTACAGTTGCTCAAACAATTACAAGCCCAGAAAATATCAATCTTAGGAGACTCTGAACTTGTCATAAGACAAATCAAAGGAGAATACTTAGCTAAAAACCCAAGACTTAGAGAGTATCGAAATGCTGCCCTTGATTTATTAAAGACCTTTGAAAAATATGAACTCATTTTCATTCCTATAGCACAAAATCATCTAGCAAATGAACTCGCTTTCAATGCCAGCAACTATCAAATACCCGAGATAAATGAATAGCTTAGTGTAAAGGTAAAACACAAGCCTGCAGTGCCTAATAATGAAGATCACTGGAAGGCGTTTGATTCTAACAAACACATAGATGATTTCTTAAAATCAGAAAATGATTTTTCCATACCAATATCAGAAACCAGCCATAAAGAAAACTGTTTGTATATTGAACAAATCTTAGAAGTTGAAATGACATATTCTACTGATATAAATCAATATGAGAATCCTTTTGAAGCAGAATTAATTGACTGCGTAGGCCAGAAAGACTTGGAAGTCTTACAGTGCAAAATTGATACAATTCCAAGAGGTCTCACACCTTTAGAACACCTTTTTGACTTTAATGATGTAGCCAAAGAATCCAGAATGGAGACTGTGGAAACAGATGTAGAAGAACATAACATAGGCAGCCTAGCAGAACCCAAAATGATTAAACTGTCCAACACTCTCCCAGCTCACATAAAATTGCAATACATAGAGCTGTTCAAATAATTCAGGGATGTGTTTGCTTGGGGGTACAAAGACCTGAAATCTTATGATACCAGCATCATTCAGCACAAAATCCCTCTTAAGGAAAATCAAAAGCCTTTCAAACAAAAAATAAGGAGAATAAACCCTGTTTTACTACTTTTAGTTAAGAAAGAAATTGAAAAAATGCATGATTCTGGAATTATAGTGCCCATTAGATATTCAAAATGGGTGTCAAACTTAGTTTCTGTTAGGAAGAAGACAGGAGAAATCAGGCTTTGTATTGAATTCAGAAATTTAAATAGAGACTCTCTAAAAGACAACTACCCCTTGCCCAAGATGGACCATATACTTCAAAGGGTAGTCGGGTCAAAAAGGATATCACTTTTGGATGGGTTCTCGGGTTACAATCAGGTGTTAGTGCTCCCAAGTGATCAAATCAAAATTGCTTTTACTACACCTTGGGGCACCTTTATGTATGTCAAAATGCCTTTCTGTTTGATGAACGCAGGGGCCACTTTCCAAAGGGCCATGGATATATCCTTATCTGAAGATATTGGCTATTTCATAATCATTTTCCTTGATGACATAACCATTTTCTCAAAAACTGATATAGAACATTTGATTCACTTGAGAAAAGTTTTTGAGAAGTGTAGGAAATTTTGCTTATCTTTGAATCCCAAGAAAGACACTCTTTGGTCTCCAATAAGGTAAACTTCTTGGTCACATAATTTCAAAAGAGGGAATCAAATTTTACTTCAAAAGAATGACTTGGGGAAAGAATAACCAATATCCTTCTTTAGTAGGGCCTTAAGAGATGCTCCTTTCAAATATAACATCATGGAGAAGCAAGCCTTAGCATTAGTGAAATCATTAAAGGACTTTAGAGTCTATATTTTACACTCTCACATAATTGCTTTTGTTCCACATACTGTTGCCAAGGACATTCTAAGTCAAGACCCTGATGGTAAAAGGGGAAAATGTATTTCAACTATTCTTGAATATGACTTAGAAATCAGGCCCACCAAACTAGTTAAAGGGCAAGGATTAGCGAAACTTATGGCCGAGTCTAACTTCCAAGCACTAGATATAAACATGGTAGATGTGTTGGAAGAAATAGAAGAATCTACTGCCCCTTTCATTGAAGAAACATTTCTGAGTTCTCCTTGGTATGCTGACATCATTTATGTGCTTTTGTATTTGAATGCCCCTCCTTTGTCTAAAACTAAAGCTAGATTTTTGAAACAGAAAGCTTTAAGTTATTTCAATTTAGATGGGGTATTATATTGGAAAAATGAAGTTGGAATTTTTCTTAAATGTTTACTTGAAGATGATGCAGGAAAGATCATGCATGAGCTACATGAAGGAGAATTTGGAGGACACTTCTACTGGAAGACCACAACAAACAAAATCCTTAGATCTAGTCACTATTGGCCTACCCTTTTCCTAGACACTCAAAAGTTAGTCATGTCTTGCCATAAGTGTCAAATTTTTGATGGCAAGAGAAAACTCCTTCCCTTACCTTTACATCCTATCATTGTTGAGGCACCCTTTCAACAATGGGGCTTGGAATTCATTGGGGAAATTCACCCATCTTCATCAGCCCAACATAAGTGGATCCTTACTGCCATTGACTTCTTTACCAAGTGGATATAAGTTATACCCTCTAGGAATGCCAATGATTATGTCATTATCAAGTTCCTTGAAACAAATATCCTATCCAGATTTGGTTGTCCTAGAAAAATCATAACAGATAATGCTGTTGCTTTCAAATCTAAAAGAATGGCTGATTTTTGTTACAAATACCACATTACCTTGGTCCATTCTACTGCCTACTATCCCCAAGGGAATTGATTAGCTGAATCCTCCAACAAGAGCCTCATCAATATCGTCAAAAATCTATTGGAGAAGAATCAGAAATCATAGCACAGTAAGCTGATTCATGCCTTATGGGCTGATAGATTAACTAAAAAAAAGTCAATAAATATGTCCCCCTATCAGCTGGTTTATGGCATGTATGCAGTCTTTCCAACCTCATTAGGAGTTCCAGTCATGAAACTCCTCCAAGAAGTGCAGATTGAAGAGAATGACATGCAAAGAAGAATCAACCAAACAATTCATTTACAGCAGACCAGAGAAGAAGTCTATGAAAGAACATAGTTAGTCCAAGAAAATATCAAGAAATTCTTTGACAAGAGGACTAAGGTGAACAATTTCCGAGTTGGAAATGTTGTTCTTAAATGGGATTCAAGAAGATAAGAGAAGGGAAAACATGGCAAGTTTGAGAACTTGTGGAAAGGACCCTATATTATTCATGCTGAAAGGGGTCACAATGCATTTTTCCTAAAAGAATTGAATGGAGAAGATTTATATGGAGGTCGTGTCAATGGCAAGATGCTAAAGCATTACTTTTGCTAAGAGTCATGAGTTTCAAAGCTTTTACTTTCCATTGTAAAAATCATAGTTTAAACATTGCATTCAAAGTTAGAAAAAATAAAAATACAGAAACAATAGAAAAGAGAAAAGAGGGTAGATTGTAAAACAAGAAAGGTAGAGCCCCATACCAAAAAAGAGAAACAAAATCTGAAAGTGTGCAAGCTCAAATGCCACTCCTAAAAAACACACTGCTAGTTAGTCATACAGTTTAATCATGACTAATTATTTTTTCAATTTACTGCTGATAGGTTAGTGAAATAGATTTGCCAAACTCTTTAATTTTGGCTTATTAGTTAGGTAGATTAGGATAGAAAATAGAGGTTCAAACAAGTTAAAAATATGAACCTATGAGTTTCAAAAAAGATGCATGGCTCTAATCTGTTTAAATCCTGAGCCAAGGATAGAAATAAACTTGTTCTGATATGCTCAAAACTTGAACCAGAAAAGAATGAAAAATAGCTCAAAATAAATTCAAAATCAGAGCTGAAGGAAAAGAGAAGGAAGTTTTAATTTTCAGATCTTAAGCCTTCGCATTTTGTTTTAAATTTTTTGCTAAATTTTAGTCTATGTGTAGCTTATTTTTATGCCATAGATCAGCAAAAAGTTAGACTATTCAATCCTAGCTTGTTTGCTTTTAAATTTTTGCTTTTGAATTTAGAGAATAAAAGTCTGTCAGACAATCTAATCTTGACAGACATTAGTTAGGTAGAGAAGCTTATGAAATCAATTGTTAAAACTGAGTTCATGGGGGAATAAGATTAGACTTAGATTATTTTTTTTCTTTTCAAAAGAATAAAATATTGTTGAAGAGAGTTTTCCAGTCTAAAAGCACTCTAAAAAGAAGAAAAAATGTTAGGATCATTAGGAATGGGTAGGTAGACTTGTTGCTTTGACAGAATTCCATTGTTCTAAATTGCTGCAGAGATCATCAAAAAGAAAATTTGCTGCCCAATGGATTAAGGCATTGGTTTAATGAAAGCCATAGATTTGCAGCTGAGGTTCTAGACACTTAAAGAACCAGCTGTCTTCCCCAAGTGGAGCCACTGTTAGCCACTGATAAATTCTATTATACTAAGAGGTGGCTAATTTTGTTCTTCAAAAATCAAGAGATAATTCCCCTTTGAGATCCTATCATCCTTGAAGTTTTTATGAAGATAACTAATACTTCAGCTAATATTCAATACTATTTCCTTTTTAAACCTGAAAAATCTGTTGTTTTCCCTGAAGAAAAAGACTGCAAAAAACCTGTTTTTTCCTTTCATTTTACCCCTCCTTTCACTCATAATTAACCTCCATTTTTCATCCCCTTTTTCCTCGTGAATTTCCTCCACTTCCCTCATTTTCCTTTCTTCCCATCATAAATTCCCGTCAATGAGGTTTAAAACTCTTTTTAAAAACTTATTAGAACTCTCAAAATCCAGTGAAAATCCTTAAAAAATCATGAAAAACAGTCTTTTGCACTAAGGGCTTAAGCCCCTAACTCCTTCTCCGCATATGATCTGCGCCCGAGACTAGGCGCTAAAGTCCCGGGCGCTAATTACAATCGGAGCTTCCTAGTTGTGCTTTTTCCTTTGTTTTTTATAAATTTCTGATGCGAGAGACTTTTGTTCTATCGGCCTCCGACGCGATCTCCACTATTGATCTCTTTAATGATCCGATGGCTTGTGCTTGCTCGCATAACTGCCAATCGCAAGAATTTTTAAGTACCATCGTGTTTCCCCTGATTGGCGATCCTCGATCCAATCCCGTCTGTCAATCTCACCTCGATCTGATGGTTAGCGCGTAATTGCACTGCATCATTTCTTCATTGTGTTCCCTTTCCCCTACTCCGATTGAGATCTTGCGATTCAATCTAGACCGTCGAATCCACAAGAATCGATGGTCCAGATTAAACGTAAGTTTGCCCATTTTTCTCCGCATTTATCCCTCAGATTAAATCTTAACCGCTTATCTGACTCCCAGATCCGACGGTCAATATGTTTTTTCATTGCAAATTTTCTTATGTGCCTTCCTCTCTCCTCTACCGATTGGCGATCCTGCGATGGGATCTGCACCATCCATTCCATAGATCCAACGGTCCAGATTAAAACCTGACTTCCTCTATTATTTTATACAGCCCGACAATATAAATTGCTTAGTGAAGATCCACCGTTGACCTATGCAGATCAACGGCCCACATTTGTCCTCTTTCCGCCCTTATATAAAATAGTGGGCCCTCCCTTTTTGTGTTCCTTCGCCATTTTCTTTTGAAAACCTTACCATTCCTTTACAACTCTTGTTTCCGACAAAAGGTTTTAAAAGTAAATCCTGACCGTTGATCTTCAGAGATCTAAGGTCGTCAGGATCCATCTTTCCGCCCTTTACATTTTCTTCATATTCCCCCCTTATCCCAATTATAATGTCTACCAAAGAAATTCAGTGGTCGGATAGCCTTTTTACCCCTCCATTGTGCGCCGATCTTGCTAACATCACTTGGACCCCACCTATTCTATTATCCCCTAGCTCTTCATATATAGTGCTCTACCTGCATCGTTGGATCTAGATCATCCAATCCAACGGCCTATAATCGATATCGCATGATTTTTTGAGCCCATTCCACAGTGCACAACTTTTACGTGATATAGGCAGTTTTAAAAATCCACATGTCGAACGTAGACCTATATCATGTTGCAAAATCTAAAACCACATTACCGCCTCAGAGCCGCGCAAAAACCGCTGCCAGTTTTCCACCAAACCACTATTCCCACAGTGTTATTTTTCTTTTAATCTTGGCCGTTGATTATCCTAATCTAACGATTTATATTATAACGCGACCCCTTCGCTTTTCATTCCATATTTGCCCCAATGCATTTGACCGAGCAATCTCCACTGTTCATCTTTTAGATCGAACGGCTCAGACTTAATCTGAACCTCATTTCATCCAACTGCCTCCCCATCAATCCATTGAGCAATCTTGATCGTCGATTAGTCTGGATCGATGGCCATGATTTAACCTAACCTCCAAAGCAGCCTTACCCCATTCATTCACGGATTTTCTTAACTTTTATGTGTTTTGTGCAGGTTTTCAAGCTTTCTCCATAGTTTTAAAAGGAAATCAAAGGCCAGGGATGATGATCCCCCAGGCCATTATTAATGAAGAACATGAAAATACAGGGTTCAAACAACCATTTTTACCATGTCTCATTAACATTGGTAATATTATGAAAACCCTTCGCACACCTGCAACACAGCTAAAAGACATAGTCAGAGACCATTTATTGAAGAACATCAGCATTGATGATAAAATATTAAAGAGTATCAGGGTTTTAAGGGTTTGAATCAAAGTTTTAAAAAGGATTAAGGCATAAACTCAGAAAATCAAATACCTTATCCAAAGTCAACAGAGTATGAAGACCGGAAGACAGAGATTAAGCTAAATTAGGCCTAAAACAGAGATCTAAACTAAATTAAAGGTGTTTTAGGGAAAACAAAGAAATCTATTAGTCTGAGTAGCCTCCACTACCACATCATGGGCTAATTGAATTCCCCAGTTACCAAAGAGCCACCTGCAGCCTCAAAGCAATAAAGGAAGGCCTACTTATTGCCGAAACACAAGATATTTGCATAAAGACACTTGAACAGTTATTACCAAAGAAAGAATAAATTCTAAAACTGTCAGTGAAGTTATTGTAAAGGATGAATAGGCCTCGAATTCAATCTTTTTACCCATTTAAGCCTTATAAGACATTAACAGAGTAAATGATACAGAGTTGTAATTCGATGCATTCTTGCCTCATGCCTTGCATGCTTTTTGAGGCCAGGAATTTCATTTAGTGTAGAATTTATTACACTTCAATCCTAAAACTCTTCCACCTCCTCATTTCTTCTATAAATACTTCTGAAGAAGATGAGATACAGGTTGGTTGATTGTTCACTAGTTGTAATATTGAAACTCTTTGAAATAATACATAGTTTGTCTGAAGTTGAAGAATAAATTGAAGTCTTGGAAGCTTGATGATGATGTTACATGCTTGTTCTTGAGAAGACTCTATCACTGGATCCATGAGCTTGGCTGTTAGTGAAGTATTCTGAACTGTTTAATGTTTTTCCATGTTTTCATTTTGTTCCATAATTTCTTACTACAGTAGGATGAAAGTTTTAGGCTAAGAAATGACACCTAGAAGCACCTTAGACCTGTTCATCCTTCACTGTTTTATGTTTTCTTCTGTTGAGGTATTTTAGAGTCTTCAATCTCTCTCTTTAGTCCTCATGCTTGTTTATTTCTATAATATTTCAAATAGTTGGTTTCAACATGATTTATGGTTTTCCCTGCTTGTCTGCTATCACTTGAAAGCTGTTATTGAAGTCTCCCTTTGAAGAACCATTGTCTTAAGTTAGCCAAGGAGGTATGTTTTGATCATGCCCTTTGTCCTTGCTTGAAACAATTTTTTTAAAGTTCTTTATAGTTGTGATCATAGATGTGTTAGGTGTTCCCACTTCTATGACTGCAATTATCAGTGAATCTTTTATGTTTTCTAAGTCATTTGAAATAAAATCTTTGAGGAAATAGGATGTGCTCCTGAATCTTAGATTTCATTTTGAAAGTTGGCTTGAAGTCATTATTTGTTGAAATAATGGTTTGTAAAATTTATGGTTAGCCCTGTCTATCAAATACTTCTTTATTATTCAGGTTATGTTTTCAAATTCCCTTTGTTGAGAATTCAATTTCTCTTTCCAAATCATTTATGTCCATCTCATTCACAAAACCAAAGGATCTTGTGGCCAAGTTAGATTTGCCCTCTGATATCCCATATCCATTGATGAGTTTTTCATAAACCCTTCTTGACTCCATTGCCCAATGAATCTAACATTTCCCCTTTCTATCTATCTCTCTTAGAACTTTCATGTTCTGCTATGTCTTTCAACCAAACAAACAAACAAACACTTGCACTTAATAACTAGTCTAAAACCAATACTCAAAGCACACAAGATAAAACTTTGAAAAAAACAAATAATTTGAGAGATCCCTCTCTGAGAATAGGAGGACTAGATACTGTAACTCTAAAGATTGGTTTTGATGTTGCCTTGTCTTTTGATTTTCCAATCTATCAAAACACAGGATACCAACACATTCCATAAACAAGTTGGTAAGGGGATGTACCAATAGATTTTTTGGTGGAGAGTCTATCTGCCCATAAGGCATTAACTAACCTCTTGTTCCAAGTCTTTTTGTTATCTTCTAGTAATTTCTTTATAATGTTCACAAGGATTTTATTGGAAGATTCATCAAGGCCATTACCTTGAGGGTAATATGAAGTAGAATGGCCAAGGGTAATGTGGTATTTATGGAAAAATCAATCACCTTTTTCGATTTGAATGCAGCTGCACTTTCAGTGATAATATTTTAAGGATATCCAAATCTTGAAAGTATGTTTCTTTCTAAAAAGGAGATAATGACAGTGTCAGTGGCTTGCCTAGAGGGTATGGATTCTATCCACTTAGTAAAATAATTAGTGGTTGTCAGAATCCACTTATGTCACGCTGATGATGGAGGGTGAATTTCACCAATGAAGTCAAGACACCATTGTTGAAAAGGCATTTCTCTTGAGATGGGTTTTAAGGGCAGGGGTAACAACTTTTTCTTTCCCACAAATATTTGACACTTGTGTCAGGAGGTCACATACCTTTTTACATATGAAAACAAAGTAGGCCAGCAAAAACCAGTTCTCAGGATTTTGTCTACAGTGGTCTTCAAGTAGAGATGTCCTCCACAATCACCTGCATGAAATTCTTCTAAAACTTTGTCAGCTTATTCTTTTAGCAAACAATTTAATAAAATTCCACTATGATCTTTCCAAAAAAGTACATTGTCTAATATACAAAATATTACTACCTTTAGCTTTAAGAATCTATCTTTTGTTCTTAATAATCCAAGAGGAGCTTGTAAATTTAGTAATACAAATATGATATCTGCATACCATGGTGAGGCTAAAAAGGCTTCACTGATCTCTGGAGTCGCCATCTCTTCCTGATCATTTGCTTGGGCAATAAAATTAATGTCTAAACCATGAAAATTTGATTCAGCCATGATTTTGGCTAAACATTGACCTTTTATAAGTTTAGTGGGTTTTATTTCTATGTCATATTCCAAAATTGTGGCAATCCACTTGCCGCTTCTATCATTAGGACCATTCTGAGTTATAATGTCCTTTACAACTGCATTTGGAACACAGGAAATGATGTGTGAATAAAGAATGTACACTCTAAAGTCTTTAATGGCCTTTACCAAATCTAGGGCCTATTTCTCTATGATATTGTACTTTAAAGTGGCATCTCTAAGTGATTTGCTAAAGAAATCTATAGGATGTTCATAGCCTTGGTATTTTTTTTGCAATAAAACTATAGCAATAGTGTGCTTTGAAGAAAATGAAAAAAATGATGAAATCATTTTTGAAGTCAGGACTTATAAGGACTGGGATTTTTGTTAAAGATTGTTTAATGGATTCAAAAGATTGCTTGGCTTCAATAGTCCATTTAAGAACTGAATATTTTTTCAAGATATTGTTTAGTTCTCTAATTATTTCAGTTAAATTTGAGATGCATCTTCTAAGAAAATTAATTTTACCTAGAAAAGCTTGTAACTCTTTAATGTTCCTAGGAGGGCTAATGTTAAGAATTGATTCTATTCTGGCAGGGTCTATTCTAATTCCTTCTTTAGATATTATGTGTCCAAGTAACTTACCTTCTTCTAATCCAAATAAAGTTTTCTTAGGGGTTAGAGAGATGCCAAATTTCTTGCATTTAAGAAAGACTTGCCTAAGATGATCCAAGTGTTCATAATCAGTATTTGAAAATATAGTAATGTCATCTAAATAAATCACTAAGAATTCATGAATTTCCTTTGCAAAGGATATATCCATAGCTCTTTGAAAAGTGGCTCCTGCATTCATTAACCCAAAAGGCATTTTTACACACAGAAAAGTGCCCCATGGAGTAGTAAAAGCAATTTTGGCTTGGTCTTCTGGTTGGACTAAAATTTGGTTGTGCCTTGAAAATCCATCTAAAAGTGAAATCATAGAAAAACCAACTACTCTTTGTAAAATGTGATCCATATTTGGTAAAGGGTAATTGTCTTTTAAGGATACCTTATTTAAATTTCTAAAATCAACACATAATCTAATTTTTCCTATCTTTTTCCTAGTGGGAACTAGATTAGAAAGCCAATTAGAATATCTAATTGGTGCAATTATTTGGACCTCATACATTCTTTTTACCTCTTTTTCAATTAAAGGCATCAAAAGAGGATTTATGCTTCTTAAATTTTGTTTAAAAGGTTTTTGGTGTTCTTTTATAGAGATTTTATGTAGTATTATATTGGTGTCATAGGATTTTAGGTCCTCATAACTCCAAGAAAAAACATCCTAAAATTCCTTGAAAAGAGCAATGTATTTTTCTTTTTCTTGTTGAGGTAAGGCTTTGGAAAGTTTAATCATCTTAGGTTTAGACTCTATACCTATGTTACATTCCTCAATATCAGATCTAAGTGGCTCCATTTTGGGTTTTCTTGCAACATCAGTTGAGTCAAATAAATCTTCTAAAGGGGTTAAGCCTTTTGGTAAAAAATTGTCTTTAAGATTTAAAATATTTGATTCATCATCAATTATCTCATCAATCTCTACTTTTTCTAAGTTATCTATGTCTAATTGACTAAATTTAGTAGGTTTAGCAAAACTTACATTATTTACATCTATGTTATTCAATTCAATTTCACTATCTAACTTCTAATCTAATGTATAGTCTCTGTCTATTTTACAATTCTAAAATTCACCTTCATTATTCATAAAATGGTAAATCTGTTGATCTTGTGAGAAAATTTGCCAATATTTAAGATTATCTAGAATTATTGGTCTGTGTTTGACTTCTATAGTATATTTATGATATGACTGAAATGGAAGATTCCAGGTACTAGCAAAATTTTCTAGGGAATGAGCCTGTACATTTTGTTTTCTTGGTATTGTAGAAAAAACTACATTCCAACAGTTCATCTATCAAATATAGCAGAGTTTCTCTATATCGGTTTAATCTTAGATTATAAACAAAATATTCTCCATTTATATTTTTTACAATCAACTTCGAATCTCCCATAATTGATATTCTTTTACCTCCTAAGTTTCTGATAATCTGCAGTCCTAAAATGAGGGCTTCATACTCAGCCATGTTATTGGTACATTTAAAATTCAATCTAAATGCATGACCTTCTGCAGGATTATTTTCCATATTAGTTATCCAAACTTCTACTCCTACTCCTATTTTATTGATTGAACCATCAAAATCTAAGTGCCATAATGATTCATGAAATATATTTTAATTGTATCGTGTTTTATTTTTATCTTTTAGTTCAGTTTTGATTTCATTATCAGTTTCAGAGTTGCATAAGATGAATGAATCTAGGTCAGTAGGTGTAGTGTAAATTGGGTAATTTCTTGGTCTTTCTACACTAATGACCATATATTTCATTAATGTTTCCCTATAGAGTTTCTTTGGTTGGCCAAAAGATGATATAGTTGCATATGAAATATCCAATTGTAGAGATCCCTGTAATTTTTCTCCCCATGAGTGAGATAAGATCATTCCATACATGGGTGGGATATCAGCTACTACAATGTCCATGAGTATGCTTTTACCAGTACATTGAACTAATGTGACACAAAAATCTTTAATCAAGCCTAAACATTTCACTTTGCTTGAATCAAATGAAAAGAGATCTTTGTAAGGCCTAGTGATATCTAAATTCAGGGTTTCCATTATCATTTTTGGCATTATATTGTGTGAAGCTCCTGAATCTAACAGTGCATTATGTAATATTTGGTCATGAACAGTTAAAGTATTGTAAAACGGTGGAACTGCTCCATATTGGTGTTTTCCATTAAGGAAAACATCAGGACCAAAAATTAACTCTGGTTGATCATCATTTAAGTTTACTGAGTCTTCTCCATCATTCATGTTTATGGTTTTAGTGGTAGTTGTTTTGTACAAATCATGTTTTACCAATTCTGTCAAAGGAATTTCTATTTTTAATTTTGCAATTTCAACTTTTATATTGAAAGAAGGTTGTGATTTACTAAACTGAATTATCTCTTCTTTAGTAACTATAGTTTGAGTAGGTTTATATTTTTTTTCTACAGTTATCTTTTCATTTTCAGTTTGTGTTTCTTGTGTCTTACTGCTCTTAGTTTTCTTTTTAGGAATGGTTTGAGAAGCGGTAGATGTTTTTTCAGATTTTGAATTATCAGAAGCTGTTTTGGCAGTGGCAGCTTTTGGATCTGCTGATTTTGGATCAACAGTGGATACTTTGGAATCTAAAATTGTTGTTTTAGCAGAATTAGGTGTTTTAAAAGTAGCAGATTTTTGTTAATATATTGATGTTTGGACAACCTCATCTCTTATATCAACAATCTTGGGACTGGGTTAAATTTTAGGGCTAGAAATTTTCTGGGATGAATTAGATTTTTGCTTGTTTTCCCTAGGGAGAATTTGCAGAAATTTTGTAGTGGGAGCTTCTACTTTTTTCTTATTTTGTGTTTGTGTAGTTTTCTTAGCAGAAGGATTAGTGTTTTTCTTGCTTCTAAGGTTATATTTCTTATGAAATTCATTTATAGAAAAATCATAACCTTCTTTGTAGTCAAATGATTCACTTGAATCTAATTGAAGTTGTTGCATTTCAAATAACTCTTGATCTTCCTGTGTGAGAAAGATAGTGTTATCATCATCTATAACCATTAGATTTATGGTGTCTTCATCATCATGATCTTGATGAGAACTTTCAGCATAGTTCTCTTGAAAACGAGGTCTTATTGTTTGATCAGGTGCTGATTCTTTGGATTTTCCCGTGTTTGTATTTTTCCTGAAGTTGGGATTTCTAATTTGCTGTTGGTTATCCCATTGTGGTCTTCTTTCTATATTGTCTAATCTATCCATCATTATCTGTAAATTCTTAGATAATTGATCTATTTTTGCATCTGAACTAGATGTCTCCTCTTTTATGGTTATTCTCCTCTCATTCCTTAATCTAGCTTTTCTAGCCAATATATTTACTTCTACACTAACAATATATGTTTTCATTCTTTCTAAAATATCAACATTTGCCTCTCTTAATTGATAGGCCATGTCAGTATCAAATCCATCAGGGAATTTGAGTAGTACATAGTTTGGAGTGGGCTTGAGATTATCTAGGATTGAATTATAAATGTTGTTGTATCTAGTGCAATAGTCTTGGACTATTTCATTAGCAGCTCTTTTCATAGCATCAAATTCAGATAATATTTGGAGTGGATTTTTCTTCTTTTCCCATTTATTAAAAAATAATGTATGAGAGACTGCTAAATCAGCTATACTACCAGGATTAAGACCTTTAAACCATTTTTTAACTTCCCATGTTAATTTTTGAGCAAAGAGTCTCATTTGTACATCAAAATCATCTATTTCATGAAGCTCAAAATAATATGTCATCTTATTAATATGTTGTTGGGCAGTGTAATGAGTGGTAGCATCAAATTGAGGTATTTTACTCTGGTAATCCTAAGGCATATCATGTAACTGTCTTGGAAGGACCAAGGGAGCATACCTAACAGCCATAGCTTGAATTGCAGCTTGGCTAGGAGGTAAGTTAGAAGTTCTTGGGGAAAAAATATAAGTAGTAGCTGCTGGAGTTAAAGAAGTGGCTGATGAGATTGCTATGTCTGATGATGTACTAGAAAATGTGGTTGAAGAAGTAAAAGGTGAAATTGGGATGGCAGAAGATGAAACTGGAATATATGAAAAAGTACTTGGAAATGAGAATGATGAATTTGAAAATGCAGAAGATAAACTAGTGGATGGAGTTGAGGTGGTGGAAGATGGAAATAATACTCTAGGTTGGAATGGTTGTTTAGGGATAAATGTATTTGTGGACTAAAGGGTGGTGGAAATTATAGATGATGAAATGGTATAAAGAGATGACCCTACAGATACTAAAATATGGGTATCTAGCTAAGAAGTAGAGGGCTTAGGTGTATATGCTGATATGGCAGCTAATTCAACTGAAAATTGAAGAAGAGCTTTATTTATTTCCTTAAGAATAGTAGCATTTATTTCATCTAGTTTATCATAAAATTCAAATATCTTTGATTCAGAATCTACTGAGACAATTTCTTGCTTTGTTTCAAGAAATGAAATAAATTCAGGATCTATAACAACACTATTTAAGTCACTTTCTGATTTATTTTTGAATAAGGAATGTTCAAAATTCAAGTAAAACTCTATGTCTTGTATACTTGTCAACTATTTTGGAAGAGAATTTTCTCTCACTAGGGAAAATTTATTACCTAAATATTCTACTTGTTTATTCATTTTTCCAATTCTATCTAGATTGTCTACTATAGCAGCAAGTTGAGGATCTAGATTTGACCCGGTATAGTATATTCTTCTAGAAGCCAGAATTACATTTTTTTATGAAATGATACTCACAACTTATAAAACAGTGTTAAGATAAAAAGGATAATGAAAAATATTTTCTTTAAGACCTATTTAAAACTGAGGATTGGTTAGTTCCCCATTAGAGTCGCCAGTATGTTATCACTCTAATAATTCCCCAACTTGTGAGATTTTAATTTATAGTTTAAAGAACATTAGAGGTAACCACAAACCTACTTTTAAACTCTAGGATCTAGCCTTCCTAGGGTTCAGAGAGGGCTCTCTCTATAAGATTTAACTTTGTTTTTTATTTTTGATTTTAGGCTAGTTATATGGACAATTTGGTTTTAAGATTTGGTTTGGTTGGTTGGAAAAATCACTTAAAGGGATCAATAGTAATAGATATGGTTTTCCATTAGGCAAAAGGAGTCAATATGTCAAGCAAACAGCACTAGATCAAGATCAAAATTCAAATATTTTTAGGGCAAGATAGACAAGTCACTAAAGATCTTTGAAGGCTTATTTGTGAAGTGGATTAATCGGGATAAATAGAAGTTAAGTATTGTTTGATCCGGATAAATAAGGAGAAGGAAGAGGTCATTCGAAAGAGGGATAAATTAAGGGTTCCCTACTCTGGAAATCGACAGAAAACATAGAAATAATAAATAATTTAAGACAGAGTGCTTTTAACAAATTCTGTAATAATAATCCTGATTTATCATTCAAATTTAGAACACATTTATGAAAGTATGTAAAACATAAGAAGATCAACAATGATAGTAGAAAGTACTTCACTTCAATGGCTCATCACATGAATCCTGAAATATGATTCTTGATGGTTTTGATCTAGTCTGCTACTTGAACTTGCTACAAGAAATCCTTCAGGTACAACAAAAATGACTATAGAAATCTTCAACAATTTATTCCACAATAATACTTCAAAGGGTGAAGTATTTATACAAAAATGTTTACAAGATATCCTAGAATACTCATAGGAATTTTTTAAGGAAAATAAAATATCTTTGACAACAATATAGTGACAGTTTCTTAACAACTTAGCAAGTTGTCCTATTTATCCAAATAAATAGAAATGTTGTTTTTAATTGGGTGTAGCTAGCTGTTGTGTTGTCTTCTTTGCTGGAAAAAGATAATTTAAATCTGTTTTGAAATGTTATCTCTTATCTGATACTCTTTCATCTGATACACTTTACCATCTGATACTCTTTAACCACTATTTTAACTACCTTACTGATGTAAATTTCTGTTTTTACTATGTAAAAACAACAAACTTTTTTTCTTCCTTTTTTACTGTAAAAATGTCTTTTACAGCTAATAAGTAAGCTTCCGTCAAAATTCTTCATCAGGCAATTTGATCTTGGTAAGTTTTTTGTAGTTTTCATCAGCCTCTATGTATTTGATAAATATTGGTTTAACCACAAAGAGATGTTTTATTTCATGCTACAAGTAAAACAAACCTTCAATTATTTTGTGCAAGACTTTTCCTATAGGTAGTCCTTGCCAATCTATCTTGTTTACCTGTTCCTTAGCAAAATCTCTGATCCTTTTGTTGTAATCCTCCTGCTTCATTAATTTTTCATTTAAGAATATAATATTTGGCAAGGCTTTTTGCCTCAATGTATCAAACTTTACCATAAATCTAGTTATGGCCAAATCCATGTTTTGGAACTTCTCTTCAAGCCGCTTCATAAAATTATTCTTTGTAATCACCTTTCTCACTTCAAGAATTGTTTCAGTTCTATCAGTGATGCCTATTTCATCTAATTCTTGTTTGTTCTTGGTGTTGAGAGATTTGATTATATAGGGCCTCTTTAGGTTCGACACCTAGTTCTTCCTTTTTTTTCAAAATTTCTTCTTTTGCTACTTTAATCAAGTTCTTTTGTTCATAAATTACCTGAATAGAAGGCCAAGTATCATTGAGTGACTCAATGATCTTGGACCACAACTGATTCTTTATGAAATTCATTGGTTCCTTCAATTTCAACTCTACTTCAACTTTCTTCAACTATTCACTAGCCCTTTTGGCTTTCTTCTCCTAATTTTTAGCATTGAATTGGGCTAGTTTCTTGGCATCTTCAAATTTTTTGATTTTTTCTTTAAACCTATTGATTTCAATACTCTGTATGGAAATCTCTTCCATAGCTTTGATAAGCTTGTTGGCTTCATCTGTTTGCTGCACTATTGATGTAGATGATTCTATAGCTGAAGTAGTGGAAGATGTCACTGGCACAACTGTAGCTAATGGTACTTTTGGTGCCAATTATTCTGCTAAGGTTGAAGGAACTACTGTGGTTACCATGGGGATAATTGTATGAGGGACACTCTAAGTTTTAGCTATTTCTTTCTCTTGGACAATCTTGTCCATTTCTATCTCCATGTCTTTAATCTTTGTTGTCATTTGAAGTATGAGACTCATCATATCATCTTTCTGTTTTTATTTTTGCAGAATTTCTTCTGTTTGTGGATGCTTAGTTGGAGCAAGCTTCAATTGTTTTCTAAGTGCTTCCA
The DNA here is from genome assembly GCA_034641835.2 of Pinus albicaulis. Lineage (NCBI taxonomy): Eukaryota > Viridiplantae > Streptophyta > Pinopsida > Pinales > Pinaceae > Pinus > Pinus albicaulis. The sequence continues at coordinate 29,728 of JAXQQM020071967.1, forward strand.
TGTCAGCATTTTTCTTCTTTATCATCTCTTCTGAAGCCTTTACATTTGTTGGGTCATACCCTAGTTCAATTACCAATTCTTCTAAGGACTTGTTTATAGTGTCCTTGATAAGAGAATAAGTTTTTTCAATCTTGATTTGATCTCTCAAATTGGTTATAGTGTTATGAAGGTTTTGGGCACTCATTGCCTTGGTAGTCATATTAGAATAAAACATTTCAGAGCTTTGCTTATGAAACTCAATTTGATCTAAAGGATGAATGCTATAAACCAGTACATCCAAATCAACTTTCTTGTAGTCTGCTACTGTTGCAGGTTTAGGCACTGTTGGCTATAGTATTGTCATAAGAAATTTCTTGTTGGTGTAATAAAAAGCTGATAATAATCTGTTTTGACTTTCAGGAGTTTTCTTTAGATACTGTGAATAAATCTCATTCTTTAACTCTTCATTATTAGCCTTGATTTCCTTGTATTTTTCTTTGATATCCAAATCTGTATTCTTTGCTTGCTATGATGAAGATGCCTCCATGTTTTGTTGTGTTTCAATTATTTGAGTATATGGGGTATCCTTTTCTTGCTTATTCACAATAATTGTAGCAGCATATGTGTTTTTCTCTGTGTTTTCTTCATCAAGAACATTTTTTTCTTTTTCCTTATCTACTGGATTGAGCTTGGGTTTCTTGTTGTATCTGAGCTTGAATCTGGTCTCTGTTGTTGTTTTAGCAGTGTAGGTACCTTCTTCCCAGATTCTCTTAGTAGCTTTATCTTCTTGATTTACAGTTTTCAAGGTGTGACTAGTATCACCCTATTTAACTGCTTCTATCAAAATATTTTCTAGCCACTCTGTTTGATTAACAAATTGTTCAATCTCAGGCCTTTTATCATGGATATAAGGGGTCAATTTTCATTTTACCCTCATTTTACTAAGTATTCCTTGAGGATCATAACTCCATAATAAAATTTCTTCAAATTTGTATTCTGGCAACTGTTTTGCTACCTCTCTACCTGCATCCCTATGATTGCAAATGAACAGTCCTACCTGGTTCTTCAACTTGAATTGAGTCTTCCTTTTGGTAGCCAGGAAGTTGATAGAATCTAAATTTATAATTTTCCTTATGTACTCTAAGGAAAAAATTATCATTGGCAAGTATTTTGGTAGTTTATAGGGTAATATATTTGACCCAAAAACTCTAATCTCTGTATGATTTTGGTAAAGGTACCAATCTCCAGTTCTACTTTGTTCTGACAGTGGTAACACTTTCTTTATCTCATCACTGATTCTTGGTTGTACACTATTTGTCAACATGTTTATCAATGGATGAACAAAACAATCTATCAGTGAATTATGTTGATTCTTTTATGATTAGAGATGTCCAAAAGATGATTAATAGTGGATTCCCTTATACATCCAAATTCTAAAGGTTTCTTGTGAATTTATCTGCTTGGAAATAAAGGAACATGTGAAAGAGGAAAGATGAATATTTGAAAACTCCTTCAGTGGGTAACTTCACAAGCTGATCATGGATATTAACAGTTATGTATTCCGCATAGTTATAAATGATAAAAGGAGGTTGAACGGGCACAAAGGTAGATAGAAAACCAAGAATTAAATCATCTATATGCTCATCAGTAAAATAACCTAGGATAAGGGATAGCATAGAAATGACATACCTTGACCCTTCAGGAAATTTGGAAGTAGAATAAGGAGGGTTTATCTTTGGGATTTCAACATATGCAGGCATGAAATTTTGGAAAATCTGAAATCTCTTAGGAAATTCTAATTGAATATAAATCTTTGTGAGAGATTCTATGGATAATGGAACTTCATTGGAATCTGGTTTCAGCTGAAGCATCATGTTTATAGAATCTGTAGTTATTGTGAACAATACTTCTTTATTAGCATCAAACATAGCTCTTTGGTTAGGTGAATAATAGGTTTGACATAGCCTAATGAATTTTGGGCAACGATGAGTATGTGGAACTACATTCTTGGGTAGATTTGACTCCCAAATCTGAACTTCATCTCCTTGATCTAATGATTTTTCTAGACTCCAAAAGTGGAGATCTAAGAGATTGAATTCTATCACTGGATCAGTTATCTTGTAATATACATCAGCTAGAGGTGTATGCTCCACATCTACAACAGGAGGATGTAATGGATTTATAAAAATAGTGGTTTTGGAAGCCATTGCTAGGTTTGATTTTTACATTTTAGACCTTCTGGATGCTTAAAACTTTGTATTTAGGCTTTTTTGTACTCTTTTCTAAGCTTGAACTATTTACAGAAGTTATTTTTGGCTTTAACAGAGGTTTCTTGAACAACAAAGGGTATAATCAGACTTTCTTTTGGTTAAAACTTTCAATTTGATTTCAAACTTCATCTTCAAACTCTTTACTAACTCAAAAAATGAAATGAGAAGGGTTTTGTTTTTTTTTTTGGATAAACTATACTTAAAAAATCATCCAGGTGGATATTGGTGGTCACCTACCTATTCCACTTAAGGCCCCACCATTGTCTCTTTCAGTTTTTCAGTTTCGGCGCAACTTACTATTTTTAGCAGTTTTTCGAGTCTTGAACTTCCGGAGTCGTTTTAAGGCCCTAAACGACGTTTTTTGGGAAAACGAAGAGCAACATGGGTCCATGGACCGATGTTTCTCATTCAAAATTTGTATTCCTCGAATAGATATTTCTAATGAGGTATGGTACGCGTCAAATGGAGATCGTATGCCAAAGTTACGCCCCTGGGAAGTTGAAACAACAATTTACCCAAACAGGGCCCATAGTTTTGGCGCTTCATCTCCTAGGGTTATGGTTTTGGCTGTTTAGGATTTCCCATTGTTTCTAAATAATAAATAGGCCCTCGAGCCTCATTGTAACTTAGTTCAGAGGCCTGTAGCCACCACATCTCTTCTCAGAGATAGCTACCAGCGCCCTAGATAGTTTTATTTCCATTCTGTCTGTAAGGAAATTTTAGTTCTTTGATATTAATGAAATGAAGTGTTATTTCCGCTGCATCTTTGTATTTATGGTTATATGTTTATTCTGTTGTATTCCTACATAAATTTGAATCAGTGGTATCAGAGCGGTCTGATTTTTCTCGATTTTTCTTTGCATGTCCCCAATGAGGTCGGGGGATAAGGAGTTAGGGCTCGATCTGGTGGAACCTTTGCAAGACCAGCCTCACAAACCCCGACAGATGCCCATGGGGGACAAAAAGAAAGATGAGGGAGCAGGAGATCCTATAAAAATATTACTCAAGGAGGCCCTCGAAAAACAAACGAACGCGATGATGGATAACTTTTCCCAGATCCTTCAACGGCTGCCCACCGGCGGTGCATCTGCATCCAGCAGCCACTCTGGAGGTGTGACTCCTTTTAAGGTACAAATAAATTTTTACATTCCCATATTTGAGAGTCAAATAGATGCAGATGCTGTAGATAGATGGTTGAATATATTAGAAGGATATTTCTCGGTTCATGACTTTTCCGACAGTGAGAAGATTATTTTTTCACTCCTCAAAGCTGCCCCCCATGTCAAGGACTGGTGGGAAACCCACTGTGAGAAAAAGGACGAGACAGAACCCTCTCTGTTCTTGACCGTACCCACTTGGAATTCTTTCCGAGACGCCATCAAGGAACAATACTATCTCGTGGGGAGCTATGAGGATAATTACATACAATGGACCACGTTGTGACAACAAAGGGATCAAGATGTGCATGAGTTGACAAATCTGTTCCATACCCTGCGCACCAAGTTGGGTATCAAAGATTCAGAGAAACATCTGGTGCTAAAGTATCGCAGTTGTCTACACAGATACATTAAGGAGGAAATGGAGTTCCTCGACATCTCCTTGCTTGGTACAGCATACCGGTATGCTGCCAAGATTGAGCAAAAATTCAAGCAGAAGAAGCGAGACTTTGGATCTGCGAATCAAAAGCAAGGGAAGGGTGCTCCCAAACCATAGAACAAAGGACAGAGTCGAGGCATGGCGACTCAAGACAACCTGTCGAAGCCACAAGAAAATAACAACACCGCAAAGCCAAAGAAGGACACAGGAAAGTGATGTGAGTTCCATAAGAGCTCCACTCACAACACAAGTGAGTGTCGGGCCAATCAGTCGCTGGTGGTCGAGATGAGGGCTTATGAGTTAGATGCATGCTCTGAGTCTGAATCAAAACCTGACAAGGGGAATGATAAAGGGAAACATATTATTGATGCGGAGCCTAACACCACTGTTGCCACTACGAAGATCCAGAAGGAGGGACCAGAAGATCCAGAGGAGGAGGAACGTCTCTTCCACTCCTAGATGTGGGTAAAGGGCTCCCCTGTGTGGTTCATTGTCGACAATGGGAGCCAAAAGAACCTCATTTTAGCAGACACCGTGAAGCGGTTGGGCTTGTCGACCACAGCTCACCCACATCCATACACCATCGGGTGGCTTCACCAAGGACGAGATTTCTACGTTAGCCAGCAGTGCCGCCTTCCCTATAGCATCAAGCCCTTCACGGATGAGGTATTATGTGACGTTGCTACTATTGATGTTTTTGATGTATTATTAGGACAACCATATTTGTGGAAGCATCATGCTGTGTATGAGTCTCGACCTCATGCTGTTATTGTTACTTTGGGAAATAAGTTGTATAGGATACCAGAGGTACCACCTCCTACCGCTATCTCTTTGGTTACTGCAAAACAATGTAGTAAGCCCATTTCCCAAACCATGAAATTTTTTTTCTTGATGATCCGCCCCCAGGGCAAGAAGAATACTATGGCCACGACCTCTAAACAAGGCTCCTCTACATGAAAACACAAAATGGATAAGGTTGTGGAGGAATACGTGGACATCTTCACCTCACCCACAGGGGTTCCTTTGCACTGTCAGGTCAAGCACCTAATTGATCTGACCCTAGGTGCGTCACTACCCAATGGACCGATCTATCGGTGCTCTGTTCTAGAGAAAAATGAAATCAAGAGGTAGATTCAGGAGCTGCTATAGAAAGGTCACATCCGACCAAGTTCATTGCCCTTTGGGAGCCCGATCGTGTTGGCACAGAAGAAGGATGGGACGTGGAGACTTTGTATTGACTATCGGGCACTGAACAAGATCACTGTCTGGAATAGGTATGCGATCCCACAAATTGATGACCTTCTGGACCAACTCAAAGGTGCAAAATATTTCAGCAAGATCAACTTGAATTCTGGGTATCACCAGGTACCAATTGAACCCTTTGATGTATGGAAGAGTGCCTTCAAAGACAAGGAAGGTCTTTTCGAATGGCTGGTCATGCCTTTCGAGTTGACGAATGCTCCCGCAACCTTCATGAGGATGATGGAAGACATCTTGTGGCCATTCACCAACTCATTTGTAGTGGTGTACTTGGATGACATTTTGATCTTTAGCCAAACTTGGGAAGAGCACCTTCACCACATCCGACAAGTCCTCCAAACACTGCGGCAACACAAGTTGTGTGCCAATTTGGAGAAGTGTACTTTTGGCATGACCCAGGTTCAATATCTGGGATACATTATTGATCCAACCAAGATCTAAGCCATTCGAGATTGGCCAGCAACCACTATAACAGAGCTTCACAACTTTCTGGGTCTTGCTAATTTTTACCATAGGTTTGTGTTGGGATTCTCTCATATCACTTGGCCCTTAAGTCAAGTCACCAAGGGAGGAGTGAGAGAAAAATTCTTTTGGTCGGAACCTCAACAGAAGGCGTTCACAGAATTGAAAAATCACCTCTGTTCTGCCCCAGTGCTCACATTACTAGACTTGCAACAGCCATTTGAGATCGAGATAGATGTCTCTGATTATGCTATTGGGGCAGTTCTTACTCAATAGGGACATCCAATGGCATATCACAATGAGACATTGTCTGACACAGTTCGCAAGTATCCCACTTATGACAAAGAAATGTATTCCATTGTGCAAGCATGTCGACAATGGAAGCATTACATTTTGGGGAAGGAAACAATCATCCACACAGACCATCGGCCCCTGTAGTTCATACAGACACAAGGGAAGTTGCATAATGATCGCCATCAGAAGTGGTCCACATATCTACAACAGTTTCATTTGAACATCAAGTATAAGAAGGGTAGCACCAATAATGTTGCAGATTGCCTCAGCTGACCACTGATCATGGCGCTCACCACCGCTCTCAACTCTTATAGGGACGAGACTTCTGATTGGCTACTTCCCTACGAGAGCGACCCAAAATTCGGACACACTTACAAGGCACTCTTAGGGGGTACACAAGTTCCAAAATCTCACCTCCAAGATGCACTTTTATGTCACCTGGGACACCTTTGTGTTCCTTCAAGTGAGCGTGCAAAGATGATATGGGAAGAACACTACAGTTGAGTCGCTGGCATTTTGGGGTCGAGAAAACAATAGCTATACTGCAGAAGTATTTTTATTGGCTGAACCTTCACAAGGATGTAGAGAAGCACATCAGATCCTGCACTACCTGTGTCATTGCCAAACTGACGATCAAGAAGCAAGGCCTATATACTCCGCTACCTACCCCTAGTTGACCTTGGGAATCCATCTCCATGGATTACATGTCGGGCCTACCTTCTACTAAGCATGGAAATGACTGTGTTTTCGTGGTCATCGACAGATTCTCGAAGATGGCCATTATGGCGGCCTGCAAGAAGAATATCATAGCAGAAGCCACCGCTAAACTCTTTTTTGAATGAGTGTGGGTGCACTTTGGGATCCCACAGTCTATCATATCAGATCGGGACAGTAGGTTCCTCAACACATTTTGGTCTAGCCTCTGGTCAATGCTGGACACCAAGCTCACCAAGTCCACAGCTTTCCATCCCCAAACAAATGGCCAGACAGAGGTCGTCAACAGAATGATTGTACACATTTTGTGCATGTACAATTCAAAGCATCCATGCACATGGGATGAGAGCCTCCCCTATGTACCACATAGTTATAATCAGGCTCTCCACAGTTCAATCGGCCATAGCCCCTTTCAGGTGGGCTTGGGATTCCAACCACTATGTCCCATTGACGTAGCCATGCCATTTGCGGCTACTCAGGTCGATTCAGCTCATGTCTAGTCTGAAGTCGACAAAGCAAATAGCTTCATCGAGCGCATTCAACACATCTGCCAACAGGTTCATGAAATATTGGACAGAGCCAATGCTAAGTACAAGCAATGCCATGATCAACACCGGGTGCCACACAACTTCTAGGTGGGAGACAAATTATGGCTACATTTGCAGAAGGAGCGCCTCACTGGACCCCACCGCAAGCTTTGCCCGCTCCAATACAGGCCGTACACCATCACCAAGGCTGTAGGGAATAATTCCTTCGAGCTCAGTATTCCACCATTCCTCGGTCTGCACCCAGTATTCAATGTGGACCGCCTTCGTCCTTACTTCCCACCTCTCCTGGACACCTATGACATTGTAGAACAACTCACACCAACAGAGTTAAACCCAAATTGCATGGAATAGGCCACCACAGATTGTATCATGGACATGCAAATCAAGAACACTCGCCAACAGAAGATCCAATTGTATCGGGTTGTCAAAGATGGCCAACTCCTGCGCCAAGGAAAGTGGTTCACCAGGGACCAAGTTCAGTAGAAATTTCCTCATCTCATGGAGGAACTTAACACAATGGGGACCATTTCTTCCTAAGGGGGGAGGAATAATCCAGGTGGATATTGGTGGTCACCTACCTATTCCACTTGGGGCACCACCATTGTCTCTTTCAGTTTTTCAATTTCGGCACAACTTACTATTTTTAGCAGTTTTTCAGGTCCTGAACTTCCGGAGCCATTTTGAGGCCCTAAACGACGTTTTTTGGGAAAACGGAGAGCAACATGGGTCCATGGACCTATGTTGCTCATGACTCCATGGACCTATGTTGCTCATTCAAAATTTTTATTCCTCGGATAGATCTTTCTAATGAGGTATGGTACGCGTCAAATGGAGATCATATGCCAAAGTTACGCCCCTGGGAAGTTGAAACACCAATTTACCCAAATGGGGCCCATAGTTTTGGCGCTTCATCTCCTAGGGTTAGGGTTTTGGATGTTTAGGATTTCCCATTGTTTCTAAATAATAAATAGGCCCTTGAGCCCCATTGTAAGTCAGTTTAGAGGCCTATAGCTGCCACATCTCTTCTCAGAGATAGCTACCAATGCCCTAGCTAGTTTTATTTCCATTTTGTCTGTAAGCAAATTTCAGTTCTTTGATTTTAATGAAATGAAGTGTTATTTCCACTTCATCTTTGTATTTATGGTTATATGTTTATTCTGTTGTGTTCCTGCATAAATCTGGATCAAAAAATATTTGATTCATGTACAGAGGGTAATAATTATTTCCAAAGCATTTGAATTAGTCAGGGGTACCTAAGATCTGCAACAAGGCTTAAAATATCTTCAATTTTGATTCAAACAGTTTATAGTATTCGAAACTGGGGTTTTATCAGGGTTTTGCATCAAATATCTTCTTTTTGGGGCAAATACAGGTCTTTCTATGGGCAAAATAGGCTTCACAAGGTTCGAATTGACAGAAATAACTCTTTTTTATGACGAGGAGGTTACTTTTTTTGAAGAATACTTGTTTTTTTGCAGTTATATGGTCTTTAAACTGGGTTTCTGAGGTGTCAGATGGCTTTTTGAAATGTTTTTGAAGTCTTTGGAAGTAAACTGGAAGCTTGAAGTGGTATTGGGAGAAATTATTAATAGATCTTTGGTTCTTTGGGCATGTAAATGGTCTACAATGCTTGTTTTTTTTAGACAGAAGGGTTTAATATGTAGAAAAACTCAGAAAAACTTTAAAACTGAGCGTATATGTAGTTTATTTGACTTATCCATTCATGGCTTTCATGTTGGAATAAACAATGATAATTAATTTTAAAAAATAGGGAGAGGTGGAGATTTTACAAACATTCATTTGTTTACATTCAAATCTAATATGATAGCTAGTGTGTCAAGTATCCAAAAATTATAGAATCAATCTAGTGAGAATTTAGGCAGGTCATTTGATTCTAAACCCATTCCTTCTTTTCATGATGAACATTAAAATTCCAAAGTAATTCCTTCTTTTCACTATAGTCATTAAACTTCCACATTATATAATTCATTTAGTATGCACACAGTTAATATGTTGACTCCTATAGTATAAATCTCTCACCTTCAAAACACAAGGGAAAATTGCAATGCAAACAAATTTACCCCAAGTCTTGTTACTTAGAAAGACATATATGTGATGCGCGATATGAAGAATAAATTTTTTAAAGATTTTTTTTATATGCATCTTGCACTTCTTAAAAAATGGGGAAAATTAAAGTGAGCATTTTTTTCTTTTGGATGAGTATATTTTTAATTGCACTTAAGATACATGCTAAGATATTTTTGACTCGTTTTAATGCGCTCAATTTTAATCCCTATGCACATATATCTATCTATTAAATATAAATGAAAATGACTAAACTAAACAAAATTTTAGGGAAATAATTGTAAACAAAAATGTTAAAACAATGTAGCAAGAAAGGCTCAATTTGACTTCATCCTTAGTCAAATTGAGTAAAATCAAATTTCCACATCAGCAAGACAACTTGAAGGAAGTTAACCAGTGTGACATGGATCTTTTCACTTAGTTAGCTCAATAAATTTGAGTTAGAGGGATTGGAGTTCATTTATGCGTGTGATTGCTAAATTTTAGTAATCCAGTTCAGTTATTTTCAATTGTATTTAGTTAACTAACCTTTAACTATTGATAGAGTCAGTTGAAAGTCAGTTTTGCAGTGGAACAATAGTCTAAATCAAAGATTTTTCGGTTGAATGATCTATCAACCCAAAATTTATATTGTATGCAGAAAATTTGAGTTCCTCAACTGAAGTGGAGATGACAAGGAAGTGTAACCTCAGTTGTAGACCAGAGGTGTTTCATGTAATCAGTGATCAATCCTTTGGTATTGCGCAATAAATTTGGAGGAAATTCCTAAATAATAGGGGTCAATTTACTCAGGATTTGTGCAAGGAAATAGGGGGCTTGATGAGAAAATATTTGGCTAAGTGTTGTCCAGTGCTTGTTCATTGAGTAAGAGAACAATTACTCTTTTGCGGATTGAGCTCTGAGTTGGAGCTAGCAATTGTTATTGTTTATCAATTAAACTAATTAATGCAAAGAGGCTTGAGGGATTTTTCCCAATTGGTTTCCCCAAGAAATCATTGTGTATTTGTTGTTTTTCTTATTGCATGTATATGCATGTTGTTCTAAATTATGAATTTCAGTCCATGGATTACTAGAGTAGAATTTCATGTCTTGTTTTTCAGTGTGAAATCTTGAGTAGTTGATATTTATATCAAATTTCTACATGGTATCAGAGGTTTGAATTCACATTAGAACCAATATTTCAAATGTTTCTTTCAAGAATTTCAAAACTGTAGACTTCTTGAAGCATCTTTCTTCAAGATCAGGAGAATGTCTTTCAACAACTGGCATTAGAGTATGCCCTAGAGGCTAGGTCAAATTTCATGCCCGAGAAGGATCAAATGGAAGCAGTTCTCGGTGAAAATGGTGTGTTAGAATATTTTAAAACTGATATTGCAAAACCCTAGCAGTCAGAGGCACAAAAATTAATCCAATGGAAGAAGGATGTTGCAAAGGCCAGGAGAATTCTTCTGGAAGGTGCGAGGGACCATATGGTCTCAAGTATCCATGAAAAAGTGAGGCCATTTTCTATGTGGAAGACACTAACTGAGCTATTCAAAAATATTAGTGAGCATATAAAATTAGCCGTGAAAGACAAACTTCGAAACATTAGAATGTAGAAGAATGATAATATTTTGAAATATCTCTCCATATTTACAAAAGTTTGGGATGCGCTTGGAGGGGTTCGAGTGAATGTTGTATAATATTACATGGTGAGCCTAGCTCTTCTAGGCCTTCTAAAATCGTGGTACAACTACATGGACTCTATGAATGGAATGGAAAACTTACCGAATTGGGAAAGATTGTGGTCTAATTTGGTTCAAGATGAGTTCAGGAGAAATACCAAAGATGGAAATTCATATAGAACACAAGATGAAGAGAATTTTTCCTTACTTTTAAAAGGGAAGAAGTGAAAAGGAAAGAAGAACCAGAGCAATCCTAAATCCAGAAAAAATAATGGTAAGAAGAAAAACTTGACGAAGATCATGTGCTTCCACTTCCATGAGTTCAAGAACTATGCAAAAAAATATCTACACAATAAATCTATGAATAATCATAAAGGAGTAGTAGTTGAAGCACTGGGTTCACAATTTGAATTAGAATTCATCTTAATAGAATACATGGCTAGCACTTTTATTGGGAGTGTGTGGTACCTTGATTCTGGTGCCTTGTTCCATATGACAGGGTGCAAGGAGTTTTTCAGTATCCTGTAGGTGAAGTATCTAAAGAATCATATCGAGATGGGGGATGATCAGAGGTACAATACTTTAGGAATTGGTATTATTACCTTTGAGAGGGAGAATGCCTCTCCTCTTCACCTATAAGATGTTATCTTTGTACCTGAACTAAAAAGTAACCTAATCACTATAGTAGTTTGGAGGATCGTGGTTATGATGTTATTTTCAGTAAAGGGAAAGATTTTTTGAGACACATATCCATTGGGAAAGTGAAACAGATTAGGGTTTGAGTGAAGAACCTATATAAACATGAGGTGGGATATTTCATTTCATTGAGCAACAAGGCTGATAAATTGCATAGTAGAGATGTCAAAGAACTCTGGCACAAGAGATTGGGTCATCTACACCATGGTGCCTTGAATATCATGTAGAAAATTATCATCAGCCTCCCTAAAGGATCTCTTGAGTAGCAGGATTTCTGTAAGGGTTGTACATTGGGGAAATATGTTAAATCCACCTTCCATGACTAAGAGAGCAGAGCAGGTTCAATCTTGGAGCGAGTCCACTATAATATTTGTGGTCCCTTTTCTATAGTCTCCATAGAAAAACATAAGTACTATGATATATTTATTGATGGTTTCTTTAGAAAATGTTGGATCTTCTTCATGCAAAAGTTGAATAAAGTTTTCTCAAAATGTGTTGAGTTCAAGGAATTAGCTGAGAAGGATACTGGGAAGAAGGTGAAGGCTCTAAGGAGTGACAATGGAGGTGATGTTTTTTCGCAAGCCTTCAAATATTTTTTTCCAAAAGGAGGCATTCAAAGAGAGTTTACAACACCCCATAACCCACGATGTAATGGCTTAGCTGAGAGGAATAACATGAGCTTCGTGGGAGAATCAAGGGCCATGTTGCATGATCAAGGTTTTCCCTTACCTCTATGGACAAAAGTATGTAACACCGTAGTCTACTTGTAGAATCAAATTCCACATAGAATAATTGCATGATCACACCAGAGGAAGCTTTCTATGCAAGAAATCTTGATGTGTCTCATTTCATAATTTTTAAGCTTTGTTTTATTTTCATGTATTTGAGGATTGAAGGAAGAAAGTTGAGCCTACAACAGAGTTGGGAGTTTTTGTAGGATACATCGAAACTCCACACAATTAACGGGTGTATTTCCCTTCACTGAGGATGACAGTTATGAGGAGAGACATCAAGTTCAATGATGAAAATACTATGAGATTATATTCCGAACAAGCACTGAGTATCCCACTAGAGAAAGATATTTTAGCTCTAATGTATTAAGCTCGGGATGAGATTTAGGAGGTTATGTAGCAGCCACATGAAGAGGAGTACATAGGAGGTAGAGTGAAGGCACCGACTCAACTAGAATCTTCCAGAGAGGGGAGAAAGAGAACCATAGAAGTTTATATATTGTTGTAGGATTCAAGGGGGAAGTGGGAGCCACCATATCACAGTGCAGCAAAAGGAGGTCACATAATAGTTACACTGGATAAATGGATCTCATGACAAGGCTCATTGAGATAGATCCTTCCTCATTTAAGGAATTAGTTCCTCAACCTGTTTGGGTTGATTCCATGGTGGAAGAATAAAAATCCATCATGAAGAATATTATATGAGAGGTGGTTCTGACACCAAAATGAAAATAATTGGTTGGTTCCAGATGGATCTACAAAGTGAAGCATGCAACTGACAAGAGCATCAAGAAGTACAAGGCCATATTTGTGGCCAAATGATTTTTTCAAACAGAGGAAATGGTCTATGCGGAAAAAAATTCACCAATTTCAGGATATTCCTCAATTAGATCCATTATAGAATTGATTGCACAGATGGGGTGGACCACTAGATGGATGTGAAGTATGTATTTCTCAACGGTGTTATTGAGGAGGAAATTTACATAGAGTAGCCAAAAGGATTTGAGACATATTATCGATAGTTGCATGTGTGCAAACTCAAGAGAGCATTGAATGGTCTCAAACAGGCGCCTCAAGCATGGTACACTCAGATCGATAGCTATATCATAGGATTGGGCTTCGCCAAAAGTGAAGAAGACATGAGCCTCTATCACATTGTGGTAGATGGTAAATTTATTATTCTTTTTTATATTTTCATGATTTAATATTGACAAGTGATGAGCAGTTGATTCACTCTTGCAAATAGGATATTGCAAGGGAATTTGAGATGAAATACATGGGCCTCATGCATTACTTCCTCAGGCTAGAAGTATGGAAGGGTGATTGGGATTTGTCTGTGTCTCAAAGAAAGAATGCTAATAAGATAATTCAAAGATTTCACATGCAGAATTGTAAGCCCATGGACACACCTCTAGCTACAAACTGGAGGAAGGAATATGCTTCTTTCGATGAGAAAGTTGATGATACCATTTATAGGAAGCTTGTGGGTTCACTGATGTATTTTGTGAACACAAGAACCTACATGTGATATGAATTAAACGAGCTCAACCAAGCTATTGTGAGGCCTACCAAATTATATTGGAAGGAAGCAATGCATGTGTTACGGTACGTTGTAGGTACTACCCATAATGGATTATGGTATAGAAGAATAGAGGGAGTGAAGCTGCAAGGATTTCCTAATGCATATTGGGCAGGGATTCCATCTGTCAGGTAAATTACATCAATTTCCATCTTTAGTGTTGGGTCCGCAACTACTTCCTGATACATTAAGAAGTAGAGGTTTGTGGCGCTCAGCTTAGTAGAGGTGGAATACATGGTTGCAATTCAAGCATCATGTGAAGCGATATGGATGAGGAAAATACTTATGGTACCATTCAGTCAACGTATGGATCTGATATTGATATAATGTGATAATCATAGTTTCATTAAGCTCCCTATGGATATAGTATTTCATGATTGGTCCAAGCACATTAATATTGGGTATCATCATTTGCGAGACTGTGTGCAGAGGAGAATTATGTTTCTACAATACATTCCAACTGAGGAGAAAGATGATGACATCTTGACAAAGAAAATATCAAGAGGTAAATTTTGATTCCATAGGTGCAGGACATGGGTGGTGGAAATCCCCTTTGATGCTAAGAGGGAGTGTTAAAAAAATGTAGCAAGAAAGGCTTAATTTGACTTTGGCTTTAGTAAAATTGAGTAAAATTGAATTTACACATCAACAAAAAAACTTGGTGGCAGTTAACTAGTGTGGCATGGTTCTTATCACTTAGTTATCTTAGCAAATTTGAGTTAGAGGGTTTGTATTTCAGTTATGCATGTGTGATTTCAAAATTTTAGTAATCTAGTTCAGTTATCTTCAATTGTATTTAGTTACCTGACCTCTAACTATTGATAGAGTCAGTTGAAGTTAAGTTGTGCAGTGGGGCAATAGTCTAACTGAAATATTTTTTAGTTAACATATCAATCAACTGAAAATAGCTAGTGCATGTAGAGAATTCGACTTCCTCAGTTGAAGTGGAGATGACAAAGCGGTGTAACATCAATTTTAAACTAGTTTTGAGTGTAGAGGTATTAGTGATCAATCCTTGGGAATTACACAATCAATTTGGAGGAAATTCCTAAATAATAGGGGCCAATTTCCTCAGGGTTTGTGAAAGGAAATTGGAGGATTGATGAGAAAATATTTGGCTAAGTGTTGGTCAGGGCTTTTTCATTGAGTAGGAGAACAATTATTCTTTTGCAGGTTGAGCTCATAGCTAGAGCTATAAATTGTAATAATTGAATCTCAATTCAACTGATTAATGCAAAGATACATGAGCGGTTTTTCCCATTTGGATTCCCCAAGAAATCACTCTGTATTTGTGGTTTATCTTATTGAATTTTTATGCATGTTTTTCTACATTGTTAATTTCATTCTACAGATCATTAGAGTATAATTGGGTCTCTTGTTTTTCAGTGTGAAATCTTAAGAAGTTGCAGTTTCTATCAAATTTTAAACAAAATTCTAAAAGAATCCTATCAACCATTCACAAATTTCTATTAATAGTGGTGCAAGATGGCGGGGAACAGGGTGTGTTGGTGAGAGAAAAGTAAGTGAATAAGGAGGGGGAGGGGGAGGGGGGGGTTGTGTTGGTGAGAGAAAAGTAAGTGAATAAGGAGGCAGCGTCTACCTATAGAATGACCGTCATAGCAGTGTACAAGATTCCATATGAAGAGAGTGAGGATGTGCATGAGAACAACCATTATGGATCTCAAATATCTATCTGTTAGAAATATGTAAGGAAAGATTTTTAAATTAATCGATTCACACATGAACATGAAACTTAAATAAATAATATTCAATTAACACATGCAATATGCTAAAAGGTGGAACACATGCATTTTTATGAGATGGGAAAACTATGTCTACCTTAATTTGTTCAATTATGAGTGAAACATGTAAACGTTATTAGTCTTCATATTTGGATATAAATGAAATATATCATGTTCCACCAATAAGTTTAGAGGATATTGGGTAAATTATAATACAAAATATAATAAAAAACTAAATTATCGAACCTAATTTAAACGTTTTATGTTTCAGCTTTTTTTTATTTGATGGTATAATTTTTTATAAAATTTTAATTTTCCAATATAAATAGATATAATATATTAAACAAAATAAAACATTTAGATTCTATAAATTTAATTATTTAGCTTTATAATTTCAATAAAATAATCCAAAAAAACAAACATAAAACATTTAAACCATTCTAGCTTATGGACGTCTTAAGTACCCATCCATGGAATCATTGCTTTCATTTAATTATGGGTATCCAAGCCTTTTCCTTTATTCATGTACTGGTATTTGTGAGAGTTATCTATGGTTCATACTATGTTCACAACAAGGCATACCAGCGACTGTGGACATTTTTAGGAAATTTCGAGCCAACGAACTTGAATTTTGAGCCACGTTTCCAGGGTTTGGACTCAGGTTACTGCCAATAACTTCATGAAACCTCCATAAATGATAAATAACAATGGAATAAGCATATTAATTCAATTATTTGATCAAGGACTTTATCATACCACTACTAGCCATGACATGAATTTCATCAAACATGTCACAAATATGAAATCTACAAGTCATAAAAACATATATGATTATAGGGGTCTCATACTTATCTGAGATTCGTAAGGAAGAATTTATGCCTTATCACAATAGATGCATTATCATCTATTAGGTAATATATTCATTTTTCATTCATTTTCTAATCAAAACATGATAATATCTATCCATCAAGTCTATCATAAAACATACTCATAACGAGCATATAACAAAAAAATAACAAATATTTAACAGCCATAAAAACCACACATGAACAAGTATATTTACCCATCAAATACAAGAGGTAAATAGATCTTATTAACATATGCAAAATGTAACCAGGTCTGGGACTTCCACGTACCACCCAATCATAGATTGGGCTAAACCAAATATTTCTTTCAACCAATCACCCTTGTGTCATATTCCAAGAATGAATGTGGGATCTCATGGAACACTTAAAACAAAACCAGATCAAGGATTCTAGAGGCCAAACCACCTCAACCCTCAAACAGTGATTCCGCCTCACGGTCAGATATCACTAACCATCACCATATGTGTCTCTACCCAAGCTATCTAGGGCTCCAAAGAGTTTTTTCTGACTAGGGCTTCCAAGACTAGTAACTCAACCCACATCTATTGTCAGGCTTCTAGAGTGTTTATCCAACCAGGGTTTCTAGGGCTTGTAAGTCAACTCACCAAGGTCTTCTAGATTGTTTTTGCAACCAAGGCTTTGAGGAGTAGTAGCTCAAACCAAGTTGTTACAGGGATTCCAAAGAATTTATCCAACCAAGGCTTCCAGGACTAATAACTCAACCCAAGTTGTTACAACTCTTCTAGATTATTTTTCCAACCAAGTCTTCCAGGAATTTGTAACTCAACCCACACCCATAAGGACCATGAGAACCAACCAGAAAACAAAAGTAAGAAACCCACAACACCATTACTATCTAGGAAATGGCAAGGCTAGGTAAAACCACTATCAATCTAGGAAATCCTCCATGTCATTGACATATCAAAACCAAGAAACCACGTGCATATGCCATGCATGCCAAAACTAGCAAGAAAATCGTTCATGCAACTCGATACCTACAAATAAAAACTCGTTGTAGCTACTGATCTCAATGTCCTCTTGCGCTTTCCTGATTTTCCTTTTCCTTCTTGCTCCAAATCTCAACTATGCCACACTCCTCCAAGAGTTCTCTAAGAAAAGTTTAAGTGTCCAAAAGTATGAGAGATATAGAATAGAATTAGAGTTCCAAAACTGATCTAACCAAACAATAGAGGAATTTTGAGGTCTAAAATGGGCCTCTTAAGAAAAATGTACAACCAAAATAGAATTTATAAGAACCAATAGGATTCAATATGATGATGTCAACCATGGGGGTTGATTCACCTTTTTTGGAGTAAAAAAGTCAAAAGATTAAAAAATAATAAAATAATAAAACTACTTTTTCAACTCGTATTTTCAACTTATCTCCCTAGCATTTTACTCAAAATTTCAAGCAGGAGTACTCGTTGGATGAAAAATTTAATTACTCATCCAAGGAGTACTCATGTTGCATACTTTTGATGGACCCTACTACATGAAAACTAAGAAATACATGAAAAAACATGATTACAATCACATTTTTAATGTATTTCTCAATTTTCGTGTAGCAAGGTCCATATAAATTATGCAACATGCATATTCCTTGGATGAGGAATCAAATTCTGCATCCAACGAATGCTTCCACTCGAAATTGGATTAAACCCATACAAAGATAATTTGAAAATACGAGTTGAAAAAATATATATCTTTTTTTTCCCTCTAAAATTTAATGATGTAATCTAATCTTATTTTATTATTTCCACTATTATTTTATAATTTCCTTAGGAGGCCCATTTTAGACCTGAAAATGCCCCTAATGAAGCGATTGACTAATCCTCATAAGCTTTTTTTATTAATGAGGCCTCTATTTTCTTCATTTTCCATTATTTTTCCTTCATTTTCATCCTCATATGAAGCTTGTGACCTTTAACTTTCCTCTTCTCCTAATTTCCATTATTTTCATCAATAAAATTCCAATAAATGCCACCTTTCCTTTCCAAATTCTTTACCATTTCCTTGCCAATTTACATAGACAGTAATTAATCACAAGTGATCCCCATCACTATGTTTTTTTCCCAACATTCATCTTCGAATATGTGTCCCATGACCATGTTTATTAGTTTTCCTTTATTAAGTTTATTACATGTACTTTTCACTATGGTCGTTACCGAACCCTCCCCCTACGGGGAACACTATCCTCAATGTTCAATGACACATACAACTAACAATACTACTGAAAGAAAATAATACTGCCCATGGAGCCTTATAACTTAGCTCATTGCAGTATTTACGATGATCAACCTACTGAGAATCAAACCAACATGACAACCATAACGACATGACACCCATACTACTTATTGGAGATTTATAACACAGTTCATATCGGTATTTACATTCCTATACATATATACATAAACCAAAACATATACCAAAAAAGTATTTTCTCAACCAGCGAATAGAGAAGGATACATATCCTACATCTATTCAGTCATATCCAATGTAGCTTCAACAAGCCCAAAGTGATTCCATTTCACTTTAACCTACTCGGTTTCTTGGTTTCGAAGCATGAGCATATTTCTATGCAAGATACGCTGAGGTTCTAGCCAGAATTATTCTTCTACCTCCACTGCATTCAGACCATTGAATCACATGATCAACATCTTTAGCATACTTCTTAAGCAATGAAACATGAAAAACATCATGGACTTTCATTGTCGAAGGAAGTGCAAGTTGACAGGTGATCTGTATTTAAAAATTGCTTGAGGTTTGTGAAAAATTTCAAGTGATTCAATTAGGGTTTAAGCCTCTTTTTTCAAATTATTAAACACATAAACATGAAATTTAAATTTTTTTTTACAAAAAATTCAAGACAATATCACCATAACAGTAAACACACAACAAAAATTGATGAAGGAGTTCGCCCCTCCTGGGCTACATCTCCTGGTCTAAATTCTAATGGTTGGGCCTCTTTCATTATGTTAAAAAATTTTGTTTACATACATTTACAATGCTCCAATGGTTGTACTAACAACTCCAATGGCTTCAGAACTGTAAAAAAACCATCTCTAGCATCTTTCTACTCCCAAAAATGCCAAAAACTTAAGAAGTTTTGAGCCTCCCAATTCCTTCAGCTATTTGTCCTACAATTTTTCCCTGCTTTCAAACCGTCCTACAAATTCGCCCCAAAAAGCGCTAACGGGGCAACATTTCCTCCAACCTTCAGCACAAGTTGTGGGATCATTAATTTTCCCAATGCAGCCTATGGACTGAATATTTAATTATATATATTTCGGCTTGATTATTTTAATGTAAAAATGGGGGTTCAGGCTAAGCACTTGCCCCTGGTCTCGCCTCTTATTTCCATGGGTGCGGTGACCATGGTTGGGGCTAGCGTTGACCGACCCCCAAACATGCCTTCCATCACATTTAAATAAAATGTGGAAACTAATATGTTTAAGAGTCATCGTGTGGCGCGTTGGAAAAGCGTCGGTATTGTAGGTTGGAGGTCATGTGTTCAAACTCGTCAGAATCTATCCGCCCATAACAAAAGATTTGGTCGGGCACCAAGGTGCCACATGGTGACATTTGGTTGGCCCACGTAGCATTCCCTAGTTGGTCACACCATCATCCAATGAAATTTCTCCATCCCAAAAAAACCAACACTTGATAAGTGGCACACTATGACTCGCCAAAAAAGGTCCAGTCAACCATGTACAATTAGTGTGCAGTCTGTAGTGAAGACTGCTAACTTGATAACCCTGTTAATCGAAAAACCAATATTTTTAGTTGTTTCCAAAAGTAGACAGAACGTGATTACAGGAGCATACAGAGTTGGTTTTTTGTGAAATGAGTTTCATTAGATTCAGAACAACGAGATCTACGCAAACACACATGTTCCGTTCCATTATGATAAATTTGAATTTTGAGCGTAAAATTGATCCGCTAGATCATTCCTCGCCACTAGAATATTTTGGACCCAAAAATATCACTTTCAATTGGAAAATAGGTGAGGGTACAATTCCCTCACCCTTCCAATTTCAATCCATTTAGCATTGCTTGGGTTTGTGCCCTTGAGCCACACAAGAAGATATTCCATGTTTCCTTGTTTTGAAGTCCTTGTTTTTCTGTCAACGATAGTTTCTAGCTGCAATTCTTCAAGATACTTAGGAGAGAAATATTCAATTAAAGGCATTTGAACATTCTCTCCTTGATATTCAATCAAAGGGGGCTCATACAATATTAAATTCTCAACATTGACAACTACATAAATTTGCATGTATAAAGGAAAATCCAACCTAGAGGAATTATTACTAATCTTTTCAAGAATTTTGAATGGACCATATCAAATTAGTTTTAGCTTTTACCTTCTCCTTGGAGTCTCTCTTTGCTAATGTGAAGCCAAACATTATCATTGACTTGGAAATTGTGATCTACACGATGGTTATCATGTCTTGTCTTGTACTTCACTTGAGTCTTCTCCAACTATTCTTGAACTGTTTGATGTACCAATTGAACTTGTTCAATGTATCTTTTAGCTTTCTCTATGTCACTATGACCATCAATAACAAAATCTTTCCCAAAGATACAATATAAAGGATATTTAGGCAATCATCCAAAACATGCCTCAAATGGCGTGGTTTGAGTCAAAGAGTGCTTGGCATAGTTGTAAGCATGATGAATATAGTGAAAATGTTCGTCCCACAACTTAGGATGCGTGTTGCAATAACCATGAAAAAGATGTATCACTATATTTTTCACCACCTATGTTTGGCCATCTGTTTGCGGACGAAATGTTGTACTCTTTTTTAATTTTGTTTCCATGAGTCCCTATAAGCTTGACCAAAAATTCTTGACAAAGCGAGAATCTCGATCACTAACAATGGATGTGGGAAAATAAAAATGCACCTACACATTCTGAAAGAATAAATGACCAATTTGTTTAGTTGTGACCTACTTTTTACAGACATCAAAATACACATCTTGCTGAACCTATCCAAAACTACATAAAGCTAATCATGACCTCTCATAGCCATAGGTATACCTCCTACAAAGTCCATAGAAACACTCTCGCATGGTCAAGATGTTATAGGAAGTGGTGTATACAATCCCAAATTTCTATTTCTAGGCTTATTGACACCACATATTAAACATACTCTTACAAATCGTGACACACTTTCAAGCATATGAGGCCAATAGCAATACCAATGTAATTGTGCCACCGTTTTACCTACATGAAAATGACCAAAATAAGAGAAGTATGTCATTCCCTTATGATGTTGACTTTCTCCCCCCATGGAATACAAATCTTGCCAACATGGTACAACAAGTTATCATGCAAATGATAATCCAATTCCTTTACTTGGTTACCTTGACACAAGGTCACATATACATCTTTGAAATCACTATCTAAAGCATATTTTTCAACATAGCTCTCATGGATGACATAATTATGCTTAAGAATAATGGATGCACTAAAAATTGTTCTAGAAATAATATCAACAATCTTCTTATATATGCCTTTCTTATACCTTATCACCAACTGGAATTGTTAAAGAAAACTCATCCATCGAAAGTGCCTTTCTTGCTACATCTTTGTTTACGATTGCAAGTATTGCAATGGTTGATGATCCTTGTGAATGACTGTTTCTTTACCCATAAAGTGGTGTTTCCATTTTTTCACACTTTGTGACAATGCATACAATTACTTGTCATATGTAGTATAGTTAATCACTACACCATTAAAATTTTCAAAATGAAAACAGATGGGATTACCATGTTGCATTAGGATTGCAACCATGGCATAGTCACTTGCATCATTCTATATCTCAAATGACTGTCTGAAGTTTGGAAGTGAAAGCATAGGAGCTGAACTGATCTTTTCCTTCAATGCAACAAATTCTTTTTATTTTTTACCTACCCACTCGAATACCTGCTTCACACTTGTCAATGCATGCAATGGAGTTGTGATATAAGAGAAGTTAGAAATAAACCTGCTCCAATATTGGGTTGATCCCAAAAAACTTCTAACCTCTGTCACTATTTTGGGTCTTGGCCAATTCAAAATTACATCAACCTTGGAGGGATCTATTTTCAACTCTCCTCCTCCAACAATATGATAAAATAGACTAAGGAATTTTTCCCAAACTCACATTTCGACATCTTTAAAAACAATTGTTCTTTATTCAAGACATCTAATACATTTTTGACATGCGTGAAATGTTCTTCATGGGACTTGCTAAAAAATAATATGTAATCTAAATAGACTATCACATATTCATCTAGAAAATTCCCCAACACATCATTCATTACATGCATGAAATTAGCAGGACCATTACAAATCCAAAAGGGCATAACCAACCATTCAAACAAAACTTTATTTGTTTTGAATGTTGTCTTCCATATGTCTCCTTCAGCGATTCTGATTTGATGATAGCCACTCCTCAATTCCAACTTAGTAAAATATACAACATCTTTCAGTTTATCAAGTAAATCATCAATTCTGGGATTCAGAGGGTAACATCTCTTTATCGTAATCTTTTTCAATGCATGGAAGTCCACACACATGCACCATGTTTCGTATTTCTTTTGCACCAACAAAATAGGTGAACTGCATGATGAAGTACTTGGTCAGATTATTCCCTTGTGAAGCAACTCTTGGATTTGTTTTCTAAGTTCATAATTTTCCATCACTGACATCCTGTACATGCCATCAATAGGAAGAGGACAATCTTGCTACAATTGGATATGTTGGATTCCTCTTTTGGGAAGAAATCCCTTAGGCTCCTAAAAAATCTTGTCATATTGGTTAACAACATCAACCAAATCAGATTTCAACTTTGAATCAAAACCATGAAAGGCTTCATTATCAACATCATTCTTTATTTTTACCATTAAAAGCACAAAATTCTTGGTATAGTTAATAAGTCTCTTCATTTGTCTAACATTCAAGAGTGAAAGGTTTAGTTTTGTTGACATGCTCTAACAATGTACTCAATACCATATTCAAACAAGTGATACTTGTTTTCATGGTGATGAAAAATAACTTTCCTATCCTAAAGATATGGGCTTCCCAAAACAATACCAGAAATATCAGGTGGAACTACATCAAGTTCAACTTCATCAAGGGATTATGTTGTAATTACAAATCTAAGTATGCATTTCCTCGTTACTTGCAAATTTTCATTCTTGCATATCCAACCTAAATGATAAGATCTTGGATGAGGAATGGTCTCTAATTCAACTTCTTGACTAAGTCCTTAGAAATAAGATTTTCTTGTGAACCATTATCAAAGAGTGTATCAATTTTGGTATTCTTTGAAATAACTCGAATATAGAAAAGTTCAATCCTTGTTTTCTCATCTCGAGTATCATTAGGAAAACTTGAGGAACTAGTGCGTACTATGTACTTACCTTTCATACCCATCATTTTGATCTTTGTTTCATCTCCCGAATCAGATCCTAAAACATGTTATGTAGTTGCAGTTGTCTTTTGCTACCCTTTGTTGTTAAACGTTTTGGGTCTCATCTCAGGATGAAGTTTCCAACAATGTTCTTCATCATGACCATGTTTTGCACAATGCTTGCATGCTAATTTTTCTTCCTCTTTCTAGAAGAAATCATTCTTCTTCCCTTTTCCTTTGAACTTACCCTTTCCTTTGTCTCCAATTTTAAATGATTTTTTTTTCCTTCTTGTGGAGCATTTTTCCCTCTTTCTTCTAGGTGTGTAGCTTTTACACAAAAATCATCTAAACTTGTAGGGTTAAACATGGGTATGGTATGTCTCAAATAACTATGCAAACCTCCAATATATTTCAATAAAGTATCTTGTGATGATAAATGTACACCCAATATTAGTGCTCTTCTTCTAAACTCTTAAGTATAGCTTTGCACACTTTGGCCCTTTAGTTGCCTAAAGTTTTTCCAATCCATGATATATTTTTTCATGTATTCCAATGGATAGAATTGTCTTCTTAGTATAGAAACAAAATAATTTCAAGAGGTTAAGACCTTACCATGTTTCTTCATGTCCTCTTGAGTTTTGGCTTCCCGCCAAATAAGAGATGCACCTTCTAACCTTAACAAAGAAAGCTGGATATTTGTGTCATCATCCTTGATCCTGTAACGTGAAATACATTCAAATTGACAAACCCAATTATCTAATCTCTCGGCATTTACCTCACCATTATACGTAGGCAATTCAATTTTTATATCAAGTTTCAACAATGGAGTTTTTCCATGTCCCTTTGGGGAATGTGGAGGTGTTGGTGAAGGAGTTGTTATGGAAGAAGCTGATGGTGAATATGGTGGTGAGGATGGAGGTGAAGAGAATGGTGGTTTCAAAGGTTTTTTATCACCATTCCCTTTTGGAGGGTTGTCCCCATCTCCTCCTGGATGTTTTGAGTTCTCACCTTGCAACCTTGTGTTTCACTCTTGATAGAGAACTTTCACCATTTGTGTCATATCCAAGAACGCTTTCCTAAAGGCTTTCTCATCTTTTGACATATTATAAGGATCTCCTTCATGTGACATACTTGCTGAAGCTTCAACTGTAATTTGAGGTAGAATTTATGGTGGAGATTATTGAAAATTTCCTCTCATTATCCTTGACCTAACTTGAGGACTTGCAACCAAAAGCTTTCCTTCTCCTCTATTGAGTTTCAACCTTGTAAGAATCACATACACTTGCAAAGAAATTAAACCCTCACAATAACAAGAAAACCTAAGCTTTGATACCAAACTTATCTACATTATTGCAAGTGATTCAGTTAGGGTTTAATCCTATCTTGTCAAATTATTAGACACATAAAAATGAAATTTAAACTGATTTTTTGCATAAAATACAAGAAAATATCACCATAATAGTAAATACACAACAACAGTTGATGAAGGAGTTCACCCCTCATGGGCTACATCTCCTAGTCCAGCTTCCAATGGTTGTGCCTCTTTCATTATGCTCAAAAGATGGTGTTTACATACATTTATAATGCTCCAATGGATTCAGACCTGTTAGAAACCCCTGTCTAGCCTCTTTTTTCTCCCAAAAAGGCCAAAAAATGAAGAAGTTATGGGCCTCCCAAGTTCTTCAGCTATGCGTCGTACAATTTCGCCTTGCCTGCAAAATGCCATACAAATTTGCCCCAAAAATCACTAACAGGGAAAATTTTTCTCCAACCACCAATGCAAATAATGGGATAATTAATTTTCCCAATGCAGCCTATGGAATTAATATTTAATTATCTATTTTTTGGGTCGATTAATTTAATATAAAAATGAGGAGGCATGCTAAGCCTTGGCCCCCGTCCCCACCCCTTATTTTTGTGGGTGCAGTGACCAGGGTTAAGGCTAGCCCTCTCCCACCCACAAATTCACCCTCCATCACATTTAAATAAAACTTGGAAACTAATATAGTTAACAGTCATCATGTGGCACATTGGAAAAGCGTCGGTATTGTAGCTTGGAGGTCACGTGTTCAAACCCGCCAAAGTGCTATCTTCCCATAACCAAAGTTTTGGTCGGCCACCAGGGTGGCACATGGTGACCTTTGGTTGGTTCATGTGGTGTTGCTTGGTTGGTCACACCATCAACCAATGAAATTGCTCCATATCAAACCAACCAGCACTTGAAAAGTGGCGCACTGTGATTCACATAGAATGGTCCAGTCAACTAGGTACAGTCAAGGTCCAGTCAATAGTATAGACTACTAACTGGGCAACCTTGTTCATCCAAAAATGATTTTTTTAGTTGTTTCCAAAAATGGACAGAACGTGATTTCAAGAGCATATGGAGTTGGTTTTTCACGAAATGAGTTGTGTCAAATTCTAAATGACGAGATATACGCAAGCTCACAAGTTTTGTTCCATTCTGATAACTTTGAATTTTGAGCATAAAATTGATCCAATAGATCAATAGGCTAGTGGTCCAATCCTTTCAAGAATCTTGAAAGGTCCACACTACCAAGGTGCCATCTTGGCAGATGATCCAATTCTCAAAGATCACTTCTCGGGCTTGATGGGTAAGTACACATGTTCAGCAACCTCAAACTCCTTAAATAACATGTTCTGATATGCATAAATTTTATGTTTCTTCTGTTCTAACTTTAAATTATTATTGATTACCTACATTTCATGTTCCATCTCTGCCAACATGTCTCATCTAATCAATATCATATTAACTATATCACTCCAACTAATGGGGGTATTACAACATTTCCTATATAGTGCCTCTAATGGAATCATCCTCGGTGACTCCTGATACCCATTGTTGTAATAAGAATAAACCAACGGAAGTTGTTCCTCCCATCTCTTATGTTGATGCATCACATAAATCCTCAACATGTCCTCCAATATCCTGTTGTTGACCCTCTCTATCTGTCCCTCTTTCTGCGAATGATAAGTTCTGATGAAGGAAATATCTATAGCCAAACCTGCAAATAACTCTTTACATAACCTAGAAGTGAATTTAGCATCCCTCTATGACACAATTGTGCTTGAAATACCGTGAAACCTCACTACATCTCTGATAAATACCTATGCCACATCACTAGTTGAATACATAGACTTCACCAGGATGAAGTGTGATACCTTTGTCAACATGTCCACCACAGCCATAATAGAATCATGTTGTCTAGATGTCCTCAGCAAACCTACAATGAAATCCATGGAAATGACCTCCCATTTCCACTCTGGAATCAGAATGCGCTATAGTAAACCACGTGGACGCTTACTCTCTAGTTTTACCTATTGACAATCTGAGTAGCTAGCCACAAATTCTAGAACTTCCTTCTTCAGTTTCGGAAAATAATAAGACTTCTTCATTTTTGTCAACATATTTCGATATCCTGGGTGACCTAAATAGGGCTTAGCATGAAATTCCTTCAAGATAAGCTTCTTGAACTCGGTGTTATCTAGCACATATATCATTTTCCTAAACCTGACAAAGCCATCTACTATGAGAATTCAGTCCACATCTTAATCACCTATACCCTGTTGTAACTTGTGTATAAGTTCACTATACCTATTATCCTATTGACCTGCCTGTAGGATCTACTCCTGTAAATCTGTTATATAGGATATCATAACTGCTATATGGTTCACCTGTATCCTCCTGCTAAGAGCATCTGCAACCATGTTCTCTTTCTCTTTAATTTAATTGATCTCAAATTCGAACTCACTGATCGTGGAAAACCATCTATATTTTCTGGCATTCAGATTGGGTTGGTCAAATAGATACCTTAATCCACTATGATCACTCATCAATATAAACCTCCTGCCAAGAATATAGTGCCTCCACATCTTCAATGCATGGATGATCACTACCAACTCAAGATCATGTGTTGGATATTTATTCTTGTGCTCATTTAGTTTCCTTGATTCATAATGTATCACATGCCCCTCCTAGATAAGTACTCCACCAATTCCTCTCTTGCAAGCATATGTGCACACTACAAACTCTTTATCTGGATCTGCAATCCTTAGAACTAGAGAATTTGTCAACAACTACTTCAACTGCTAAAAAATGGCTACACATTCCTCTATGCATTCAAAATTCTTACCTTTCCTTTGTAACAATGTAATAGGATAATAAATCTGTGATAAGTTCCTAATGAACCTCCTGTAATAGCATGCTAACCCCATGAATGATCTTACCTCATCCAGGTTCCTTGGATTTTCCCACTTCATGATAGCCCTTATCCTTTTCGGAGCCACTATTATTCCTTCCTTGGAAACCACATGCCCCAAGTAATGAACCTATGTCTGAAATAAACTATATTTACTGAGCTTGTCATACAACTGATGCTCTCTCAGAAATGTCAATAATTTTTCTAGATTTTCAGCACGTTATTCCTCATTCTTAGAATATACTGATATATTATCAGTGAATACAATAAAAAACTTTCCCACATAAGGATGCAATACACTATTCATAAATCACATAAAAGTATATGGGGTGCTATTTAAACTGAAAGGAACTACAACAAACTCATAATTCCCATACTTGGTCCAAAATATTTCCTTCTAAATGTCCTCTTCTTTGATGCATACTTGATGGTATCTTGATATCAAATCAATCTTCAAGAACACTGCTGGTCGTTTCAACTGATCAAACAAGTAATCAATCCTTGAAATTGGATACTTCTTCTTGATGGTCACTTTGTTCAAATATCTGTAATCGATGCCAAACCTAAGAGTGACATATTTCTTCTTCAAAAAAGAACAACATGCACCCCATGGTAGCACACATGGCCTAATATATCCCTTTTCAAGCATTTCCTTCAACTGCAGCTTCAATTTTACTAACTCTGGTGTGCTCATCAGGTATGGCACCTTTAATGTTGGAAATGCCCCTAGTACCAACTCAATAGAAAATTCCACTTCCCTATGAGGTCGAAACCCTAAAATATATGTTGGAAACACATCTTGAAACTCTTGTAGAACTAGGTACCTACTCAAAACATCCACATCATCAACTTCCTTACCTTTCTCACTGAAAATATGCACTACAAATAACACACACCCTTTCCTACAGATGCACTTTGCATGCATAGTTGTCACCATTCTAATTGATGTTTTCTTATTTTTACCCTACAAGACTCTTTGTTCCCCATTGTCATCCAAGACATAATAGCCTTGTCATAACAATCCACCTTGGTATTGTGAAGATACAACCAATCCATACCCAGAAGCATACTATGCGATCCCAATGGTAATACATTCAAATGTGCTAAGGTAGGCATACCATTAAACTCAAATTCACAAGCTCTTACCTAGCGATGAACTATTTTCTTCATACTTGTAGACAACTGGACTAACCAAGATTCTGCACACACTTCTTTATTTAAACCACACTTATCCACTGGGTTAGGACTAACATAACTATAATTAGATCTAGGGTCAGTGAAATTAGAAGAAGCTTGATCACAAAGATTACGATGATAAATTACTAATGATATTCCGAGATTTTATCCAATAGTGCATAAATATGAGGAATAATTTGTCCAACATCCCCCATTGTTTGTGCCTCCTAAGCACTGTAAATATGTAGTCTACCACCCTGATGTTCTAGATAATCTTGCCTGTGATGATCCTTTCCACACATCAAAAATGTAAAGGCTTCCAACCTGCACCTTGTTCTTCTCCTGAAACTGAAATTCCTAGTGTCTATCACATGCATGGAACTTATTAGGTGGTGCTAAATTCTCTTTGTTACTTGTGTCCTGAGGCCTTTCTCACTTCTTATCCCATTTTCCTTTATTTTTTGCATTACCTTATGAATCTGTCTTAGTCTCATATATGCACTTTTATTTATCATTAACAATGCTTTAGATTCTGGATGGCCTCCAATGATCTAGGTTCATTGAACTCAATCCTGTCTTTAAATTCTACCGACAAACCACTTATGAATATTTGAATCTTCACTTTCTCCTCCTTTAGATAAGGCACATACCTCAATAACACCAAGAATCTGCTAGTGTACTCCTCATCAGTCATGGATCCCATCTTTATCTCACATAACTCCTTCGCCATGTCATCCTAGTATCTTTCTGATACAAGGTTCTTCTTGAATTATCTCTTAAACTCACTCCAAGTCAAGCATTCTTCACGAATACCTCTCTCCTTCTTTACATATTCCCACTAGATGTTTGCTTTACCTTTAAGAATGAAAGTAGCTATTATTGCCTTCATGTTTGCTGAGTAATCATGTAATTTTAAGAACTTATTCATCCCAAGAAATGATGCTTCGTCATCATGTGACTTCTTCATTTCTCTGTCAAATGTAGGTGGTTTTGATTTCTTGCACTCATCTGTAAAATATCCCCTATCACTCCTCTTATAAGGATGATAATGACGATTATCACAATACCTATAAGAACCAAAACTAGAATAGAACCTATGTCCATCACCTCTCCTATTCGGTGTATCCAAGAACCTATCATCTCTCATTGTGCCATCTCTATCTAACATGTTACCACCATGACACCAACTGCCATATGCCCCATTAATATTATCCTTGTTTTCATGACTAATTCTAAGAAATCCCTGTCTGTCCAAGTTTGAAAAGCTATGAAGGATAATTGCATTAAATTCTACTTATTTCTCCTATTCCCTAGCAAGTCTCTTTTGTGATTGAATGATTTGGTCATCATCCTCTTTTCAAATTCTTATCTTCGCCTTCAAAATTCTCATAGTTTTTGTTATGTGAATAGATTATTGATTACCATTCTTCTCATCTAAACTATAGGGATAATCTCATGAACTGTAGTCTACCATTATTCTAGTCATATTTGTAGTCTACCTTGTTGTTCCTGCAAGGCATATTATGTCATCTAACCCTAATCATAAACAAACCAACGTACCTCAGTATAGTTCAGGGAGGACATCTCATATTCAAGACAAACTGGATTAGCATAATTTATGTATAACCATAATCACAACAATATATATACATCATCATAATCATCATCCAGTACCATGCATGATGCCACAACTACAACACCAACTAGATACAATGCATGCATAACAATATATACAACATTGACATGCATTCATCACGAACACATTTCGACAAAAACACTACCAATATATGCATGACATCATAATGGAAACCATGACCACCACCATGCATACATACCAGGCACATAAACCACAAGGATAAGGACACATATGCAACTTACATGTTCATATGACAACACATTTATCCAAGGAGAACTAAAACGAAACATCACCTAAGGAGAATAGAACCATGCTCTAATATCACCTTGTAACCACCTCATCCCACATTTATCCAATCCAACTGACCCAAAAAGATAAAAATGTGATGAAGAGTTACTATCATATGATTCAACACCCCAAGTGCAATTAGGGAAGTGGAACTGACATTACAAGACCAATCTAACCTTCCACGCATTCTACATAACCTTCAAGGTCCAACCAACCCTTCAAGGTGACCAACCACTTAGAAAACTTGAAATTTTGTTGTTATGGACCATCTGTTTCTCCCATGATAAGCCATGCATGTGATTGAGGCCTTCCAATCACTCCCACAACAATGCATGCCAATAACTTTGGACTTTTCCAGTGAGTTCTAGGCCAGCGACCACGAATTCTAAGCCACTTTTCAGGGCTAAGACTCAAGCCACTACCTAGAGCTTCATGAAACTTCTATAAATGATAAATAAAAATGGAAAAAGGGTACTAATGAAACTATTTTATCAAGGAATTTACCGGACCTGTATAATCCATGACAATAATTTTGTCAAACATGTCACAAATATGAAATCTACATGTCATAACAACAGATCTGAGTATAGGGATTTCATACTTATTTGATATTTTTATAGAATAAATGATGTCTTATCACAATAGGTGAATTATCATGTATTAGGTCATATATTCATTGTTCATTCATTTTCTAATCAAAACATGATAAGATCCATACATCAAGTCTATCATAAAACACACTCATAGCTAGCATATAACCAATAAAAATAACACAGATATAACAACCATAAAACCAAACATGAACAAGTATATTTACACATCAAATACAAGAGGGAAAGAAATATTATTAACATATGAAAAATGAAAATGGCCTGGGAATTCCACATACCACCCAATCATAGATTGGGATGAACTAAATATTTCTTTCAACTAATCAACCCAATGCCATATTCCAAGCATGAATGTGGGATCTCATGAAAAATTTCATATAAAACCAAACCAAGCCTTCCAGAGGCCAAAAAATCTCAACCCTCAACTAATGATTCCATCTCATGGTCGGACATCTCTAACCATCATCAGATTGGTCTCTACCCAATTTTTCCAAGGCTCCAAAGTGTTTGTCCAAACTAGGGATTCAAGGACTAGTAATTCAAGCCATAGTTTCTACCAAGTTTCTAGAGAATTTGTCAAACCAGGGTTTCTAGGACTAGTTATTAAACCCACCAAGGGATTCCAAATCATTTTTCCAACCTAGGCTTCTAGGACTAGTAACTCAACCCAAGTTGTTACAGGACTTCCAGAGCATTTGTACAACTAAGGCTTTAAGGAACTAGTAACTCAACCTACAACCATAAAGAACATGAGAACCAACCAGAAAAAAAAAAAGGATGAAACCCAAAATACCATGGCTATCTAATATATGGCAAGTTTTTGTTAATTTATTTTTCTTTAATTCATTACATAAATTATCAACCAGGGCTAGTAAAATAACGAAGTGTAAATGCATTATATGTGCTAGGAATCATAATTGTCTAAGTTGAATTAATTTGTCAGTGCACATGATTGGATTATATATTGAAATTAAATATAAGGAAGACGATTACATTGATATATAATTATGAATTCCACACAACTAATAAATATCTCATACTCATAAATTAATCTCACATTTGCAAAATAAAGACTCACACACACTATGCAGAATACCTAAAATGTGCTTTGAAAGAAACTCGATTTCTAAAAGAATAAACACTCTTCTACATGAAAAATAAAAATGAATTTAAACTATTTTCACACTTTCTTAAATTGATAATCCACTCTTGATTTGAAATAAAACTCACAACACTCATGCCATGAAATGAAACCTACAAACTAATTCTCTAATTCTAAAAATTGCAATCTCGTTCTTAATTCAAACTCTCAATGCCAACTCCATTCATGTGCTCCTAAATTAATAGAAGAAAATAACCAAATTGTTGTTATATATGAACTCAATCATATGCTTCATATAAACACTACACATCTAATATGTTTCTTAATTTATAATAAACATAAAGATAAGTTAGTGGGATGCATCCATCTAATTGATCATAAAATTCAGAAATCGAAATAACAAAAATGAAATTCATAAATATAAATGAAATAAATAAAAAATCCTTACTCCTTGAGGGGGGCCTCCACAAGTAGATGGAAACATAACCAAGTTGAAAGATCAACCACGCATCAAGATGAGGAAAACTTCTATTTATATTAAAATAGAGTTTAAAAGTTCATTGTTGCATAAATAATAATAACAACGATGATCAATAACATATCTACTACACTGTTTTAATAAAGCCTCTGCCATAAATGTTCAGAGCTTCTTTAGCTAATAGAATACTAATTTAAGCTTAGAAATTATCCTTATAAAAAATCGCTCATCATTTTCTATTTCACAAAGAAAATCATGAGGCGTTCGTTTTTCTTCTCTCTCACTTGCTGAAGCTAACCTGTTGAATTTCAACTTTGACCATTCAATTAGAACCGTCTTCCATACATTAGATTCATGAAGATAAGAGGAAAACATTGATTAGAATAATCGTTATCTCCCCATATATCTTTTGATCTATCTGACACTTTGGATCCTGTTCAATAATGGACTCAGCTGCAGAATCAAATTCTGGCTGCAAAAACATCAAAATCCGGTAGCTGACGCAAATATTAGGCAAATAATAAATAAAATTAGTAACATATGCAATATGAGACAATTATATGCCTATCAATATTTGAATCCATTGATTTGATGCCCATTTATGGTTATGATGGTAAAAATAGGTGAAAATGATTTTTAAAAAGTAACAATTATGA
The DNA here is from genome assembly GCA_034641835.2 of Pinus albicaulis. NCBI lineage: Eukaryota > Viridiplantae > Streptophyta > Pinopsida > Pinales > Pinaceae > Pinus > Pinus albicaulis. Next base: position 63,775 of record JAXQQM020071967.1, read on the forward strand.
GGCCCAACATTCCCCCACATGGAGGTCATTGCATGTCCTCATGCAAATATTCAAAACTGATAACCTTTGTCTGTCAGTGCATTTCTTCATACACTTGAGCTAGAACATCTAACTTTGTCTTATTTAACCTTTTCTTAACAACTGTCATTCTGGTCTTCTTCATCATAATTTTGTATTTCAAACTTATGACCTTCTTTCTCAGAGACTTCTTCTTTTTCTTCAGCTTTTTATTTTTCTTATGCCACACACCTAGGTTCAAGAGAATGTTATCTTTTTGGGTCCTTTGTATTTAATTTTTTTCTTTTAAGGAATCATGTTCTTGTTTGAGGTGTTTGTACATTATATCATAGATTTCCTGCTTTAGAGTATTGATGATTGGAGGTTCTTATGGACTGAGAGATTGAATTCCTTCTGCTTTACTTGAATCATATGTTCTCTTTTCTGGAGACTCAATATAATCATATATATATTGCTATACTGGGTCAATTTCTGGTGACCTTATCTTTGGTGATGAATCAGTAGGTGAGAGAAACTTTGATTCCTCTTCCACTTCTAATCAACATACTTTGTGCATGGTTCCTTCATTTCTTTGTGAAGCCTTGCACTTCTCTGTAGAGTGAGTGAAGGAGGTACTTCTTTTTGAATGTTTCTCTATTCTATTTTAGTTTCTTTTGTTTCTTTTGTGGATACATTTTCTTCTTTTTCGTTGTATTTCTTTCTTCTAACATTTTTCTTCCTTACATTTTCAAATATATTCACCAAATAAGTTTCAAATTTTGAATTTTGTTCTTGTTTTGGAGGGTTTTCAACAAAGATTTTAGGAATTTTTCCTTCTACTTCTCTGTATTTTTCTACTATTGGCTATGTCTTGTTTTTATTCCCTAAATTGATTTTTGACTACAAAATTTTCCAAATTATATCTTAAGCTCTCTAAATCAGCTTCAATGAGCATTTTAAAGGGACTGTGGTGGTATATAGTTTTGTAAAAAAACTCTATCTTCCTCTAAGTATTACCACACATTTTCCTTAAGCTATTAAGTGGGAAATAAGGTAAATTTATTTGATGCCCTTCAAGTAAGTGCATCATGTGATGAATATGGTAGAAAAACACACTACAAAACCTACCCTCTCTTGTAATAAATTTATGGATGACTAGAAGAAAATTCCTCCATTTAGTTTTAAAGGTTGTGCTAGGAATACCTTTCTTGAAAACAATGCTGTCCATGTTTGGATTCTTTAAGAATGTCCTCCAGTTGCGCCCCTCAATTCCTATATTTTAAAACCATATTTCTCAAATCCTTGATAGCCTTGTAACATTAGCTATGAAAGAATTTTTCACCACTATTCTGATATCTTCAATTTCGGCCTCTATTCCATCAAAATCTCGAGCAAATGATTTGTTCACCTCTCTATAAAAACCATCAAGTGTTTCTATAAATTCCCACCATTGTATCTACTCCAACATTTGCTTGATTTGGGTATATCATTCCATAAATTTCTTCACATTAGGCTCATTCCAAATAATTACCATCATGGTGGTAAAACCTCGTCTCATAATTGTTTCTGTGATAGGGTTATTGTAATGGGGTATGGTCAAGAGAAAGATGAGGGATATAAGTGAGGTCAAAAGTGGAATGAGAAATATGAGTACGGTTGAGATATGAGCAAGGATTAAAATGAAATTATTTTTCAAAAGAATGGAGTATAAATGAATGAGCGAAAAAGTTAACAATAAAAAAAGGTTTTTGAAATGGAGGGGTAATGTAATGATGGATGACATATGGGCTTATACGACTAGTTTTAGATGATATGAAAGAATACTTACGATTTAACCTGTTGTAATAATTGGCTTGAATGGCGGTATTAACGTCTCTATTATTTCATACTTATAATTTTTTACATTTATTATAAATCTAATACTTACATACCTCTGAATTGGTAATTATAATGCTTGGTTGTTGCTTGTGATTTGTCCTCAGGTACTTTCATTTGCTGGTTTGATCATTCTTCTTTTGGAGTCTTCAATGGTCCCAAACAATAATTTCCCATTAGTATTAGCAAAAGAAAGTTGTCACAACTGTAGATTAGTAATTATATAGCTATTATTTTTGAATGAAAAAGAGGGACATAAAGGCAAATGGGAATCATATTTGGTTTGAAAAAGAAAATTTAGGATGCCAAGAAAATTTGGTTTTCACCTTATACTTTTTGTATAAACATGCAAACATTTGTTGGTTTTTCATGTGTATACAATTTATTATTATTATTATTATTATTATTATTTATTTATTTTATTTCATTTGATTTTTTATTATTTTATTATTTTATTATTTGTTATATATATATATATATATTTCAGAAAGAAAGAAGTTTACAAATCAAGTTGGATTAGAAGGAAACCCTTCTCAACCAACTTCAAATCAATAATGTCTTGCAAATTTTTAACAAATTATGCGTTTGTTAATGGCTTATGATAAATTCTTAATTGACCATTTACAAGGATGGTGAATTTTTCTTCATCAATGGTCCTGATTCTAGCTGCACCATTATCAAAGATTGTTTCAATCACATAAGGCCCAAGCTAGTGAGTTTGAAATTTTCCTCCAAAATATTTGAACTTTGAATCAAAAAGTAATGCCCAATCTCCTGGCTGAAATTTCCTTTCATTTATGTACTTTTCATGCGACCTGGATGTTTGTTGTTGAACAAAGTTGGTTCTTTGGATAGCATCTTGTCTTATTTCATATAGTTCATTTAGTTGATCTGTTTTTTGTCTTTGTGCCTCTAAAATATCAAGACCTAATTTTACTGTTGTCTTGAAATTTTTTACTTGAAACTCAATAGGAAAAAAATACTTGCTTCCCATAAACAAGTTCATAGGGAGTATGTCCTGTAGTATTTCTCCATGTGGTACAGTATGCCCATAAAGCTTCTGGAAGATTTTCCTACCCAATCTCTTATGTGAAAATTTTAGGTACCTATATTACTATTGTAGTCCCTTATTGTTATTAGTGTAGCCCCTTTATTGTTATAGTTGTACCCCTGTAGTCCCCATATTGTTATTATTGTGCCCCATGAAAGCCCATTATTGTTATTGTTGTGCCCTTACATTATTATTGTTAGGTAGGCTAAGATTATATTGTGACCCCATGGACTCCTATATATAGAAAGGAGGTTTTCTCATTTGTATCATCCAATAATTTTTCATTTATCTAATGTAAAGGAGGTTTCCCCCTAAAAGTGGTTGATTTCAATGGTGTTGATCTCTCTTTTCTTCTATTTTAGGAGATTGTTTCATAACATTTGGTATCAGAGCTTTGGATTCTAGGGTTTTGATACTTCAAACAGGTCATCGTGATTTTGCTATAAATTTGTTTCTACAAAGTTGCAAAATATTAAAAAAAAACCCATTTATGAATAAATCCTAACGAACCACATGTAAAAATTTCAGATCTTGGTTCGCAATATGTTCAGAGATATGATCAATGGAAGTTGGGGTTTTTATAGGCTCCCAAATTTCATCTCAAAGAGGTGACCTTGGGAAAGTCGTCATAACTCTCTCTCTAAGCATCAGATTGGAATTATGTAAACCTTATCTAAAAGTGCACATATTGTATTTTCTTGTGTATCAATGTCAGATTTGAAGGAGGAAACAATGACACGTGGCACACCATACAAATTCACTATACTGAACTAGTCCATAATTAGGTCATTGCGGGCGATTTGGCATAACTTTCCGTTGAAGAATACAAATCATGTTAGACCCACAGAATTGGAAAGAAGATTCAGAGTGATACTAAAGGACCAAAGATAAAATATTGGGGATCCAAAATTACATAGATACATTAGTTTCAATATCGAGCTCCTTAAAATCAAGAAAAAGGTGTGTATTTTTTTTTCAAATTTCATAAGTATTGTTTGAAAAATCAGTTTGAAGTGATTCCAATGGAATATTGAAGTGTAAATATCAATATTGGGTTCTAAAATTCCCCTAAAAATAATTCAACACCCATAAAGCCCTTATAATACTCTACAATGACTCATGAAGAGGAAGAAGAGAAACATGATATATCAAAATTACAAGACCAAGTGCACCAAATTTCACTCTCGAAAAGAGTAACAAAAAATGAAATGGAAGTTTTGAAGAAAGGCATGGAATCTAAGATGGAAGGTTTTAAGAAAGGCGTGGAAGCTAAGATGGATGGCATGGAATATAAGATGGATGAAAAAATGAAAGGAAACTTGGAAGACTTGAAGAATGATCTAAAAGTGAACATGGAAGGTTTGAAGGAATGTTTGACAAACTTGATAAAACAAATTATTCCTAATGGTGAAAAGGTAGTAGATGAAACTCATGATGAGAAAAAAATAAATGTTAATCGTGGTTTCATAAACTATGATGTTGGACTGAAGACCCACCATATTCCAAAGATCGATACGAGGAATTTTGATGGCAAGGATCCCATAGCATGGATACTACAGATGGAGCAATAATTTGATCTCCATAATGTGAAAAAAATAGAAAAGGTAAGCATTGCAACTTTATATTTAGAGAAAAATACATTTGTACAGTATCGATGGCTTTTCTCTCATAAACAAAATGTCATTTGGTCAATTTTCATGGAGGAAATGATAACACAATATGAGAATACAAAGAGAAACACCTTCTTTAGCCAATTGATAAATCTCAAACAAAAGGGTTCAATGGTGAAGCACATTGAGGACTTCCAAAAATTGAATATAAGGGTAACTGGTATTCCAGAAGAAAACAAGATTTATGTCTTCATAGGGACTTTAAATGATAACATCAAACATGAGGTTTGACTTTGGGAACCTAATTCATTAGAGAATGCATTCAAGTTGGCAAGAAAAATTGAAATTAAAATTATGGCGACAAGCAAGCCTACCACTTACATCTATAAAGATGGATGTGTTGTTAATCCTAGACTTCCACAACCTATAAGGTTGACACCACAAAAATTGGAAGAAAAAAGAGAAAAGGGGCTTTTATACAGTTGTGGTATAAAATAAATTAAAGGTCATGAGTGTGCTGAGAAGAAATTATTTTACATAGATTGTGAATAAGGGGAAGAAAATGAAAAAGGAACTTCAAAAGAAGAGGATATACACCAATAACCAACCCTAGAGAAATAAGAAATGAGTCTGACCATATCCTGTAATGCATTGGCAGGAATTAGCACTCCTTAAAATCTCAAGAGAGAAGGAGATATCAAGAATAAAAATGTAATAGTGCTAATTGATTTGGGTAGTACCCATAATTTTATTCAGTGTAAGGTAGCCAAGAAATTGAATTTCTTCTATACCCAGCACTAGAGTGTAAAGTGACGGTTGCAAATGGAGGAACTATAAATTTCTCTAGAAAATTCCATAATATCAAGCTAACCATGGGGGAATATGTATTGAATAGTCCAATGCTTTCCATTCCAATGGGAGGTGATCATGTTGTAATAGGAGTACAATGGTTACAATCTTTTGGGATGGTAGCTTTTAATTTTCAAAACTTTTCTTGAATTTTTTTTTTTACAAGGAAAGGAATTTGAATTACGAGGTATCACAGGAAATCTGGGAAAGATAGTAAGCTATGATGTCATGAAAAGGCTTCTCAACAAACAAAAATGAGGTGTAATTGCACAATTATTCTCACTTGAAGTCCCAAAATCAAAATCATCTATTTCTCCAGATCTCCAAAAAGTCTTGGACAATAATTCCAAGGTGCTAGATTGGAGGTTTCTGTGGTATATTTTTTCAGATGTAGGACTCGGAATATCCACAGTAGTCATTTTTCTGTGACTACTGTGGATATTTCGAGTCCTACATCTAAATTCCAAGGTGTTTGAAACTCCCAAAGGACTCCCACATTTTCGTGATCATGGTCATGCTATTCATTTGACTCCAAAATGTGTTCATCCAAACATAAGGCCTTACAGATATCGTTATGTCCAAATTTTAGAGGGTGGTATAATTCAACCTAGTCAAAGTTCTTTCATGGCTCCAGTAGTATTGGTACACAAGAAGGATGGATCATGGCACATGTGTCCGTATTATAGGGAGCTCAATAATCTCACTATTAAAGATAAATCTCCTATTCCCATGATTGATGAATTATTGAATGAATTACATGGAAATTTTATTTTACCAAGTTGCATCTCCTCTCATAATATCATCAAATTAGAATGAAGGCTGAAGATCTTCCGAAAACAACATTTCAAACTCATCAGGGCCATTATGAATTTTTTTTCATGCCTTTTGGCCTTAGCAATGAACCTTATAAATTTCAAGGGTTGATGAATTCCATTTTCAAACCCTTAGAAAACTTGTGTTAGTATTTTTTGATGATATACTAATATAAAGCAGGTCTTGGAAGGATCGTGTTCAACATGTTGCTAGGGTGCTCAAACTATTGGATGAGAAACAAATATATGAAAAAACCTACAAATGTTTCTTTGGAGTACAAGAGGTGGAATATATAGGTCATATTTTATCTCAGGAGGGTGTTAAGTTAGACTCTAATAAAATTAAATCCATTAAGGAATGGAAAGTCTGCACAACAATAAAGCAGTCGTGAGGCTTTCTCGGGTTAACAGGGTATTATTGCAAGTTTTTTTAGAATTATGGGAGAATAGTAGCACCTCTAACAACATTATTTGAGAAAGATGCATTTCCATGGACTCATGAAGCAACTCAGGCCTTTGAACATCTTAAAGATGCAATTTGCCTAGCACTGGTCTTAGCTACGCTAGACTTCACAAAAACCTTTATTATGGAATGTGATACATTGGGAAATGGAATTGGTGCTATTTTAATGCAAGAAGGAAGACCCATTGCTTTTGAAAGTCATCCAATCAAGGAAAAGTATTTACAAAAATCTATTTATCAGAAGGAAATGTTGGCAATACTACATGCACTAAAGAAATGGAGACCTTACCTAATGGGAATACACTTCAAGGTAAAAAAATATCATGATAGTCTTAAATACTTTTTGGAACAAAGACTATCTTCATAAGAGAAAAAAAAATGGGTAACAAAGATGTTGGGTTATGACTTTGAAAACAACTACAAAAAGGGAAGCTAAATTTTGTTGTAGATGCACTCTCAAGAAAGGATGAGGAGGTGGAAGCATTTCTTTGTGCCATTTCTATTATCCAACCATATTGGATAACCGAAAAAAGGGAGGAATGGAGGAATGATGAAGAAGTGTGGACACTAATTCAAAACTTGCAGCAAGATCCTAGTACATATTATACATTTAGTTGGAAGAATGATTCCTTTTGGTACAAAGATCACTTGAATCTTTGTAAGAATTCCCAACTAAAAGAAAATATTCTTTTGGAATTGCACATCTCTCCTGTAGGATGACACTCAGGATTATGAAAAACTTACCATAGGGTGAAGAAATAATTTTTTTGGGATGGCCTTAAATATGATATTCAAAATTTTGTGGTGGAATTTTTGGTTTTCCAGCAAAATAAAGGTGATGCAATTAAGACCCCAGGTTTGCTACAACCTTTATCCATTCCAAGTCAATGTCGGGAGGAGGTTTCAATGGATTTTATCACAGGTTTACCTAAGCCTGAAGGAAAGACTGTCATAATGGTGGTAGTTGATAGACTTACCAAGTATGCATGTTTTTTTGCATTATCTCATCCACTTAAAGAAAGTATAGTTTCTACTGCTTTTATGGAAACAATTCAAAAGCTACATGGAAACCCAAAGATTATTGTAAGCGACAAAGATCCCACTTTCACTGGAAATTTTTGGACGTAATTATTTTCTTGTTTGGGTACTCAACTAGCTCATAGCTCATCTTATCATCCTCAATCTGATGGGAAAATTTAGATAGTGAACAAATTTTTGGAAGGATATTCATTGTTTTGTTTCTCATAACAAACACAATGGGTCAAGTGGTTAGCTCTCGCTGAATGGTGGTATAACACTTCCTTCCATACTACAGTAAAAATGACCCCATTTATGGAATTTTATGGATATCATCAACTATCCATCACATTATATTTAAGAGAAAATTCTAAGTTTCAAGTAGTGGAAGATCAAATCGAGCATCAAAAAAATGTTCTCCAACTCTTAAAGGATAACCTAAATTTGGCACAAAATCGAATGAAACAACAAACAGATGAACATCGTAGTGAGAGAAGTTTTTATGTAGGAGATTGGGTATTTTAACGGCTACAACAATACAAAAAAATTTCCCTCAAGTAAGCTAAGAAGGATAAAAAAATTATCTCCAAATTACTATGGTCCTTACAAGGTGTTGCAAAATATTGGTACTATGGCATACAAATTGGAGCTTCCTACTTCTTCTTGAGTGCACCCAGTTTTCCATGTTTCATGCTTAAAGAAGGTTATAGGTGACAAAATTTCAGTTCAAGCAATATTGCGAGAACTTTATGAGGGAGGAAAAATAATATTATAACCTGAAGCAGCCATGGAAGCAAGAACTCAACAACTACAAAATCGATCAATTTCAAAGTATCTCATCAAATGGAAGAACTTACCCACTGAAGATTCCACATGGGCGGATGAGAATTTTATACAAAATCGTCGAAATATACTCAAGCATTGAGGAAAACACTTTTTGGAAGGAGAGGGGCATGTTAGGTCCCTATATTACTAGTGTAGTCCCTGATTGTTGATAGTGTAGCCCCCTTATTGTTATTGTTGTACTCCTGTAGTCCTCATATTGTTATTATTGTGCCCAATAAAAGCCCACTATTTTTATTATTGTGCCCTTAAATTAGTATTGTTAGGTTGAATAGGATTATATTGTGACCCCATGTACTCCTAAAGGAGGTTTTGTCATTTGTACCATCCAAGAATTGTTCATTTATGTAATGTAAAGGAGGTTTCCCCCTTGAAGTGGATGATTTCTAAGGCATTGATCTCTCTTTTATAAATGCATGGTCTTCATAAGAATGGGTTAAATTACTTTATTAGTGGACTCCAATTGTCCATTTTCTTGTGCATGATATGGAGTAGACTTCCTATGTTTGATTTTGTATTCCTCCATTATCTTCTGTACAAAATTGGATGTATATTTACTACCTTTATTTATCTCAATTTCCCTTGGGACACCAAAACAAGTAAAAATATCCTCAAATAAAAATGAAAATATAGCATTTTCATTGCAAAAAGGAAGTGCTTTAGCTTCTACCCATTTTGTGACATAATCAGTTCAAACAAGAATGTAAGTTTTATGTCTTTATGGTGGATTAATAGGACCAACAAAATCTAAAGTCCATTTCTCAAAGGGTTCAATGAGTACCTGAGGTGTTAGAGGTATTTCATTAGGGGGAATAGGTTTCCCCATTCTTTGACAACTATCACATCTCTTAACATATTCTTTGGCATCCTTAAAAAGGGAAGGCCAATAATATCCTAAGAGAAGGTCTTTGTAAGTGTTTCGGGGAATTAACACCCTAGAGGTTGGTTGGGATACAACCTCCACAGAGCAGGGGCATACTACTTAACAGAGACTCACACAACCATGCACGTTCAAAAAAACTAAATAGAGCAGAATGAGAGGTTTACCCGTTGGTCCTACGTTTGAAGTAGATCCACGTGATTCAAATGCAACCGTCCTTCCTCCTTAACCCGAAATACAAGAAGAAACCAAAGACAAAGGACAAGTTGTACAAGATATATCTACTCTATATGTTAGTGAGATTCATATAAAACATTAAATAAATCATAATGAATTCTTGTATAACAAATATTCTCATACATAAAAGCATACACTAACACGTTTATTTCGGGAACAACATGATACTTCTGTATTATAAATAGTACTTACAAAAGTAATCAAGTGGAGAGATCACCTGATCCTTCCAAGGCCTTCGCAGACCATCGTCCGGATCCGTCCAGCCCTTGCCTCGCTAAGACTCCTTCCAAACTGGTGCATACGAGATAACATATAAAGGGATGTGTATCTCAAGGAAACAAGGGTTTCCTATAATGAACTGGGAAAGTGCAGGAGGCACGGGGAATCAGACTTGGATAGGAAATACCAACAGAGTATAATATCAATAATTCTCTCTCTCCCTTAGGCCATACACATGAGGGGTTTTTATACTCCCTCCAAGTAGTTTCAACAGTTGGAAACCATTGGCCACGTGCTGGGGTGGTTGAACTACCTGAGTAACCATCAACCCAGCCCTAAAATAGGGAATAATTATATATTTTTTAATTATTTTAATGGCATACGCGGAAAAGTCTAGCTGGACTCGCGTATACACGCGGAAAAGTACGGGCATAGTCGCGTATGGGGATTTTTACACTGTTTTTAAGTGAATTTGTCCAAGTCTGTAGGAATGGGTGCCCAAAACCATCAAAGCAATCATGAATCATGTCAAGGTGAGAAATGATGCTATAACATATGCCCCCTAATATATGAGGTCAGAAGGGGTACATGATGGCCGAAATGTATTATGCACATAGAAAGAACTTCACAAGGACAAGAGAGGACTTTACCAGATTTCAGCCTGCCAAAAACCAATGAAAGAAACCAGAGAGTCAACACATGCTGAGGCGGGCATACCCATGCTCAGTCAAAAATACATCATATATATAGAAAGTACTGAAATAGATCCAACATGTATACAAGTATAACTAAACTGAAAGTACATAGTGAATCATCTGAGCAGGGCCCGGAAATAAGTCTGAATCAATGTCCAAGTATCACATATAAAAAGCTGATCAAAGATGGTGCAACTGGATGTCTGATCAAGTAACTGAATCTCCAAGTACCGGATCATAAGAGGTGGATCAAACGGTACAATCACGCAACTCGGGGATCAACATATAAGATGTTGTTGTGCTGAACTGCAACATATAAGGGTGGACGGCATCACTGGCAGATACTGAAAGGACTGTCAAAAGTGAACCGAAACATGCTGATGCAACCCGAGGTCTTCACCGATCACTATGGCACAATTCTACACAATGGGAATAAATGAGTTGAAGTCGACCATGTGAGAAATCGTTGGATTACCGGGCATTGATGTATCCCGTTAACCAACGCGAGACAACCCACCGATAATGATAATGAGTGTCAAGGTGCCCCAGTACAATTTGACAAGTGCGAATGAATGAGTTGAAGTCGAACACTTGAAAGAATCTACCAATCAGGAGGCAATGATGAATCCCCACTGTCGATAGCGAAGAGTCTGCCACTGATGACTGCAAACCCTAAGGTACTGACAAAAAGACTCTAGACCTTATTCCCAGAGCAATGAGTCGGAGTCGATGGGAAAAGATCTGCTGGAAGGAAGGTATTAAGGCATCCCACATCAGTCCAGCGCGAGTGTAACCCGCAGGCCAAGATTTGGAAGGAATCGGACGAAGGAGAGTGATGGAACCAAAACCGAAGTACGTTTCCGACGTGCACAAGATGAAGCTAGCGCACGGAAGAAACCCTCTGAACCAACCAATAATGAAAGCTGACACAGAGGCGAGAAATCCACCGATAGGGTCAAATGGAAATCCAGGTACTGCACGAATCCCAAGTGTTATAATGTGTGCTAACGTCGAACACAGGGGAAACCACTCAGTCAAAGACCCATGATGATGATTAAATGCTGAGCACGAGGTCACCTATCAATAATGGAAATAGGCCCAAGGTGCGGCTCTAGGCTTGCTCTCAGAGCAATGTGTCGTAGTCGATAAGAGACAAACCCGCCGGCAAGAAGTCAATGGGGACCTTCTCAAACCAGCACGAGCAGAAGATCAAAACATCTGATGTGATAGAACATGATACTGACAAGACCGGGAAGGCCGACCGAATAATGAGTCAAGAGACACCGCAGAATGGCCGACTCAGGCTAGACTTCCCTTGAACAAAAGCACGACTCTGTGATGACCATGGCAGTAAAAAGTGACACTGTATAAGTCTGTCTTGCAGGAGGCAAAACAAACTCTCCATATGATTGGAAGAGATAACCAACCGGGGGAGAACTGACAAGTGAAACATGGTAAAGGCTAAACCTAGGTCAAAACTAGAACCATCCCAAATGAAGGAAATATATATAAGTATATGTGCTTTGTTCAAGGGCGACAAACTGACTCTGTACTGCCATCAAAATAACGAAGATACATCCCGTTCTCGCTCTTTTTGTTATATTTGATTTTTTTGTCTTTTTCATATAATAAGCCTGAAAAAGAATAAAAGAATGCTATGATACAATGGATAGAACGAGTATCAAGAAAGCAGATGCACTAGTTCCGGGGATTGGAACAATCCTATGCTCAATGCAAGGTGGCGAAAACTGGTCAGTGATACTCAGAGGAACGTTCCATCCATGGGTACAAAGGTGTCAAGTCGTGATAGCTAAGTGCATGCAATGGTTAACTTGTACATAAAGTCAAGGTAAAAAGTTGGCTTAAACATCGAGTCCAAATGAAGCCGGCTAAAGGCCAGGATAAACAAGTAGCCAATATGCAATGCAGTAATACAACTTAACGACACCAGGGAGCCTCTAGGGTATAAGCCAGAAAAATGATAAGTGATGAAGAAGAAGAATGAAGCTTCAACACAAAAGACATGGCGGGGCTAAAGAGGACTCTCGAGCCTACATAAAAAGCAGCATGGGCAACAAGTGATAGCGAGGAACTAACTAGGAAGCCCATGTAAAGGAAGGCTCTACCATCAAGTCATGATTAAAAATCGGCGAGTGAAATGGGTGTAATGCTCATGACCTGATGGGATCGACCCTAAGGCAAGTGATCAGTATGGAGGCTAGAATGCAAGATGCAACGGAAATTGATTCCCTAACCTATATGCCAGTGAAGATCATATACCTGCCGTGAAGAGTCTGAAATCATGGATCAAAAACCGGAAAAAATCTCAAAATCGTCAAAATGTACCTGAAAACATACCAAACTGGGCACTTCCAAGAAATCAAGTTATACAATTCCAAGAAGGTTGGAAAACAGATTGCAATCAGAGATATCAGATGTTATATGGTGGGTTTAATATAAAACATTTGTATTTATTTCAAACGGTTAACACCGCCGACCGTATGTGAACACGATGTGCACAAACCGTAAAATTTAATGCCACGTTTGGCGGTTGAAATGGCGGCCTCCGCCTATTTCGGCGCCCCCACCTAATTTGGCGGCCTTATCCACAGTTCCTCCACAATTAGTGGAGTTTCTCAAGGTGAGACTGGCAGTTCAGTAAATGTGGCATAACTTCTGCTAGGAGAGGCCTTTAAAGACGAATTTTTTTTTGATTTTGGGTGTAGAGAGCATTCTGGAGCTGTTGGAGGTGTCTGGAGAGCCATCAGGGCATTCTATCTGCAAATTTTACAGCGCTTTTGACAGAGGAGCCATCAGGGCCAAGGGGAAAGAGTGCTGCATTGGGCTACCTTCCTCCAATGGAGGTGAATTTGTAGTCTATTTGCACATGAAGATCCTCCTCTTCACCATTGGCAGAGTGGCAAGATCTGCCTCACTGCATCAGGCGTCCAGGACGCAAATGAGTATAGCTGTAGAGTGTTTGATTCACGTCTACGATTGGTGCACAGCCCTGCTACTGAATATGAAACAACAACTGACTTCTATTCGCCAGACCAAAACTAAACACTTTGGCTATGGTACCATTTTGACCACATTCTTCTTTGAGAGAGTTCCATCTTTGAGACCCAGAGTCATCTCGACTATCAGCAGCCCGCGGGACCCAAGAATTGCCCGTTGGGCAGACATGATGAAGAGACTGGGGGGCAGCGAAGTACCCCGAACCACGTGGGACGATGAGTTCTTCCTATGGTGGGGAGAACAGATCATCGCAGTGGACGACTATCCCTATGCTGGGATGGATTTCCGAGGAGATCCAGATCTAGTACTTCCACCCGGCGCAGCATGGGGAGCAGTCGGTAAGTTTTTTGCAAAAAATTTTGACTTATATGATTTTTTTTGGATTTTTTCAATTATGTATGAAAAATGAAAAACACACATGTTTTTGGATTGGATTCATAATGACTGACAATTAAAAATGATCATGTTTCAGATGTTGGACCAGTTCGTCCTGAGGGCCTACCGCGCCACAAGCGCCGCAGAGGTGAGGCGGAGACAGTGGATTCCGACAGGACTCTCCAGGCCGTTCAGAGAAACTTGGAGGGATTGACCCGCCAAATCCCTATGGCTGTCGTGGAGGATTTGCCGGAAGCCGTCCAGAGACGGGTTGTAGGAGTACCCCGTGACTGGGTTAGACTATTCCGCCGTGTGGCCACTGCAGTTATGTTCTATAGGAACACGACTTCTGGGCAGGGTCCTCAGGAGTAGACAGATTTTATATATTAGATGACTGTATATTCTTTTTTAAGACTGAACATGATGGGGCATAAGCCCAAGTTTTGTACGGCATTTATGGATCCAAATTTTGTAAAGTTTTTTGACATACCGATGATATATATACAGCGATATTTGATGTGATGTGATAAATGTATCAAATGTATGATGTTTTTGATGATTAAAATTTATTGTATGGAATGATTAATATGCCAATCTAATGCTTGATTAGCTAATGAGTCAGCAAACCAATTGTCAGTTCGAGGAATATGAATGAATGTTAAAAATTGAAATGACCTTTGTAACAAACGTACCCTCAAGAACAATCGTAATAAAACTGGATCTCGTACCCGATAAGTGTTGTTCAACTGCGACACCACCAGCTGGGAGTCCAAGAAAACTACCAACGAATCAACACCCAAAGATATTGCCTCCGAGAGTAGATGAATGATTGCAGTGTATTCTGCTACATTATTGGAAGCAGGACCAATGCAGACCCCTCTTGATACCAACAGCTGACCGGAAGGATAATGAAGCACCCAAGCCGCGGAAGCTAAGTTCCGGGTGTGTCTACTAGCACCATCGGCGAAACCAAAATGACTCATGACATCAACACAACCTGCCAAAGCAGATCAAAAACATCACCATCTCATCAAAATCGAAAATCAAACAGATATGTACAAAGCAAAAAACTACTATATACAAAGAAAAATGCCAGGCCAAAGCCTAGGCATAATACTTCTTCAAATAGAGCCCATTTCGGGGCTCCGACAACTCGTTCCCTTCGAAGTCAACCAAGGTATACGCTCCTTTCTTAAGGACCTTCTTAACGATATAGGGGCCATACCACATTGATTTAAACTTTCCTGCCCCCAAGGCATCTTTTTCTTGGGCATAGACCAAAACAAGGTCACCTTCGGAAAAGACCCTAGGCTTAACCGCCTTATCGTACTAAACTTTGACTCGGTTTTTATGCGCTTCATTCAACGTGGCGGCATCTCGACGCTGCTCATCAAGATGTTCCAGATGAAGAAGCCACTCTGCCAGACTAGAAGTGTCAGGAAGAAGCTCAACAGCTAATTTAAGGGAAGGAATCTCGCATTCAATGGGAAATATGGATTCCACCCCGTGGACTAACTGAAACGGAGTAAAGCCAGTTGCAGTTTTAACTGACGTCCTGTATGCCCAGAGTGCAGGATATAGCATAATGTGCCAGTTGGATCTATGTTTATCAATTTTCCGTTGAAGAATTGTCTTCAAGGATTTGTTAACGACTTCCACTTGCCCATTGGCCTGAGGATAATATGGAGATGAATGCTCCTGCCGGAAACCCAATTTAAGAGCCAACTCAGCCATCATACTGTTCTGAAAGTGACTGCCATGGTCAGTGACAATCTCTCTAGGTATACCGAAACGAGCGATAACTGGGTTGAAGAAGAAAAGAGCTGCAGTCTCACCATCGTTCCCAAAAGTAGGCATAGCTTCGACCCACTTCGTAAAGTAGTCTACTGCTACGATAATGTACTTGTGACTTTTTGCCGAAGGCGGGTTACAAGTAGTATAATCCATACCCCACTTTGTAAAGGGTCCGACAGTAACGACTGGAAAAAGCGGAGCTGGATGAGCGCGCATTTTCCGAGTATACACCTGACAAGGATGACACTTCTTGACCGATTCAATGCAATCTTTGAAAATCGAGGGCCAGAAGTATCCAGCACGCAAAATCTTTTGGGCTGTAGCAAGCCCTGATAAATGACCCCCACAAGCTCCACCGTGAGAATCATTGAGCACAGCCTCAGCTTCTTCGAAAGTTAAGCAGCGTCTTAGGATTGAATCAACCCCTCGACGGTACAAAGCATCACCAATAATCAGATAATTTTTAGCTAAGTGACGCAGCTTACGACGCTCATCTTTCGAAAAAGAAGAGGGAAACTTCGCAGTCTGGAGATACACAATGATATCCCCATACCAAGGATCTTGTGGAGAGATTAAAAACAAGTGTTCATCCGGAAAGGACTCATCATAGATCATCTCTTCACCACAAGGCAACTCGGAGATCAATTCCGCAAAGACTAATGACTTCTTGGATTTGGCAGACATGAACTCTAGATCGAATTCCTGTAATATCACAATCCATCTATTATATTTGCCCCCAATCACTCGCCTGCTGAGGACAAACTGAAATGGATTGGCAGCCGCCAAGACATAAGTTTTGCGAAGAATAATATAATGCCAGAGTCGCTGCACAGCATGGACTGCTGCTAAGGCTAATTTTTCTATCGGGGTGTATCGAAGTTCAGGTCCTACCAGTCCTCGACTAAGGTAGTAAATAACATGCTCAATAAGAGCATCATCCTCCTGAACTAGAACCATACCAATGGTAGATTCTGCTGTAGCTAGATACAAAAGAAAATCTCTGCTATAATCGGGTGGACTCAGCAAAGGAGCAGAGGTCAATGCCTTTTTCAAGGCATCGAATGAGCGTTGAGCGTAGTCGTCCCAAAGAAAAGGAACTCCTTTCTTCAACAGCCTCATATATCCCTTTGTAATCTCAGCATAGTTAACGATAAACCTCTGAAGAAAATTAGACTTCCCTTGGAGACTTTGAAGCTGACGGATTGAAGACGGGGGAGGCAACCGAAGTATTGCCTCAACCTTGAAGGGATCTACCCTTATCCCTTCCCTAGACACGATAAATCCCAACAGCCGACCGGATGTTACCGTGAAAACGCACTTGTTCGGATTCAAACGAATTTTATAAAAACGACATCTTTCAAATATTTGCCGGAGGTGACCAGGATGATCCATCCTCTTTCGAGAATGAGCAGCTAGATCATCTAAGTATGCCTCGATAATCTTCTTGATGTCGTGGAAGGCGTAAGACATGGCCCGTTGAAAGGTAGCTCCAGCATTTTTAAGACCAAAAGGCATTTTCTTATATGCAAACGTACCCCAGGGACAAATAAATGCGGTCTTATGTTGATCTTCTGGACGGATAGTAATTTGATTATAACCAGAGAAACCGTCCATGAAGGAGAAAATCTCGTTACCGGCACACTCGTCAATAATCTGATCGATGAAAGGTGTGGGGTAATTATCTTTAGGACACGCCTTATTCAGGTCTTTGAAATCGATGCACACTCGAATCATTCCTTGCTTTTTATCTACCGGAATGGGATTTGAAACCCATTCAGTCAGAGGAATTGGGAAAATGAATCTCGCCTTAAGCAACTTTTCAACTTCAGCTTTGATAGCTGCTGCCTTCCTAGGATTAACCGGACGAAGTTTTTGCCTAACCGGCTTAGCGTTTTCATACGTCTTGATCTCATGCTGGACAATAGATGGGTCTATGCCAGGCATTTCCTCATAAGACCAAGCAAATACATCCCTATACTCTTTGAAGAGCTCGGTATAGATTTGAATCTCTTCACGGGAACATTCAGCTCCAATGAAGACATTCTCGACAATATTGGGATTCCTGGAGATGTTCACCGGGATAGTAGGAGAGATCACAACCATGTTCCCTTCAGCATAAACCTGTGCTGGTGCTAAAGGGCTCAAGACTGGGTGAACAGGTCCAGGAGACTGAGGACTTGGAAAACTTGTTTCGACTTCGCTCAAGTCAGGTAGGAAGTAAGACCGATGATTCAAATCATCCCACGGTCTATCTACACCTGTCATCGCTTCCAGGATGGCCTCTTCAGATGGAAGAGTGGTATCTAGACAATCCTGGGCAGAAGAAGAAGTAAGCGTCCAAGCCGGAGCCACATCACCATCCAACTCTTCCGGCGAAAAAGGAGCTGGATCAGACTCTGCAGTGTCAACAACAAACTGATATGCAATCTCAGCTGCAGACATCGGGAATGCCATTCCACCCACTTGCCCTTCCTCCAATGTGGTCGTTGGGGAAGGTAAGGTCCAAGGGTCCGAAAAATAATGAGTTCGAAAGAACTCTCTTCGAAGGGGAGCCTTGGAGGATGAAATAGCATTAATAGACACCTTAGGAGGAGGAATATCAAAAGAACCCATCAGGGAAGAATACATTCCAACTCCTAGATTCTCGACAGGCGCCTTAGTATTATCCAACTTAGGCACAGATGAGTCAGAAGGCGCATCCAGGTCTACAGGAGGACAGTCCAGTTGATCCACCGTGACTATCCTCCCTTCATGGGGGAAACATACAATTCGAAATAGTGAGGATGCAATGGCATCCATCTCATAAATCCAGTTCCTCCCCAACATAAGGTTGTAGTCCAAGGCTGCATCTACTACCTCAACCTCTATGTTAATGGTTTTGCCCCCAACACAGATGGGCAAAGCCGGGACAATACCATGGGGTCTGTGAGAATGACCATAGAATGCAGTAAGAATAGTGCTAGATGGAACAGCTTTGGGAGATCCAAGTGTCTTCCAGCATGCGAGAGACATCACGCAAGTAGAAGCACCCTCATCAACAACCGTGCGAAAGATATTAGTCTTCCGATACGATGATTTAATATGGAAGGCCATATGATGAGGAAGTCTCTTCTTAAAATTCTTCATATCAAAGGTAATCAGAAGAGAATTTTTCGGATCAGTAGCCCCAATGGCAGTGAGCAAAGCACTGCGCTGAGCCGGACAAGACTGGAGTACCTCTAAAGCTGACATAGCACAAGGACTCTGCGCCACATCTTCTACAATCGAGTAGTTCTGGGCAGCCCTCATGTTCGGATTAATCGTTGACCGCTTAGAGGATGCCTTCGGTATCCGAGGCATAGACTCGACAGTTGGCTTCGTGATATGAAGCGGCTCAGTAGCATCAAGAACTTCCTTAGCTTTCGAAGATTCCTCTCCGCCATAATCACGGGATCTCGTAGCGACATCCACGTGAGCACTCATCATAAAGATATTCGATGGAATTTCCCCTTCCTGAGGACCTCCAGAGGAAGCCCCAGGATTTTGATTCGCGCCAACAATTAATTGCTGCCCTTGGGGAAAAGGGTTTGTTAGCACAGCCTGGGAACTAGAAGAACCCTGCTGAGATAACAGGCGCTGAGCATCCTGAATTTTCGGGCAAAGATGCGTGAGATGGTCTCCAGCACAAAGCTTGCACGGAAACTTAACTTTCTTTTTCTCCTTTTGCCCTTCACCAACACGCTCGTTGGTCTTATTTGCATTGCCCTTCCCATTCTTGCCCTTCTTTTTGTTATTACGTCCCTTCTTCTTCCCATCGGACTGTTGATTTCCTTTGGGTTCAGAAGATTGGACAGCATTAATGGACAAAGACTGGGAAGGTGAAGAATCAGCAGGCACAGCCTGACCAGAAGAAGCAGATTGTAAAGACAACTGCTGCAATTGAGAAAACAGGCTGGCTGCACTACTACTGACCGATCCGACAAGTCCGTCACCATGCGGACCAGGTTTAGGTTTCGATAGATCCAACTTGGAGCGAGGAGCATTAGGCAAATACTTGTAAAGCATGCCAGACTGAGAATAGATCAACTCTAACTGCTAGGCCCTAAAGATGGCCTGCTCCTCGGAATATACCCCTGACATGGATACATCCTTTGAAATGTCTGACTGAAGCGATTTCAAAAACCACTCGAGAAGGAACTCACCTGGAATATGGGCTTTGATAAGCCTCTTCCTTCTCCTCCATTCCTGAATATGATCAGAAATGTGAGTTGCCTCATCCTGCTTAAAATTATCCAGGAGTTCGGTCCCAGCCTCATATCTGACAGGCAACTGAAAATGGTTAAGAAAAGTGACAGCCAGTTCTCCAAATGTGGCGAAACTGCCCCCAGTGAGCTCTATATACCATTTGGCAGCATTCCCAGTTAGGGTGCGTTGAAATAATCTCAATCTAATCGAGTCATCGATCAGAGATAGCATCAGGAACTTCCTTAGCTTTCGAAGATTCCTCTCCGCCATAATCACGGGATCTCGTAGCGACATCCACGTGAGCACTCATCGTAAAGATATTCGATGGACTAGGAATTTCCTTCCACCGAGCTGGGGGGGAAGGCGAGTTTTGGTTCGCGCCCGACGGTAATTCTTGCCCTTGGGGAAAGGGTTTGTTAGCACGGCCGGGAACTAGAAGAACCTATTTGAGATAACGGGCGAGAGCATCTGAATTTCGGGCAAAGGTGTGTGAGATGGTCTCCAGCACACAGCTTGCATGGAAAATTCACTTTCTTCTTCTCCTTTTGACCCTCACCAACACGCTCGTTGGTTTTATTTGCATTACCCTTCCCGTTCTTTCCCTTCTTCTTGTTATTTTGTCCCTTCTTCTTCCCATCAGATTGTTGATTTCCTTTGGGATCAGAAGCTTGGACATCATTTATGGACAAAGACTGGGAAGGTGATGAATCAGCAGGCACAGCCTGACCAGAAGGAGCAGATTGTAAAGACAACTGCTGCAATTGAGAAAGCAGGCTGGCTGCACTACTATTGACCGATCCAACAAGCCCGTCACCATGCGGACCAGGTTTGGGTTTCGATAAATCCAACTTGGAGCGAGGAGCATTGGGCAAATACTTATAAAGTACCCCAGACTGAGAATAGATCAGTTCTAACCGTTGGGCCCTAAAAATGGCCTGCTCCTCGGAAAATACCCCGGATAGGGATACATCCTTTGAAATATCTGACTGAAGCGATTTCAAAAACCACTCGAGAAGGAACTCACCTGGAATATGGGCTTTGATAAGCCTCTTCCTTCTCCTCCATTCCTGAATGTGATCAGAAATGTGAGTTGCCTCATCCTGCTTAAAATTAGCTAGGAGTTCGGTCCCGGCCTCATATCTGACAGGCAACTGAAAATGGTTAAGAAATGTGACAGCCAGTTCTCCAAATGTGGCGAAACTGCCCCCAGTGAGCTCTATATACCATTTTGCGGCATTCCCAATTAGGGTGCGTTGAAATAATCTCAACCTAATCGAATCATCGATCAGGGAGTTCGATGAGCACCATAAATGGAAAGTGGTGATGTGGTCTGCCGAATCCTCTCCACTCTTACCTTCAAACTTTGGAATGTCTGAAGGAAGTTTGGTCGGGACCGGAGGCCACCCCGGACTATACCGAATCGGGTCATTAGTTAACTTCGACAAGTCTGGCAAGTTTAACGTTGCCAGAAACGGTAGACGAGGCGGAGCTTGAGAATTCCATCCTTGATGGGATGGATTTCCAACATTCTGAAAAGAATAGCCTGGATTTGATGAGGCACCAGGCTGCCAGAAAGGACTCGTAGAAAACGGAGAAGAACCTCCTCCCCATGCCGAGTTACCAAAACCTAGACCAGTTCCCCCCGCTGAAGTATTGACTGAAGAGGAAAGCCCCTGGTAGGGGTTCCATGCATTAGACAGAGGAGAAAAAGACTGATAAGCACTCGAAGAAGGGAAAGAAGCATTCCCTTGATGACCCGCGAAGAACTGATTCCCTGCCCCAGACGTTGTAAACACAGGATTCCATCCCGTAAAAGTAGTCGAACTTTTCCCCCCAGACCAAGGGTTGAAACTCTGGGTCTGGGACGTAAAAGGAAACGACCCTAAAGAAGGATTGGAACTGGGAATATGCCCAGTCCCAAAGGGGAAACCCTGAAACGAAGCTGATCCACTAGCCATGTTAGACATGGGCGTACATCCAGCTGCACCGGCGGAAAAGGAAAAAGAGGGATTTCCACTAATGGACATCCCCGAACAGAAGGGACCAGAATGAGAAGCATATGCTTGGGTGAACCCAGAGACAAACATAGCAGTGCTAGAAGCAATCGAAGATGAAGCAATAGTGCCCCCTGCCTCGACAGAAGCAGGGGTCTGAATGCCTGCAGCACTCACGGTAGAAGCCGCGTTCCTAGTCGTGGCCATCGAAAGATAAGAATGATATGGAAGATCCGGCGGTCTCTCAGACTCCGGTCCGATGTACTGAAGAACAAACAGATGATCAGGAGGAAGAGGAGATGGACCTGTAGCAGGAGGCTCAGGTATATCTTCTATCTGAAAATCTTCTTCCTGAGGAAACAACACTCGCGAGGTGAGCGGAACGCTCCTCTCGGAACCGACACCGGAATCAGCTACGAAACCTTCAGACCTTGGTGGAGGATCTCTCTCCACAACGTCAGACTCCACAGGGTGGAAACCACCTGCTAAATCGCTCCTATGCCTTCTCGAAGAAGGCTCTGCACTCTCGGGAGATAACCCCCGGATTCTCCTCGAACGTCGAGGCGCTTGATCAGCCACTTTTATAGATTTATTATATTAGACTCAAAAAGTGAAAATATAGGCAAGCTAGAAGCAAAGAGCACTCACTAAAAAAAATTTCGAGAAATGGCTAGCAAAAAGCCTGCTATTTTCGTCCAGATGAGGACCGGACACCAAAATATTGTGAAAGCGAAGTAGAAATTTTCCATAGCAAATTGGGGATGATTAGGTCATAACAATCCATATATTCTAAACAAGCTACGCGACCTCTCACCTACGCTGGCGGCCGAAGCACCTTAAGTCAAGAAAATTTAAGTACGTTAAAAGTGATGCGAATGTCCATTTCAAAATGGTCAGAGCCTCACACACTGTGAACCCTAGGGATAAGCAACTATGACACCAATCAGACGTAAGTCGTATGAATCTGCCTCCAAGGCTTATCTTGGCCAATCTTATGGGGGGGTATCCCTCTTCTCAACCTTCACTTCCCCTCGCGCTTGACTCTCGGATGAGAGCTTTCCCAGTCCACCTCACGGAGTTGGATTTCGCTCAATTAATCAACTTCTATGTTTGTTTCAGCGGCCTTGGAGAGTTAACTCTCCACTCACCTATTCCAAGGCCCTACAACCTAGCTAGTTGGTGATTGACACTTAGTAAAACTTGCTAGTTGATTTTAGATTAAATCGCTTATTTTAAGGGCTGTTGTATTAAGTCACAAGGATATGGAGATGAAACCAATGGTGTTTTGACGCAAAAGAAATTAATAAAACTTAACTACATGCACATGCAGTTCTTTGTCTTTCGATGAAAAGTAATCTCTATACAGGTTCTACGAGACTAAAAATTGTATTTTTCTTTTCGAATTACAAACTCACACTCACAAAAACTAAGAAGCTAACTAAATGATTCAATGCACCTAATGCAAATCACTACAAGCATGTAAATTCTAAGATGCAAAAAGTCTCTTGAAACAAGGTGAAATTTCCCAAAAAGCTCCTTCAGTTTTAACTCATCTTTTGTTGTCCAGAAAGCCAATTCTTGAAACAAGAACTCTTAATATAAGACAGCAAAAATACTTGACAACAAGAAAAAGAAATCAAATGACAACTTCTCCTCAAAATCAAGCCAAAAACTAGAAGCAAGAAACTTCACAAAAGCTCCAAAAGATATGGCCAAACGAAAATGAAAAACGCAACAACAAAAACAAAAACAAAACCAAATGTTTTTCGAGTTTTTGAAATGCAAAAAACAAAAATCAAAACAAATGTTTTTTGGGCTTTTTAGTTTTATAAAACAAGAGCTCAAAAAGACCAAGCACAACTATCACAATTCAAGCCAAAACGAGACCGAATTTCAAGTACCAACTTCAACTATGCTCCCAAACCTTATAAAGCTAATGATAGCAAGATCAATAAGAGCAACGGAAGACCAAAAACTCAGCCAAGCAGCCTAGACGAATAGTGCAAACTTTCCGCAACAAAAGACTCCAAAGAAGCAAGAAAAGTTCTTTGAAAATTGCAACAAAACCCTAGCCTATGAAACTCAAGAAAACCAATCGAAAACAAAGCAAAAATCGCAATGCAAAGCACAACAAAAAGATAGGAG
The DNA here is from genome assembly GCA_034641835.2 of Pinus albicaulis. Lineage (NCBI taxonomy): Eukaryota > Viridiplantae > Streptophyta > Pinopsida > Pinales > Pinaceae > Pinus > Pinus albicaulis. Next base: position 87,873 of record JAXQQM020071967.1, read on the forward strand.
CGAGTCAGTGAGCAGAAGCTCTCTGTTCTGATAAAGCAGAACAGCCAAGAATGCTCAGAAAGCGATCTTGGAACTCAATCCAGGAGTGCCAGCACTAACAAGAACACTTTGCCAAAAAGATTAGTTTTCGAACAAACGAAAGAGAAACAAGACTTGAAACCACTTCCTTCACACTCCAGTAAGTACAGAGACTCTGCAGACACAGGCCTCCACAGCCAGAAAGGACCAAAAACACCAGAATCCTAAAAATTCAAAATCTGCCTAAGTATACGCGACCTAGCAGTTATGCAACCAGCGTGTATACGCGTCTGTGTTAAGGGAAACTCGCGTATACGCGGGTCCCTTTAGACAAACTCGCGTGTATACGCGACTGTGTGCAGACAAAAGAGCGTATACAAAGAAAGATAATGAAAAACAAAAAAAACAAGCCTGGGAAAGACACCAAGACTTCAGACTGACTGCAAGAAAACAAACTGGACTGCAAAAGACAAAAAAAACTGTTGGCAACCTACCAAACAGTTGAAACAACCCAACAGGAGAATCACAAGAATGTGATCCCCAGTGGAGTCGCCAGTTCTGTTTCGGGGAATTAACACCCTAGAGGTTGGTTGGGATACAACCTCCACAGAGCAGGGGCGTACTACTTAACAGAGACTCACACAACCATGCACGTTCAGAAAAACTAAATAGAGAAGAATGAGAGATTTACCCGTTGGTCCTACGTTTGAAGTAGATCCACGTGGAGTCAAAACTCCCTGCAACCGTCCTTCCTCCTTAACCTGAAATACAAGAAGAAACCAGCACAAAGGACAAGTTGTACAGCATATATCTACTCTATATGTTAGTGAGATTCATATAAAACATTAAATAAATCATGATGAATGCTTGTATAACAAATATTCTCATACATAAAAGCATACACTAACACGTTTATTTCGGGAACAGCACGATACTTCTGTATTATAAATAGTACGTACAAAAGTAATCAAGAGGAGAGATCACCTGATCCTTCCAAGGCCTTCGCAGACCGTCGTCCGGATCCGTCCAGCCCTTGCCTCGCTAAGACTCCTTCCAAACTGGTGCATACGAGATAACGTATAAAGGGATGTGTATCTCAAGGAAACAAGGGTTTCCTACAATGAACTGGGAAAGTGCAGGAGGCACGGGGAATCAGACTTGGATAGGGAATACCAACATAGTATAATATCAATAATTCTCTCTCTCCCTTAGGCCATACACATGAGGGCTTTTTATAGTCCCTCCAAGTAGTTTCAACAGTTGGAAACAGTTGGCCACGGGCTGGGGTGGTTGAACTACCCGAGTAACCATCAACCCAGCGCGAAATTAGGGATTTTTATATATTTTTTAATCATTAAAATGGCATACGCGGAAAAGTCTAGCTGTACTCGCGTATACACGCGGAAAAACACGGGCATAGTCGCGTATGGAGGATTTTACACTGTTTTAAAGTGAATTTGTCCAAGTCTCAGAGAATGCCCAAAGCTACAAGCAATCATGAATCATGTCAAGGTGAGAAATGATGCTAAGAAACAATCATC
>JAXQQM020077933.1:0-14491 GCA_034641835.2 Pinus albicaulis
TGAAATTTTTGACAAGTCAGCTGGGGGCTAGATTGTTTTGAGCCTTCAAGGAATGCCTTTCCCCTGAAAATCCATCCTCCTTGAAGTCTCTCAATTGCTGTGCCTAATAAAAATCCCCTCCTGCTAGTAAACTGCTGAAAAGGGCCTGTCATTCCTTCCTTTATCCCTGCAACATACATCATTTCTCCCCTTTTTCCTTTTGTCCAAATCCCCTTTCTGTTACCCTCATTTAGCCTCTTTTATTTCCCCCTTGGCTCCCCTTCTATTTCCCCTTTTTACCCCTCAAATCCCCCTAAAATCCCCTTTAAATTCCCCGTCTTACCCATTGTTTAGCCTTTCTCCCCTTTTTCCCCTTATCGTTTCCCTTTAAACCCCTTAAAACCCATTAAAATGGGCAAAAAACCCATATTCCGACCTTAATTCAGGCCCTAGCCCCTTTCCCGCAAAGCCCTTAACCACTTCCCCACATATGACCCCGCGCCAGGACCAAGTGCTTAAGTCCCCGGCGCTTATCACAATCGGAACTACCGGCAGGTGCATTTCCTGTGTTACAGCCGAAAACCCCCGATGCGATCATTTTAACGCTTTGAGTCCCGCGATGCATTATTCATCGTCGATCTGCTGTTCTGATCCGACGGTGGAGCGCCAATCGTAGCCCCCCGTCAATCGCAATCGCAACACCCAGGCTTTCACCCCCGATTGATCGCATCACTCCCCGATCGCCTCATCCTCCGATCATATCGCAGCCGTCCATCCTCGCGCAGATCCAACGGCCATCGCAAGTCCCGATTCCCCGATCGCACTGCCCTTCCGATTAAATCTCCACCGTTCGCTTTCGCCCAGATCTACGGCTGTTGCTCAATCGCAAAGCCCCTCTCCAATCGCAATCGCAAACCGTTTCGGGTGACCCCCGATCGCGATCGAGCGATTAAATCCCTGCCGTCCCTTTTCCCGCTGATCCGACGGTCCTGCGCTGATCGCACTGCCCCTCCGATGGTCCTCCCCACCGTCGATCTGGACCCGAGATCAACGGCTAGCGCTTAATCGTAAGCCTCCACCCAATCGCAATCGTAACGCTCAGTGTGTACCTCCCGATTGCGATGCTCCGATTTAATCTGGACCGCCCATTCTCTCACAGATCCGACGGTCATCGCTCCATCGCACCTGCCCCTCCGATTGTTGTCCCAACCGTTGATCTGTCGGTTGATCGTACGGTCTGCGCTCAATCGCAAGCCCATGCCCGATCGCAATCGCAGGACCCTCTCTCCGTCCCCTGATTTAATCCTGGCCGTCCGTCTGTTACATGATCCAATGGCCATCGCTCTTCCCTTTTCCACTGATCGTGAGTCCTCTCTCTGTCCTCCGATTCAATCTGGACCGTCCGTTTCTCCGCAGATCAACGGTCCAGCATTAATCGCAGCTTCTTCCGCCTTCCCCCCGATTACATCTGGGCCATTCATCCTTCCCCGATCTAACGGTCAGGATCTAATCGCCCTCCGCCTCTTCTGGGTCCCACTATTTCATTCATCACCGTCGCATTTCTTGCATTTTGATTATTTTTTCAGTTTTGTATATTGTTACCATGGGTCAATATCCACCGTTGATCTTCGTCTCCAGGCCAGGATCTAACGGTCTGCGTTGCATATTCACACCGAACCCTATTATCCGTGCATTCCACCACTCCACTGCATTTTCATCGTTCGTTTGCATCATACCATTGTTTCCACCACCACCGCGCCACCACTTCGTTCACCCTGCGTCCATTGCTCCGTCCACCATTTTCGTCACAAAGTGTGTTGTGTTGCAGAGTTTCTAGAGGAAGAGGACCGCCGCTGTTCAATGTACTACCTCAATGGCAAGCGGCGTAGTCAGGATCAAATCCAATGAGTCAGTACCATCAGGAAGGTCAAGGAATGGGGCTGTCAGGACTTACATTAAAGGAAAGCGGAGATCAAACGCCGAAAATCTTGCCGGCGCCATTAAAAGCTCGAGCTAACTCGACAGAGGCAGTCATGAAGCAGCAAGGATTTTCAGTACAGGGCAGAGGGATTAGTGCGCATCAACAAATATCTTAAGCCCTGAAACAGAGGTTTAAGGAAGCAAAGCGTCATTTTAAAAGACCCCGAGGATCGATTTTAGAGATCCTGAACATCAATAAGAGGTAATATCAAGGTTTCTTATCAACAGAATGTCTTTCCATAAAGGACAGGTCTTCCATACAGTATTTATTATGCGTCGTTTCCCTGAAGGAGTTCTCCGTCCCAGTTATAGTTCAGAGCAATCTAACATCCATGAGGCAGACCTCCCAGCAAGTTATTTCATTTTGTTCAAATCACCTGAAGTACTACAGCCCAAAGGTCAAATCGTATCCGGAGCAGATCTTTCTTTCACGAGAGAGGTGACAATGATTAAATATACAGTGTATCAAGTAGAATGGGCCTCGGCCCTGCATTCATTGTGGTGTTTAATTGTAACATTTAAAACTCACCTACCTCCTCAGCCGGTCCTCTGTGTCTCTTCTGCTATAAAGCACAGAGGGATGTCATTGTAATGGTTGTTGCTGCATTATCAGTGAATTGCAAGCCTTTTTGTCCTGAGCCAAGTTTCCTGTGTGGTAGTGGTATGATAGGCTGAGAAATAGGATGTATTCAGGCTGAATGTAAAAGCTTTGGGCGGTGATGTACCTGATTGGTGTTGTGTTTAACATGATAAGCAGTTTTCATTGGATCCTAATCTACAACAGTTGGTGATGTTCTTCTTATCTCTGTGTTTATTTTCATCTCATTTCATGTTCTTCTGACTGACATCTGAATGCATGATATAAGATTTACCCTTGTTAGGTACCTTATATCCCAGCTCTCTCAGTCTCTAATGTTTTCGGCTCATTGTGTGTCTGAATATTGTTTTTAATTAACTAAACCAGTGTAGTGGATGATTATTGCCTGCTCTCTGATGTGCAAGTTAATAGAATCAGTGTTCGGATGTCTTTGTTAAGATTTAATTGAAGAGGTTAGGAACATTGGGAGGTGTAAAGCCTATCGTTGCCTCTTCATAACTTGCCCTTCCAATACAAACCTTTTCAAGACCCCTGGTGTTGCCTATGGTTTTGTCCAAGCAGGCCTGGAGTTAAATGACCTCTGGCCTGATTTATAGACGGAATCAGACGGTTTTCCATCCTTCATTCTCATCCCTTAGTGTTCCATCCCACCAATCAGTCTTTGAGATCCAAATTGCTCTAGATGACTAGCCCAATTGAAGCTTACACATTGAACATAAGTAAATCCTTTCTTGACTCCATTGCCCAATGGCCTTGATGTTCCGTGAGTTATCTATCTTTGTCTAGCTTCCTTCTTTACCCATCCTTGTCTTATGATGAAACCTTCCTTCCTGATTCTCAACAACCAAACTCAAACAATCAAACAAACGACCTTGAGCCTATAACTAGCCTAAAATCATAATTGAGAACCTTACAGACATATACCCTTTGATAATCATAGAGAGATCCCTCTCTGGACCTAGGAGGGCTAGATCCTAAGGTCTGAAAGGGGTTCTATGTTGTCTCATCTTTTGGTCTCTGTCAACTTGGCCAAAACATGGGATCCCCAATCCTTTTATAATCATAGAGAGATCCCTCTCTGGACCTAGGAGGGCTAGATCCTAAGGTCTGAAAGTGGTTCTATGTTGTCTCATCTTTTGGTCTCTGTCAACCTGGCCAAAACTTGGGAACCCCAACATAATGGCGACTCCACTGGGGACTTTGAGTGCTTCTCATTTCAAACAACCTCGAAAACTTAGAAATCTGGCTAGGTTGACGGTAAGTCACACCTTTGACGGTGAGCACTGTGGTGGACAGTGTACCCTAGAATCATCCTAAACCCTCCACCTGGCGACTCCATTGTTCCTAAACGTTAAAGACTCCACTGGTGATCAGTAGGCCTGCTGATTATCTTGGTTTCACATCAGACTCCACTGGGAGACCAGTCCCAAGCATAATGAAAACTCCACTGGGAGACCAGTTCCCAAGACAATATTAACCGCAGTAGAAATAACAAGTAGGGCTAAGCTGCTTGGCTTATAAACAGCACTCTGGCTCACAGAACCATTCATACAAGAGCTTTCCCTGATCCAAACCCACCTGAAACAGTTGATAATCCTGAGAAAATCCTTAAAAGAACATCTATGAGTAGGAGATCAACTATTTCCAGCAACATTCATAGAGCCAATTCTGCACCAGAAGATCTTGCGGCTCTATTAGACCCTCTCTTCGACCTAGACCTTCAAAACAGATTACCTAGAACTAGGTCATTCAGTGTTTCAGACCAGCCAGACACTAGGGACAGCGAAACCCCTCCTTCCACACCACCTGATCTCCACTTTCTCCAAAACTTGGGGCTTTCTCACCCTAGATCTGCTCAACAGACTTCTGCTGGTCCTACCATCCCTGTCATCCAATTACCAGCTGCTCAAGCCAACCCTATACCCCACCAGAACATCATCATGGCAGCCTGGTATGCACCTCTAGTTTTACCTCAGCCTTTACTGCCCTTACCAGACGATTATCAATCAAAAATCCCACACTTCCCTGCTAAAGAGTCTACAACAGCACAACAACATGTAGATAAAATGGAGGACTCTTTTGACTATATGGAAATTGATGATGAAACAATCAAAATGAGAATTTTTGCGCAGAGCCTGGGGGGAGAGGTTAAAAAGTGGTTTAAGAACCTACCTGCTGGTAGTATCCAAGATCTTCCTGCTTTATACCAGACTTTCATCAACAAATGGGAAACTAGAGCAAACCCTCACCAGCTCCTAGCAGAATACATGTCTCTTAAGAGGAACGTGGGGGAAAGCGTTCATGATTACACCACTAGATTCAACAGTATTTACAACGCCCTTCCTCCACACATGAAACCTCCGCAAGGTATGGCCCTGGCCAAATATCCTGATGGATTTGATGCTGACATGGCCTATGAGCTTAGAGATAAAGAATATACCACGTTGGAGGATATGCAGAAAGGGGCGGTAAACATAGAGGCAAATTTGATTGAGAAAAGGGCCAAACTAAGAGCTGAGAAGAGAGTAACATACAAGGATGACACTATAGCCTCCACTTCAGATCCTAATATTGACAGATTGTCTAAGAATCTAGATAAGCTATGCCAAGTGGTCGAAAAGATGGCTATCACTCAGAACAGGAACCAAAATCAAAACCAAAACCAAAACTTTAGAAGAAACAACAACACTCCCAACAGGCAGAAAGAGTCAGATCAGCAAGTCATTCCCCCTTTCCAAAAATTTCTTGATGAGGATGAGGGAATCATAGAAGAGTCTGAAGGGAATGTGATAAACATGTTCGAAACAGAGGACTCAATCCTAAACTGTGATTCAGAAGAGGACCAACCCTCAACCTCTTATGGGGAGGAGGAATGGTTTGAATCTGAGGATTATAGGTTGGGATTCGAAAATGCCATGTTACAGGTCAGAGAACAATATGAGCTCAGGAGTAAAAAGAACCAAGACACTTCCAAACCTCAAACTCCTGAGGTAACCATCAAAAAGAGGCCTGAAAAATCTTCTAAAGTAACTGCCGCCAAGAGTTCTGAGAGCAACAAAGAAAATGACAACCAAAACAATGAAAAGCAAATTCAACCAACCAGTAGAACTAGCACCTCAGTTAGTGCTCCTGATAAAACTGTGTCTACACATGTACATAATGAGAAGACACAAACCGATCCAGCTACTAAGGTGGTTGCAAATAAAACAGAGTTGAACACTTCCAAGAGTCAATCCACTTTTAGTTTAGAAAGTGAGATTTCAAAAATCAAAATCTCTGTACCATTATCTGAGCTGGCCTCTCAGGATGTATATAAGGGCTAGATTTTGAAAGCATTAAATCTAAGTATAAATAATGACACTGTAAATTTGAGCGATGATCAGCCTGCCCTCTTATTCGGTCCCAAGATTGAGGGGAAATTTCAGGAAGGGGTAGTTCCACCTTTTTATATTAGTCTTAACATTCATGACAAGATCCTCCATAATGCCATGCATGACTCCGGTGCATCACACAATCTAATTCCTAAAGTAGTCATGGAGAAGCTAGGCCTAGAAATTACCAGACCTTACAAAGACTTATACTCTTTTGACTCTAGTAGAGTAAAATGTCTTGGCCTGATCAAAGACTTATGCGTGAGCCTAACTCAGATTCCTGTGAAATGTATGGTCATGGATGTAGTGGTGGCAGACGTGCCACCCAAGTATGGCATGTTATTATCTAGATCATGGGGAGCCAAGCTGCAAGGCACCATGCAGATGGATGGTTCATATGCCACTATCCCTATATTTGGCCAATCAAGAAGACTGTATAGAGAGTCCCAAATGAAATTCCTAGTCAGTAGCCCCGAGAAACCTGAAAATTCACCATTATACTCTGTGCAGACCGATCTTGACTCCTTCATTTTTTGTAATGATGAATCCTTAGAAGAGCCAGAGTCCCAGAGTAGGCATACGAATGAGAACACCGAGCCTATGGACCTCCACATAATGGCCACTCTGGAAGAATATGATCAGGAAAACCATGGGCAACGCACTGAAAACAAAGAGGAAGCCAGCAATGAAGCCTGTAGAATCTGTGGTGGACCTCTCACTCCAAGTGAAACAGAAACAGAACAAGAACAGCCAGCCAACCACCTCCCTGACATCCATGGCCTCTATGAACAACAGGACAGCTTACAATCTAGTACAGACCTCCCGACTCAACCTAATGGCGAACCCAGCTGTAAGGGAGAAAGTGAAGTGGAAGTAAACAAAGAACCCCTGTGGGAAATGAACTTTGATGGGTCCTGTACTAGACAAAGCGTTGGAGCAGGAGTGTGGCTGCGTAACACCAAAAATGACCACACGGAGAACCACGCTGTCAACCTGCATTTCAAATGCACGAACAACATTGCAGAATATGAGGCTCTAATCTTGGGTTTAAATCTGTTGAAAAAATTAGGAGCCCGTAGAATAGTCGTGAGAGGAGACTCTGAGTTAGTAATCAAGCAGATGAATGGTGAGTATTCGGCAAAACACCCCAGGCTTAGGGCATATAGGAACGATACTCTAGATTTGTTGAAAACGTTCATTGAATATGATTTAGTATTCATTCCTAGGGGTCAAAACGCTATTGCAAATGGACTAGCCTGCCTAGCTAGCTCTTATCCTAAGGCCCCAGTTGACCAAAAAATCATCATTCAGACTAAATTCAGGCCTGCAGTGCCAGACAATGAAAAATACTGGCAAGTCTTTGAAGCTGACAAACAGATTGCAGATTTCCTAATGGGCAGAAATGAGTTTGAATTTTCTGACTCAGACTCAAAATATGATGACAGCTGCCCAAGTGAGGATTCCCCAGATGAACTAGAAACACCTTGTAGTATAGAAATAAACTCTTTTTCTGAAGAAACTGGGGATTCAGCCATAAAACGTGAAAACGCAGATAGAGAAGAAATGGAGGTGCTGCAAGCCGAAGACAAGAACATACCAAGAGGCTTAGCACCCTTAGAGGATCTCTTTGATTTTGATGATGTTGCAAAGAAGCCCACAATAGAACATGCAGAATCAGATGTAGAATAATGCAACATATGTACTGAAGACAAACCCAAAATGATAACACTGGCTAAGTCTATACCTGCAGACATGAAGAAAATATACATTGACTTGTTTAAGGAATTCATTGATGTGTTTGCATGGAGCTATGAAGACTTAAAGGCCTATGACACCAACATTATACAACATAAGATACCACTGAAGGAAAATCAGAAACCTTTTAGACAAAAACTCCGTAGAATTAATCCAAAACAATTACCTGCAGTAGAAAAGGAAATTAAGAAGATGTATGATGCAGGCATTATAGTCCCTGTAAGGTTTTCTGATTGGGTGTCGAACTTAGTGGCTGTAAGGAAGAAAACAGGGGAGATTAGACTGTGCATAGACTTCAGAAACCTCAATAGAACCTCCCTGAAAGATAACTACCCCTTGCCTAGAATGGAACATATCTTACAGAAGGTAGTGGGCTCTAAAAGAATCTCCCTGCTTGATGGTTTTTCAGGATACAACCAGGTTCTGGTACTCCCAGAAGATCAACTCACAACAGCTTTTACCACTCCATGGGGCACCTTCATGTATGTGAAAATGCCTTTTGGATTGATGAATGCTGGAGCTACCTTCCAGAGAGCAATGGATATTGCTTTCTTAGATGAGATTGGACACTTTATAGTTATCTACTTGGATGACTTAACTGTTTTTTCTAGAACAGAAGAAGAACACTTAAAACATCTGAGGAAAGTTTTTGAAAAATGTAGAAGGTACGGTCTGTCCCTAAATCCTAAGAAGACTGCTTTTGGGCTGCAAGAAGGTAAGCTTCTTGGCCACATTATATCTGAGAAAGGGATTAGGATAGACCCCCAGCGAGTTGAGGGAATACTTCAAATTACACATCCAAGAAACATCAAGGAGCTACAGTCCTTCATTGGGAAGATCAATTTTCTTGGAAGATTTATCCCCAACCTTGCTGAGAATCTTAGGAAAATGACTGAAATGCTGAAGAAAGATGCTGGAATTAAGTGGACTGTCGAAGCCAAGAAATATTTTGAGTCAGTAAAGCTTGCACTCACCCAGGCCCCTGTCCTTATCAGCCCTAACTTCTCAAAATATTTTCTGATCTTTTCATTTGCCTCCCCACACACCATAGCAGCAGTTTTGCTGCAGAAAAATGCGGAAGGTAAGGAACAGCCTATTGCCTTCTTCAGTAAAGCCCTGAGAGATGCACCCTTAAAGTACAACATCATGGAAAAGCAGGCCTATGCCCTGATTAAGGCCTTGAAATATTTTAGGGTGTACATTCTGCATTCTGACACCATTGCCTATGTGCCAAATATAGTGGTCAAATATATCTTGTCCCAAGACCCAGATGGGAAAAGGGGCAAATGGATTGCTGCAATTTTAGAATATGACATTGAGATCAAACCCACCAAGCTGATCAAAGGTCAGGGCCTGGCCCAATTGATGGCTGAATCTAATCTACATGCCCTTGATATTAACATGATGAATACCCTGGATGAGCAGGAAGAATTGCCCCATCCGACTGTGGAGGAGAAGTTTCAGAACTCTCCTTGGTATGCTGATATCCTTTACATGCTCACACACCTCAATGCCCCTCCGGAACTGTCCAAAACAAAGGCCAGATTCATAAAACTCAAAGCTAGAAATTACTGCATTATGAATGAGAGTCTATATTGGAAAAATCCAAATGGTCTTTTGCTGAAATTTTTGCCTGAAACTGAAGCTGAAAAAATCAAACTTGAATTTCATGCTGGGGAATGTGGAGGTCACGTGAGTTGGAAAACCACTGCAAACAAGATACTCAGGGCTGGTTACTATTGGCCCACACTCTTCAGTGATGTGCATAAAATGGTCCTTACCTGTCACAAATGCCAAATTTTTGAGGGCAAAAGGAAGCTCCTTCCCCTCCCTCTGCAACCTATCACCATAGAAGGTCCCTTCATGCAATGGGGCTTAGACTTCATTGGAGAAATCCACCCCTCTTCTTCTGGGCAACACAAATGGATCCTAACTGCTACTGATTACTTCACTAAGTGGATTGAAGCCATACCCACTAGGAATGCCACTGATTCTGTCATCATTAGGTTCCTAGAAGACTTTATCTTATCTCGGTTTGGCTGCCCAAGGAAAATAATCACTGACAATGCTGCTGCTTTCGGTTCCAAAAGAATGATTGATTTCTGTCATAGGTATGGAATTGCACTTGGACATTCAACTGCCTATTACCCCCAGGGTAATGGCTTAGCTGAATCATCAAATAAAAGCCTGGTTACAATCATTAAGAAGCTGCTGGAAGAGAACAAAAGGTCTTGGCATAAAAAGTTGATACATGCCTTGTGGGCAGATAGGCTCACTAAAAAGAAATCTATTGGCACATCACCCTTCCAGCTGGTTTATGGGACAGAAGCAGTTTTTCCTACTAGCCTTGGGATACCAGTGGTAAATCTTATTCAAGAAATCCAATCAGAAGAAGACAGCATGATAAGGAGAATTAATGAAACAATCCATCTTCAGCAAACAAGGGAGCAAGTTTATGACAGAGCTGTCAGAGTGCAGGAAAACATGAAGAGACAGTTTGACAAAAGAACCAAAGCAACAAATTTCAAGGTTGGGGACAAAGTTCTGAGATGGGATTCAAGAAGAGAGGATAAAGGCAAACATGGCAAATTCGACAGCTTGTGGCAAAGTCCATTCATCATTCAAGCCACCGTGGGTCCTAATGCATTCTTCTTACAAGAACTTGATGGTTCAGAGCTGTTTGGGGGTCCTGTCAATGGCAGGATGCTCAAACACTATTTCTGCTAATTTTCCATTTCCAGTTTCACCTCCATTGTATATACCATTGCAAATTTTCATTTTCAGCAAAAAGGAGAAGAAAATGTCCCAAAAAACAGAATGAGAAGAGAGGTTCAGACATGCTCAAAACATGAACCTCTGAGGCAAAAGGATTGGCTCTAATAAACTCAAAATCTGAGCCAAAGGGAAGAAGAATAACTGGTCCTTACAAGCTCAAAATCTGGATCAGCAGTGACCACAAGATCCAGCTCTAAATATGCCCAAAATCAGAGCTGGAGTAAAGGAAAGAAGTGACTCAAACATGCTCAAAACCTGAGTCACAAGGAAGAAAGAAGGATGTTTCACAGTTGCAAAATTCCATGCCTTCACGGTTTTGTTTTCTTCAAGTTTCTGCCCAGCAAGTCAGACTGTCTAATCCTGGCTTGGCTGTGTTTAAATTTCCTGTCTTAGAATGTAGGTGAAGAAACCTGTTGGACAGTTTAATCCCAACAGGTAGTAGATTAGGTAGAGAAATAGATGAGGCCAACAGTCTAATCTAGCCTCATGGAGCAATAAGGGTAGAATTAGAATAGGTTTGTTTTTGTTTTGCAAAATAAAATGTAAAGGGTCTGCTAATTCAAATGCACCCAAGGGAAGATTGTTAGAACTCTAGTTTGGGTAGGTAGATTGGTTGGGAAAATGTTTCTGCTGATTTGTGTATCCGATATATTGTGGTAGCTAATCTAAAGAAAGAAGAAAGATGGCTTATAGCAGCAGGCATCTGGCCTACACCAAGAGATCAGTTTCTGAATTCTTGACTCCTTCAAGAAGAAGCCATCCCCATTTGGAGCCACTGTTAGCCCCCCTATGAAATTTTTGACAAGTCAACTAGGGGCTAGATTGTTTTGAGCCTTCAAGGAATGCCTTTCCCCTGAAAATCCATCCTCCTTGAAGTCTCTCAATTGCTGTGCCTAATACAAATCCCCTCCTGCTAGTAAACTGCTGAAAAGGGCCTGTCATTCCTTCCTTTATCCCTGCAACATACATCATTTCTCCCCTTTTTCCTTTTGTCCAAATCCCCTTTCTGTTACCCTCATTTAGCCTCTTTTATTTCCCCCTTGGCTCCCCTTCTATTTCCCCTTTTTACCCCTCAAATCCCCCTAAAATCCCCTTTAAATTCCCCCTCTTACCCTTTGTTTAGCCTTTCTCCTTTCTTTTTTTTTCCCTTATCGTTTCCCTTTAAACCCCTTAAAACCCATTAAAATGGGCAAAAAACCCATATTCCGACCTTAATTCAGGCCCTAGCCCCTTTCCCGCAAAGCCCTTAACCACTTCCCCACATATGACCCCACGCCAGGACCAAGTGCTTAAGTCCCCGGCGCTTATCGCAATCGGAACTACCGGCGGGTGCATTTCCTGTGTTACAGCCGAAAACCCCCGATGCGATCATTTGAACGCTTTGAGTCCCGCGATGCATTATTCACCGTCGATCTGCTGTTCTGATCCGACGGTGGAGCACCAATCGCAGCCCCCCGTCAATCGCAATCGCAACACCCAGGCTTTCACCCCCGATTGATCGCATCGCTCCCCGATCGCCTCATCCTCCGATCATATCGCAGCCGTCCATCCTCGCGCAGATCCGATGGCCATCGCAAGTCCCAATTCCCCGATCGCACTGCCCTTCCGATTAAATCTCCACCGTTCGCTTTCGCCCAGATCTACGGCTGTTGCTCAATCGCAAAGCCCCTCTCCAATCGCAATCGCAAACCGTTTCGGGTGACCCCCGATCGCGATCGAGCGATTAAATCCCTGCCGTCCCTTTTCCCGCTGATCCGACGGTCCTGCGCTGATCGCACTGCCCCTCCGATGGTCCTCCCCACCGTCGATCTGGACCCGAGATCAACGGCTAGCGCTTAATCGTAAGCCTCCACCCAATCGCAATCGTAACGCTCAGTGTGTACCTCTTGTTGTGGATTTTTGTCACCCTCCTAGGGACAACCTAGAGTTGCCATAGACCAGTGCCTAGGACATCTTAATATAGCAAGGAGTCCTTTATAGTTTGGGTTGTCAGTCCAAGGGACTCACCTACTATCTCTTGTTCTAAACAAGGAAATGGAATTAGATTGAATGGGTCCAAATTCTCTCTCAGAGGCTGATACAAGGATAGGAGTAATGTAAAGGCATAATGTAAAACTTCAGCATGAAAGTATCAGACAGTTAAGAGACCGCTTTACTGTAAAGAGGGCCGATTCAATAATATATCACAGAGATCAAATATCAAGAAGTGCTGGTAGTGGGGAAACATAAGAAGATATTACTGGCAGAAGGGCGCACCAATTTACGAATCCTTAAGCCACTAATATAGCAGAAATTATGAAAAGAGTGAACATGGAACAACATATCACTTCTAAGCCTATTTAAAGCGCTTGACTAATTCCAGAAAGGGCACCACTTAAGATGAATCCTTACTGCAAACTAGTGAGCCACTCGCATTCTAGAACATGATACAAGAAGAAAGTTTGCATGAAAAAGGATGATATATTAACACATGAGAAAAGTTACATACTGTGACATACCAAAGACCAGAATCCTCAATACAATCATAACCCCTCCTCACTGAGACCCTACGGGCTCTGAAACTTCATACAGAAATGTTACAAGATGAATACAATAGTCTTCTCGCTGCACAGTTCGCTGACAGAAATCTGGAACCCTAACAATGTCTTCTTTTTTGGTATTTATAGAGAAGACTGAAACTTCTAGAGGAGGGGGGAGGGAAAAGGAGCAATTAATGACTACATTTCAATCCAATGGCGGAAAACACTCGCGCCTTTTTATGAATGACAAGTTATAAATAAATACCTAACCACCTGTATACAGAAATTAATGCTGGGAGATAAAAATCTCCTTATGTACAAGACAGAAATAATAAAATATATACATCGGGGTGCTTCTGGCTGAAGGCAAATCTGCTACCATGAGAGTCCTGAGAAAATCTTCCATTCAGTACTGTACGCCTGGCCTTTGATTTTGAATTAGAGTCCCGAACCTTAAATGCGAGGTGAACTTCTCTGGAGGGTTCCGAGAATCTACATCTGTATTTTCTTTAATGGCAGTCATTTCATGCATCTGTTCTCAGTCTCTTCCATTAAATTTCTCCCACAGGAAGTCATCTTCTGGTATGCTTTTGATCCCTGAAATGGAGGCGGCGAATTAAGACACCTCTACTACTTATTTTGAAAACCTGCAAAACCCCGAGACTGTTAGAAAAATTGGGACGGACGAGGGCATGGACGATGGAGGAGATGACATGGACATTGACAGAGGATGGGAACACACAGGGTGGCAGAAACAAAACAGTGGAGGATTATACAAACAGACGAGATGCGGGTTTAACATGACATAGTCTTGACGCGAGGAAAGAATAGCGGCAAATATGAAATAAAACATATAAACACCTATATATATATGTTGGTGCGGAGAAGAGTTACGGATATAAGGGGGCGAGACACGTAGGTGCATGGGGGACGAGTGGGGAGACGACGTGGCGGAGGAATCACGGGTGGAGGTAGGTGGACATGACACGGTGGCGGGCCATACAATACGGTGGAGACAAAATAACAAGCGAGCAACTCAAGAGGAAGTCCACCGTCAGATCAGGCTTGGTAGATCCAACGGCCCTAACAAATTCCGCTACCCGGCAATGGGATGACCTTTAGCGCGCGGGAGGAAAGCGGTTTCCCACCCGTACTGAGGACACGCGGCATCACTCCTGTGGAATCGCTGGCCACGCAGTGAATACCGCCAGCTCGGTGAAAGCGGTGCGGGGGTGGGTACTGCTGGTTTTGCTGCGTGCGGGGGCCACCGCCCAATATAACTGCCGCTCCGTTGATTCAACTTGATCGGACGGACACCAAGGCACCCGAAAAATAAAATAGTAAGCCCTTTTTCCCTTTAGTCTACGGTTTTCGGACTCTGGTCATGCGACAACAATAGCAAACGGGCAATGGACTTGGGGGTGGGGGGCTTACGGCCAAACAAATTTAAATTGCGGGCTTTTAATCATTTGAGCAATACATTTTGAGGCGGAGAAGGTGGCGACGAGCATAGT
>JAXQQM020091315.1:0-40056 GCA_034641835.2 Pinus albicaulis
TTTTAATTTTTAATTTATTTTTATCTTAAAAATTGAAGGTGAAATTTTGATTTGTGTTATTTAAATTTATTTTTTGACTATATATAGATTAGCATTTAAAAAACTCTAAAATCACTTCGATTATGCAAGATTACCCATCAAACTTGTGATTTTAATAAATTCCTAAAAATAACACTAAAGATAACTAGATTTTAAATCATTAATTCTTCATTTGGCCTTTCCCCTTTTTAACTATTTCTTATTTTACTTTATTATTTCATTAACTTTAAATTTCAACTACATCTTATTTTAATTAATATTTTTTTCAATCCTCAATTTAATTATTACTACTTTAATTCTCAATTCTCGGTAATATATTATTTTATTTATTTTTCTATCACTAATGATTATTAACTCTTATTTATCATAAATTTGTCAATGGTTAATAATGTTTTAATCCGTGATTTATGCTTAATTTATTTTCATATTTCCCAACTATAAATTTAGTCAAATAAATTGACCAAAAAATATGCTCATAAAAGAGAATTCATTATTTGTAACTAATATCAATATAAATTATAAATAATGAATAAAATATAAATTATTTTGGACATTTTTATTTATTTATATTTAAAATTTCAATTATATTAATAAATTATTTTATTTGATCTGAAATTTTTGTGATTCATATTGATTCATATTGATTTTGCAACAAAACTTTCAGATAAATCAGATCAATATTTGATGGTGGACAACCTTCAAGGTGAAAAAATAGATGTATCAATACAACAAAGATGCATCCAGTACAAGAATTAGCCATTATTTTTTTTTTGTCAATAAATATTAAAATGGCCATGGTCAATGTATATGAAAACAAATAAAATATTAATATGGTTAAGGAAATGGAGTTGTCTTTAATGAGGCTTTTTAGAGTTCCAAGTGAATTTTCAATTCAGGGGGAAAACTTTGAGGTGAAATCTTGATTTGTGTTATTTAAACTGACTTTTGGACCTTTTTGACTCCCTATATGATTCAACACCCTAGGGTACTTCGATTGTGCAGAGTTTACGCATCAAACTTGTGATTTCAATGAATTCCTAATGGATTTTAGACAAATTAGATTGGAAAAATAAATTTGAAAACTTTTCAAAAAGTCTCCTTAAAAACAAGAAATGAACTTACTCGTTAGAAATAGAAAAAATACAAATAAAAAATAGAAAAACAACTACTTTTTGACTCAATTAGTAAAACACTATTATATTGTTATATCATTTTTATTATTATATTATGGTTAATTCAATTTTTATTATTATATTATTATAAATAATTGTTATATAATATTATCATAAACTATTTAAGGAACTCATCATTAAAAGTAAATAAATAATAATAATAGTAAAAATAACAACAATAATAATAATAATGTAAAAAAGACCTATTCAAAGATAAATTATGAATAAATAAATGAAGTAAAATAAATAGATAAAAATAAAATCATCGGGGTTTATTAATCAACAAGAATAATTTATTGAAAACAATATTATTAAAAACACTAAATGAAGATATAATAAAGATAACCTATCTACATCATAAAGGAATGTGTCATGGGTTAAAAAAAAACTATCACAAAGAGAGGGTAGGAATCCAACTTTTACTTAATTTCCAACCATCATCTCCATTTCTCAATTTCAATGGCCTCTCTCATCTCCCTATGGTGAAAATGATCAATCGTTGCAATGACCCTGGTATCCTCAATGCAGACATGGTGCCTAGTTTTCTCAGCATGTTCAGCGATAACTAAGGAGCGGGAACAGGTGCCTAGTTTTCTTGGCATGTTCAGTGATAATTGAGGAGTGGGAACAATTGCGCTTAATATTTTTTGCATGTTATTGAATTCTCAAATTCATGAAGCGACCGGTTTCTGTAATGTAGTAAATCCTACATGAACAAGGGATTGAGTACAACCCTTTCATGTCTTTAGGGTTCAAAGGGTCTTTAGTAGATCTAAGGGAGCTCATAATAGTATTAAGGGGCTTGAAGATAGTAGAAACATTATTCTTTTTAAGAATACGAGCAATCTTATCAGTGGTCCCATGGATGAATGGAAGAAGAACATTTGAAACATGTTCATCACAGGTTTTTTTAATCTTTGGACCTTTACAAGATTTTTGAAAAGCTACAAGACCTTGATGTTCACTATAACCATTATTTTCAAAAATTTCAGAAGATAGGATTTCTCATCATCCAGGTGGTTTTTATCTGAGACCCTTAGTGCACAAGTAGCAAGAGTGTTAAGAACTCTGAATTTTTGCGCCGAGAAATGGTGAGAATCGACATGAAGATATTGATTTGTGTGAGTTATTTTGTGAAACACCCAGTGAGACAAGGAACCATCTTCCATTCTAGAGAAGGGAACATCAAGGAATGGAAGGCTCCCATCAACCTCAACCTCCATAGTGAATTTGATGGAGTCAGATTGAGAATTAAGATGGACAAGGAATAAGTCTCACTTCTCCCGACCATGGGACCAAACCACACATGTGTCATCGTCAAACCTTTTCCAGAGCTTTGGTTTAAATTGAGAAAAGGCCAAAGCTTTGGTCTCAAAATATTCCATGAATAAGTTAGCAGCAATAGGAGAAAGTGGAGAACCCATGGCAACTCCACAGGTTTTTTCATAGAATTCACCCTGGAAGTTGAAAAAGGTCAACGTGAGGCAAAGATCAACTACATGCAATGAATTTTTTTAGAGCATTTTTTTGGTTAATTTTAACTGAAATTAGGCAAAGATTTGAAAATTTTGAGTTTAAGTTGTTTAATATGTATAATTCAAGTTCCCTAGGGGTTTTTGAAGGCATTGAATCCATTTATTCATTCAAATATGTATTTTAAACAACAAGTCATTACCTAATTCTAGTCAAAAAGTCATTTCGTCTATAAATTAGATTTAAAAGTTAGTTTTGATAATTTTAGTTTCAAAGTTTATATAAATATATAACTCAAAGTACAAATAAATAGAGTTTTGACTCAAGATGTTTCATTACCTCTTGGTTCGTAGTTCTTGGATCACTTATTCAAATGACATAGTGTACATGGGAAAACGAACCTCTCAAAGAATTATTTCAATGAACGACTTGGTCGAATTGGTTTGAATTGGTTTATATTGTTGTAGTAATTGAGATTAATAGTTGAACATTTTATTTTTTTTAATTGTAATTGTGACTATGATGACATATTTTTTTAAGCTTTTATTAGAATTTTTGGATTTATATTAAAAAAAATGAAAAAAAACAAACAAACAAATTATAGTAGATTGAGGTTTCAAGTAAGGATGAATTTAGCTTGGATATGTTTCTTTATAGAATGCCTTGTCTATTTGAATTCTAAAGGATCATTATTCTATAAAGTTTTGTAATGTTACTTAAAATTTATTTTCAAGATCCTTGCTTGCTAAAATTTAAAGGACAATAGATGTTATGGTAAGGATCCTAGACCCCATTCTAAATTAAATTTATAATAACTTATATATATATATATATATATATATATATATATATATATATATATATATATATATATATATATATAGATCCAAGGAAATGATTGACATACACTATTAAGGTAGAATATGTTCTTAAATTCTTCTAGCCTATCACTTCCAACCAATTTAAATTAATTGAAACTTTGAAATTCATAAAATATACTCTCCATTTTCACAACACAAGAATTTTGGCAAAATCCTTTCCAACTTTGACATGTTGACCATGTCATGGGTAGACTTTCTATTTTTTTCATCTCAATAGGATGTGTAAGACCTTGAAGGTCATGGTCTAGTTGTTTGCTCTTGCACGATGTCGTGAAGTAGCAATTTGCATGAATGCAATGTGTTATGCATGAGGTGATTTGGATATATAGTGGGTGGGCTAGATTCCCTTGGGCATGCAAAATTTCCAAGGGGATTCACACCAAAATGTAGCAAGCATGTTATGCATGATTGGAAGGCTAAATTTTGATGCAAGAAAGTCTAGGTGGCTTTTTGGATAGTGACTTAACATGGCATGATGATGGAAAATGGTGCCATAGGAAAGCATGTGACCAAGGAGTTAGCATAGCATAAGACGACATGACATAGTTTGGTGCAATGTGTGTTGAGAAGGCACATAGGTTAGATTGATAAGTTAAGTGGGTAAAACAAGTTGGCATGGATGTTATCTTGATAAGTTAAGTGGGTGAAATGAGTCAGCACATGGGTTGACAAGGCAAGTTATTGGGACCAGTGCATGATGGGAATGTGGAAGCTCATTTTATGTGGAACAATGTGATGGACCAAGGAGTGACATGATTGCATATAGGTACTTATTGTAAGAGACAAAATCAGAGACAAGGATGATGAAGACCAAAATATAAGGTATAACGCATGTACAAGGGAACAAGTGTGAACTCGTGTAAAGTGAATTAAAGTAGAGAAATAGACCTTAGTGAAAGAAGTTTCAGGGGGTTTTGGCAAGCTGAGATCGTAGTTCAATTTGGGTCTAGTGCTATTGGACACAGAATTCTTCATTTTTTTGTCATTTTAATTATTTCTAAATAATAGGAGAACTATGAATATATAAGTCAACATGAAAGGTCAATTAACCTCTTAAAAGATGAAATCAAGAGTCATGTTACCATATTAAATATGGATTCATGTTAATGGAATATGATCCAAGTTTGGAGTTACACCTTTATATGAAACGATATCAAATCTTTGGTGGTTCTAATAACTCCATTATTCTCGCTTAGACCTGCCTCTCTTCTTGCCTAACATTCTTTTCCCATTAGACCTATCTTAATACATTTTTTGTTCTCCTATGTTGTAACTCCATGTAGCGATCATTATTTGGTATTTGTTAATTACCCTTGCTCAGGGCTTCTTTAGTGTGCAATGACACCTAAGGTTCACACAACATATGAGCTTCAAGAAATAAATGAGATAGAGGTTTGAGCTTGATGTAGTGAAGAATCCTCTTGGCGCACCTCGTGGATGTCAACCTCTATAGAGATTTCTCTAGAATAATCTATGTAGAATGAATTGGTTCCATTCATATATCATGTAATGTAATAAATTTATAAAGTAGGGATATAGTTGGAAGGGTTGAGTACTTTTAGGGATAATGGATACATTCAAGGAATATCATTTGATATTTTATAGGAATGTAGAATATGAATAATTCTTTCATGGCTCAAGGAGAACATTCCAAATCACATATAAATTGTTGTAATGTACAGAAAATATTAATATCTCTATAGGCTCATCGACTAATAGCCTGAGAATGAAGAGATTTGATGTTCAATGTATGGATTGAGTTATTTTATAAGGAAATGGAGGAAAACTCCATTTAATTTTTAAAATAGTGGCATCAATTTGGATATGCATTTTGTGAGTGGTACTAATATGGGCTATGAAAGTGTAGTTGTGTATTTGGATGAATGATGTAGTTGTTTGGATCTTGTAAAACCAATGCCTCTTAGAATATGTTGTTGTAGAAAAAATGAGAGTTAAATCAAATGATTTGTGTTGACCACTTCACAACAATATCAATCGATCAGTGGATTTTTTAGTGACATATATGTCATGATCTATAATGAGGTGGAGGAGGAAGTGTAGAAGTGAGAGTGTCAATGGCCATGAATAAATCTTAGTGATCCTTAATTTGAATATGGACAACTTGGTTGTGGTAGTCAAGCAAGCAGTGAATGATTGGGCAACTGTTACTAAAGAAATTGTAAAATATAGAAGTATTACAAAGTGGCAAGGTTTCCCTGCCCAGGATACTCTAGACAAATACTTACCGATCATCAGTGACTAAATTCAATGCCAGTCTCACCATCGCTAAAGGAGAAGGGGTAAACCCCATGGCTACAAGTTGGTTATGGATTTCCTGAAGTCTAGTCAAGAATGGAATAATGTGCTCCCCTTTCCGCATATGCGCCATCCTTAGTTGCTGTTCCAAGTACTTCTTTCGCTGCTCGGAAGATCCCTAATATAGTGTGGCCAAGGCTTCCCACATCTTCCTGGAAGTATCTTTGATGACTATATGGGACACTATGTGATCCTTGACTCCATATAGGAGCATAATTTTTTCCTTTGCCATATCAACCTTGTACTTCTTCAACGTATCTGGATATGCAGGGACAACTACTATGCTATCCACGAAAAGCTTGAGATCATACTCATCCAGAAGACAAGAGATCCTTGCCTTCCAAATGACATAGTTGGAGGCTCCCTCCAACCGGTCCTGATATTAAAGCATGTGAGCTTCCATGGCCATCAAGTATGTTGAATCTGCTCCTCTTCTTCCCCTTTGTGTAGCGCTGGACAGGGTTACACACTCCT
The DNA here is from genome assembly GCA_034641835.2 of Pinus albicaulis. Lineage (NCBI taxonomy): Eukaryota > Viridiplantae > Streptophyta > Pinopsida > Pinales > Pinaceae > Pinus > Pinus albicaulis. The sequence continues at coordinate 6,356 of JAXQQM020091315.1, forward strand.
TGTGGAGCTCATAGATCTGCTACCCGAATCTATTGCTCAGAACTTGGAAAAAATAAAATTACCCGGCTAGGAACTTCCTTAGAGAGAAAATTCCCTCGTTGTGTTGCTTCTTCTTCTTTTGATGACTATCTGCCCAAGAAAATCAAAATATGCATGCATAAATTGCATCCCACCAGCTCTATGCTAAGGCTCTGCATTGCTCCCTCTAGTTCGAAAAAATTTCGAACTGGAATTCTTACTTCTCTTTCGACTCACTCAGAGAGAGACCTTCTCGAAAATTTCAGCCCTTCTGGCTTGGATTGTGCAATACCTCTGGGGATTCGAACTGCTGCTTTCTGCAAATTTTCAACATTCGATTCAGCTTTGGATTTTCTTTACTTGTTTCAAAATACACGCTATGCTACCATGTGAAAATTCCTAGATCCCAGATCTGGAATCCCTATTACAACAAACTGAACTACTTCTCCTACTTGTAAATTAGATTTAAAAAATTATTTAAAGATACTTCTAAAAATATCGAAGTAGTTACTGAAGCAACCTTTAATCATTTGAAATATATGTGAAAACAGTAATTTGAGCAAGAAAAATAACACACAGGACACTGTTTCTTTTGGAAAAATGTTCCTGGAAAAACCAATGCAGGAAAACTGGTGCAATAGATCTGAGGGTTTTATTTATTAAGCAGTAGTTAAACTAGATACAACTCTGATTGTCTCACTGGAAAAATCAGTTACAGAGAAAACTGACAGAGAAAATTTGGTGATTATATCTCACTCTGCAAGTCCCGTCTGACTCGATAGCTGAACTGACGAAATCCCATCTCCCTTTACGCTGCCTCTACGTAGTAGCTGTGTAGGCCTACGTGGGGTCTGATTTGGAACTGTGTCACCTCCTCTGCGGGAGCTTTCAGCTCTCCAGAACATCAATCTTAGCCCTCCCGGCTTAGATATCGGTTCCCCAACCGAAACTCGGACTGGCTGTTCAGAAACTGTGTTGTCTCTACGTGGGGCTTGCGTGGCCCTGCGTCACCCCTTCTGGGTGCTGTATCACTCACTCTGGGCTCTACACAGCTTCCACTTCATCTTTCTCTGCCTCTCTACTACTGATCCTTGGCCCTGGAGAAGATCCTACTACCAAAATTGTCTCTGCCCCTCAACTACAATCAAGAATCACTTAGATCAAAATTTTTGTTCGAGCATTTTCTCCGTCTGAAAATTCGATCACTAGATCCTTTTAGTGTATCTTACAAATGACTCTCAATGCTTCCTTTATAATCTTCTCGTTGAGAATTCAATGGTCGAGATTAGATCTCCAATCAACGACTAAAGTTATATTAGACTTGATCTGCTTTCTCTAGAAGTTTCACCCATAGTTTACATTAATTCTCATTAATTATTTTAATTTCTTAAGTTAGACTTAGGGTCCTTATTAAAAATATATAATTTTTCTCATAAAATATTTATGGGTGGAATTTCCCCAAACAATAACTGGGTTATCTGTAATGCATGTGACTAAGCCTCTTCGCAAAGTTTGAGACTTAGAGCACATCCGATGCTACCCAAAATTCAACAAATCAAATGTTCGATCCAGATAATCTCATCTTCTATAAATACATTTAAGTATAGAAGCACAATTACAGATTAACGGCGTACCTGCCTAGGGCATCGTAACTCCACCTCAAGAAATCACACAGAGCTTCTCGAATGTCTTGGGAGGTGGCATTTGGCACTCTCCCCACTGCGAACTCCCATTCTTTTGGATCAGTAATTCTTGCCTTTGACCTGCCAACTACTTTGATCACAACGGGAAGCCCTCCACACCTGGCAAACACAACCTTGGTTGTTTTCTCCTCAATGCCTAATGGCGAATTTCTATTATTATATGGAATAATGTGATGAGAAAACAACAGCAAACTCTCATCTTCGGTCAAATCCTCCATTTTTATTCTAGACCTTTCTGAATTAACCCCAATCTCTAACAATGCTCTATTATCCCTCAAACTCACAATAATTTTGGAGGTTCAGTGATTTTTTAGCAAGGATACACCCAATTCTTCCAACAATTTTTCACCATCTCCCCATATGTCATCTAAGAACAAGGAAAATCTCTTTGCCTACATATAGTGATTCATCCAGATTCTAACACCTTTTGGGTTCATATTATGTTCCAGGTGCTAACAGAATTCTTTACCAAGACTTTTAAATGATGGAAACTGACAAACAATAAGCCAAAGCAATAAGCCATCACTAAAGACATTCTGCACTCTTTCACTGTTGAAGATTCTCTTAAGAAGTAGAGTCTTTCCAGATCCACCCTTGCCAACCACGCCAATGCACGAGAAATGTGAATCAATCACTAGCTTCTTGAGTGTTGCAAAAGCTATGTCTTTTCCAACTATAAGGGGTTCCTGGATGAAGAATCTCGTTGAAGCAAGACATTGGGATGTGGTTGTAGAAGAAATGCTTGAAGAAGGCATGGCTTCGATGCTTTCCTTCAGACTTTGCCCAATTTTTTGCTTGATTTCCTCCATGAGCTTAGGAATTTGGGCCCACGCAACCAAAGGAGACAATTGTAGATGTTCTTTAATATCTAAAATAAGATGAGTGATCTTTTTACTTGATTGATATCGAAAAATAACATTATACCTTGGTGTATTTGTGAACTGTTGCACCATTCTTGATGCTTGTAGGAGAAGCATATCCAAATTTTTAAGCCATATATTGATTGTTGAATGCTTATTACAACACTGAGAAGCTGGAATTCCATTCTTCTTGTTCAATGCTGGGAGGTGTCGCTGGATCTGCTCGATGATAGGTTGTATTTCCATTACCAAAGGCTCAAGGGAGCCCAATACTTTCTTGTAGCAAATAGCAATCCTTATCTGGTGGAGAATTTGGTTGATTACTTTGTCTATACCCACACCAACAAATCCAGATACGAGAATATATTCAGCCATGATGGAATTTTTGTTCTAACACAAACACAAGAAAGGCACCCACACAGAATATATATATATATATATATATATATATATATGGAAGTGACAATTTCATCTCTCGCGACTTCTCTAACAAACCTGTACAATGTCGTCTGAGAAAGGCTTTTGTGACGACTATATCACATAAAATGAGCAGAACATTGTAGGTAGGTTTATAGCAGGGCCTCATTAAGAAGTCAATACCAAATTTGAGCTGAGTTTAAAAGGTATGAAGTATAATAATGAAAAAGTATAATTAGTTGTGGTAAAGTAATTTAAGTTGAAGCTGGGATGATAGTCAGTTGTGGCCAATTTTCGGTCTTCTATCTTGTGGTGTGGCATGGTTCAAATATTGTCACTAGAAACAATATAATTGGACATTTGATCACATGATCTTATATTGTAAAGACAAGAAAATATAGAAAGCACGGTGCCAATTAACATCGTACCTCCCCAGGGCATCGTAACTCCACCTCAGGGGATCATACAGAGCTTCTCGAAGGTCTTGGGCATCGGCGTTTGGCAGCCTCCCAACTGCAAACTCCCATTCTTTTGGATCGGTAATGCCTGCCATGGACCTGGCAACTGTTTTGATGGCAAGGGGAAGCCCTCCACACCTGGCACACACAACCCTAGCCGTTTTCTGCTCAATGGAAAAGAATGATGAGAAAACAATGACCAACTCTCATCTTCGGTCAAATCCTCCATTTTTATTGTGGACCTTTCTGCATAAGCCCCCATCTCTAACAATGCTCTATTATCCCTCGAACTCACAATAACTCTAGAGGTCGAGTGATTGGTTAGCAAGGGTACACCTAATTCTTCCAGCAATTTTGCACCATCTCCCCATATGTCATCTAAGAACAAGGAAAATCTCTTTGCCTGCATACTATGATTCATCCATATTCTGACACCTTCTGGGTTGAGATTAAATTCCACATCATGCATTTTTGTTTGGATGGCTATCTGCTGACACAGTTATTTCCCAAAACTTTTATATGACGTATATTGAGAGACAATAAGCCAAAACAATAAGCCATCGCTAAATATATTCCACACCCTTTCACTGCTGAATTTTCTCTTGAGAAGCAGAGTCTTTCTAGATCCACCCTTGCCAACCATGCCAATGGACGAGAACTGTGAATTGATCACTAGCTTCTCGAGTATTGCAAAAGCTCTCTCTTTGCTTAATAAATTATTGGTTTTGCAACAAAACTTTCAGATAAATCATATCAGCAATATTTTATGGTGGAAAACCTTCTAATGAGGTTCATCCTCAGGACCAAGATGAAAAAGTAGATGTATCAATACAACAGAGATACATCAAGTTCTAGAATTAGCCATTAGTTTTTTTTTTTTTTCAATAAATATTAAATGGTCATGGTCAATGTATAAGAAAACAAATAAAATATTAATATGGTTAAGGAAATGGAGTTGTCTTTCATGCTGCTTTTAGTTTTTTGACTGCATATATGGATTCAACACCCTGAAAAACCCCTTTCGATTGCTGAGAGTTTACCCATCAAACTTGTGATTTCAATAAATTCCTGTTACACTAAAATTTATCACCATGGCGTTTAGCTGTTCAGATGGGTCTATCAACACCTATATCATTCTCCCTTAGAAGTAAAAAACCCCAAAGTTCCTAAACCAAGTCTTGGATTTGGAGAAAAGCTCATAAAAATCAGAAAAAAACCTAACTTCGCACTTTTCCTAGCCATTACCTGCGGTACTGCACCTTTTGTGAAGGAAAACTGCGGTAGCTACCGCACGTTCTGTGTATTAAAACTGCGAACCCTTGTAAAAGGTAAAATGAGCGAAAAATTAAGTTCTAGAAGCCCAGCTGGTCGAATATTCTCCCAGCTGGAAGCTTCTAGAAGGAATTATTTGGTCGAAGCTTCACTCCCTCCATTATCATGAACATTCATTCCTTCATTAAGGGAGCCTATTCCTTGGATTTTGGAACTTAATCCCTTGATAAGGGGACTCTATCCCTTCCATTTTGGAGCTGTAACCACTTTCCTTCTCCTATAAATTGAAGCTTTGGTTTAGTCTCAAGGTACTAACTGAGATTGAGTGAGACTTTGAGAATTTTTGAGGAGAAATGCTATAAGAATTCAGGCTCTCTTAATTAATCATTATATGGGAATGATTACACACCCATGTGCATTTTAGCTGAGAGAGTGCAAAGCTTGTCAGAGTAAAGGAAACACCTGTTCCAGACCCTAGGAAGGCCTATACGACATCAAGGCAGACACAGTTGTAAGGCTCTTCTTTATCAAAGATAATACGAATAAATATCATTTTCTCAATGAGTTCTTTAATTAAGTAGCTTGTTTATCATTTTTTATCAATGAGTTATTTAATTGATTTACTCATTTCTTGAATTCCTTGATCATCTTGATAGATATATAATTCGTGAATTAGTTTATCCTATGCAGGTGCTATTGATTTTTTCCATGATTGTGGTTGCAGATCTTTGAAGACGGCGCTTTCAAGCAACTGGAAAGAATATTATTACAAATAGCACTGGACTACAGGTAGGTCTTCAAAACCCCTGTTATAGCTAATTAATGAATTGAATATTATCTAGAGAAAATAGTTTTTGTTTGTCCTGCTATATATTTGTGTTCACAGACAATTAGGGGAGGTCTGCCTTGTCCCAGCAACACTTATCCGTTTCCAACAAAATGTATACCCAATTCTGGGAATAGATCTTGACTTTCATTTTCTTTTATTTTTGACTTTGTGAAACTACTTTTCTGATTTTGATTGCTTAGAGCACTGCTTGGGTAATTTATCCCCATGTAATCCCGAGAAATGTTTTAGAGTTTTATTTGTCTTTTTGTTTTCAGACCCACATCTTTTCTTTTTAGAAACAAGTAAGGTGCATCTCCGCTTCTTTCTTGTATAAATAATATTTGACCCAGACTGCTTATGACTGGTCATGGGACCAGGAAAATTTTTAGAAAACCCAAAATTTTCAGATCAGCTTTTTTAGATTCTTAGTGTATACTCAAACTTATATTTTCGTCGTAAGCTTTAGCAGGAATTTCTTTTTCAATTTTAATAACTTCATCATCATTAAGTTAATTAGGTGTTTTGAATATTATTTTTGGGAAATTCTTAATTTGATTTCCTTTGGTCATTACTTTGAGGTTTTTCTCAATCTCTTAACAATTTTGCATCTTTTTTGCTTTTGTTTTTGCAAAAAAATTTCCCCCTCATTCGCCGTGGGGGGGGGGTTGGGCGCTAAATTGTGTCTGAGTGTTAATCATCTTTGAGTGTTTTTATTTTTTGATATTTGGAACTCTCACCCAATTTTCTTTACTTACACTTAATTGGTTCTTTAGATTACATTAGAATCATCTTGTGTTTGAGAATTCTCGTGATGATCACATTCAGATAATTGCACTTCTATTTAATATGAATGAAAAATGTGCATAGATTACATTTGCATACTTTTCAAGTGAATTGTGCATAGATTACAACTGCATAGTTTACATTCTGAAAAATCAATCGTAGATTTAGATCAGTTTCTTTAATTTGAATTTATATGTTTTTATGCTTGTTTTAAAAACACAAAAATAAAAAATATGGAATTGATTAGCATTAGTTTTTCTTGATGAAATTAGTGCATTAGAGAATTTGTTATATTTTCTCTTATTGATCAATTTTTTTGCATTGTTGGAAGTGAATGGAAACTCTCTCCTTAATTTAGTTAGGATTCATCGAATTGAAAATATTACATTATCTTATTCGATTGCATTCAGTTTTGAGTCGGGTCATAACACCATTGGTTTCATATCCATTTTCCCTTTGAGTCATAACAGCCTAAATAACACAGCGCTTAGTTAAAATTCATCTAGTAATTTTTACATTTTTAGGGCTCTTTCCACCAATCTAGCTCAGGATTAGTGCTTTGGAATAAGTTGTAGTTAACTTTCCAAAGTAACTAAAACAAACAAGTAGTCGATCTTGCGGTAGGAAAACTCCAATAGTAGCATGTATGCTCTGGGAAGCTCCTCCTAAAAGAGTCAAGCACAAGATCATATCTGAACCAGTGAGGTAATCAATCCTTCCTCATTGGGAACGATAGAAGATATACACGTATTAACAATGGTAAACCTCGGATTGACCATTGTCGAGGAGCCTGGGATCACTTGTTGGTAAACCTTGGATTATGTCAAGGAGCCTTCAAGGGGGTTGAGCTTTGTTACTCTGCCCTTGCGTCCCAAGACTGCAGAAATTTGGGCAGGGTCCATTGAGATATATTTTCTCAAGGATCATTACCTTGCTACAGCAGCCCATAATACACAGTAGCAAGATGGATCAGTGGCGGTTGATGCAGTCAGATGATAGAGTGACAAATGCAGAGACTAGCAAAAATCATATATTTGGGAGTGTAGAGAAGAGTTGGGAGCTGTGTAGATGACACAACAAAGAGTCATCAACAACATATAATTTTCAGATGATAATGTAATAGCTAGTAGCAGTCAAAGGCTCTAGTGACAGATGCATCATATTGATTCAGTTTTGATATTTTTCAGTTCCATAAGTTGTAGTAACAACAACACTAGATAGAAGTGTTGCATGTAGAAAATTCCAAAGGTACCAAATCGAGATAGAGTTGAATTCCTTTCTATTGAGAGAGAGTATTGAAAATGGAAACATGAAATATTGAAAATGGCATCAAAAGGGATTCTAGTTTAATTTTCCTTTAATTAAATTAGAAGTAAATTGTAATTGCACATCACATGGAAGATTGTATGAGATAACTAAGCCGAGAAGACTTAGTTAGCTCAGTCAATTCGATTTGAGGGTCGACATAACCTACTTTTTAGGATCCCTGGTTGATTTTATTTTGAGTTGTAATTAGTTAACTCAGTTTATTTGAGTTAAAATCAGTTGAACAAGTTCTAACTGATGGATGAGATAGTGGGTGGTCGAGTGAATTAAATCTGATTTAATTCACATGCAATGATCAATCATATAATTGATAATTCACTATAAATAGTTGTTGCATGTCACTTATAAGAGTGACCCAGTTGAGATTGGAGTTAAAGGGAAGAAGATTATCACTTGGACTCTCCGGAGGGTTCTCTTCACTCGAGATGGCATAGTGGAGAAACTTGCACCGGTCTGTTTCATTAAGCAGGTTGTCGGGGTAATTGTTCCAACCGCCATTTTTGCATTAAAATTCTACGATGTTGGATTTCATCACCGACTAGTGTTTTTAGTGCAGGAATCTACTGTTTGTGTGTGGTTTGACTCCTAGATTTGTTAGCGCATGTTCATTTGTTTGTTTTTACTTTTTAGATACCATAGGTGTGAATTGTGAATTTTGAATTGTTAATTTTAGTTTTAAATTGTTAATAAAATTCACTGAAGTTGAATCTAATGGCAACTGTTCCAGAATTTACCAACCAAGGAACCCCTCTTAACGAGAATCCTAATACTTTTCCTTGCTTTGGAAATTTTGGTCCTCCTTATAAGGCTACATTGTCATTACCTGGATTTACAATAGGTTTACCGATATGGTTATTTTCAACTTCGTTGGCCCTGAATACTCAAATTGTTCCACCTCAACCGAATGCTTCACCTCAACAGAGTTCACCATCTCAACATCACCAACCTTCTGTTGACCCTTTACCTTCTTCGCCCAATATGTCTTCCTCCATTTCTTCCTCTTCGCTTGGTAAAAGCCTTGACGCTAGTAACCAGGTGGCTAAGAAGAAGAAGAAAGGGAAGAAGAAGAAGAAACAAGATAAGAAAGAAGTCAACCAACCAACCATGGCTGTAAGTGTTAGTAGTGTTGAGGAAACCTCCAGCATGCATCGTAAACCCAAATTCCCTTGCAAGCTCTATAAGGGTGTCCACTTCCTTATCAATTGTCCTAGTATTCCAAAGGTCTTGGAAGTATGGTTAGAAAAATCTCATCAACTTTCCGTTGATCCATCAACCAGTGATTGTTAGGTTCCCGGGAAAAAAGGTAAAGTTAGGTTTCCTTGTAGGTTATGCAAAGGGAGTCATCAAACTCACATTTTCCCTCACATGGATGAAGCCTCAAAATTGTTGTAAAACCTTACTGTTCCACAGGAAGAACTTCCAACTGGTTACCATAAAATTTCTCCCAACCTAGCGTCACCTGACGGAGTGATTGATCTAATTCCAAGTACAGTCAATCCCACTCTTCCATTGGAGAGTGAAACTCATATCACTCAGGTTGATGATCCTTTTGTTGATCAAGTGGTCGACTTGATTTCACATTCGATCGATCCCATTCTCCCTGAAGAGAGTGAAATTCATACTGCTCAGGTTCTTCTTGTTACATTAGATTCTTCTACGCCAGGGGGCATTACACCTGTTCCTACAGATCCCCCTCCAAGTAATGAGGTCTTTTCCTTTGATTGTAATAGACTGAAAGAACCTCGTCTTCCTTCTTCCATCCCTTTCCAAATAATTGTGCAGGCTTGTCGTAAGAATGTATGCTGCACACATGTATATGAAGGTGCTTCTATTAGTATTTTATCCTCAACTGCTTGGAAATCTTTGGGTTCCCCTCAGCTTGTAACTGTTACGCAGAATCTGAAAGCTTTTAACAGAATCATTAGTGAACCTTTAGGGATCCTTCCTAAGTTTTCTATTAATTTGGAAGGTAAAACTATCTGTATTGATCTTATGGTAGTTCGAGGCCCCTTGGATTTCAATTTACTCCTTGGGCGAGACTATGTCTATGCAATGAAAGTTGTCATATCGACACTCTTTCGCGTGATGTCTTTCCCTCACAATGGAAACATTGTGACTGTTGACCAACTTTCATTCACTAGTCTTGATTCGACTACAAAAAATCTAACACCCCTAAATGTTCCTCATACTAAAGTGGTATCTACCCCGCCACAGGTTAATATGTGGCAACCATTCCCATGTTTTTAGTTATCGATGCAAGTGAGCCTCTCACTGTTTGCTCGACTTCCTTTGACTAAGATCCGATAATTGACATCGAAAACTCTATGGGATTATTTGAACGCGATCTTCTTATCCATTTTGAGTCCCTTGACATGTGTTCCTTTCAGAGAACTGTTCTTCCATCTGATTAAGACCTCTTGGAAGCCATGATCGAGATGCATCCCTTGACATGTGTTTCTTCTATTTGGAAGCCATGATCAAGAAGTCTGGGGAGGATAGTTCCTATTACTGTGTCAACCTCGTTAAAAAATGAAACAATTCTGGTGAGGAGAGTTCCTTTTACTATGTCAACCTCGCTAAAAAATGAAACAACGACGTGAGGAGAGTTCCTTTTATTGTGTCAACCTCGCTAAAAAATGAATCAGTGGGTCAAGAGGAAAGTTCCTTTTACTGTGTCAACCTCATTAAAAAATGAATCAGTGGGTCATGAGGAATGTTCCTTTTACTGTGTCAACCTCGTTAAAAAATGAATCAGTGGCCCCTGAGGATAGTTCTTTTACTGTGTCAACCTCGTTAAAAAATGAAACAGACCCATGAGGACAGTTATTTTCCTGTGTCAACCTCACTAAAAAATGAATCAGTAGGTTATGCAAGTAGATTAGAAATAGTAGTTTATGAGGATAGTTCCTTTTACTGTGTCAACCTCCTTAAAAAATGAAACAAGTCACTATGAGCATAGTTCTTTTCCTGTGTCAAGCTTGTTAAAAAATGAAAAAAATCCTCTCCTATTCAAGTCGAGTCTTTCATCCGATCTTGTAAATGAACCTTCATTCCATCCAACTTTTAGTAACCAGTAGTCTACTTAGTTGAATGAAATGAAGCTTGGGGGGCATGCGCTCTAGCAATTTACGTACGCTTGGGGGGCATTCAAACTTATCTCAAGCATGAATTTTCCTTTGTTTCAAGCTTGTGTAAAAATGAAACAAACCATTTCTCAAGCACAGTTTTCCTATGTTTCAAGCTTGTGTAAAAATAAAACTACTTTCAAGCATGATTTTTCCTTTGTTTCAAGCTTGTGCAAAAATGAAACAAACCTTTTTCAAGCACAGTTTTCTATGTTTCAAGCTTGTGTAAAAATGAAACAAACCTATATGAAGCATAGCTTTTCTCTGTTTCAAGCTTTTGTAAAAATGAAACCTATCTTGAGTCGATTTCAGTTATTATTTTCAAGACTCGTTAAACTCATGAAAATCCCGAGATTATTTTGCTATCTTTCATTCTCGTAAAACACATGAAAATTCCGAGTTCTTTCCTTCTTTTCCTGCTCGTTAATTAAATTGAAAGTTGGCCATATGATTACATTTTTATCACTTTTTCGAACTCGTTAAAATTTACAGAAAAAGCGAAACTACTGAGTATACTTTTATCACTTTTTAGAACTCTTGAAAATTACAAAAAAGGGAAATCCTGGAGTTCTCTTTTAAGCCCTTTTCAGACTCTCTAAAGATGAAAATATTGCCGAGTACTTGATTATTCAAACTCGTTAAAGAAAATGAACAGTCGTTCCTTCAGTATAAGTTTACCCCTTTTCCAGACTGAAATGGACTATTTACGAAAAAGTAATAGGTTGACTAATCACGGTCAATAGAGTTCTCTCCTGTATTGTTTTATCCTTTTTCAGGCTGGAGAGACTAAATTTATGAAAAAGTACACCCACAGAGTTTCCTTAAGTTTTTCTTCTGACTCCCTAAAATTGAAAAACACCGAGTTTCTCCTATACTAGACTCGTTAAAATTTAACAGTAAAGGACCTGTCGATTACAAACAGGAACAGACCACTCCTTCTTAGGGTTCGATTTTAAACTAAGTTGGACTCATCTGAAGGATGAGCTTGTAAACAAGAAAATGTTATACTCCTCAAGCTTGTCAAAAATAAATAGGTACTTGCCAGAAATGGTGGGGGAAAAAGAGAGAAAATGAATCCGTTTGTTACACTTTGATTTAAAAGCAGTAAACCACTCTTGAACACGACGCCTTTTGTCACACTTCTACCTGGGTTGGGAAAATCCTTTGCCTATTAGTTAATCAAACCACATTGAAGGTCTTCAGCCAGTTTCTAGGTATTAGCTTAGGGCAATTGTTACCAAACCATCTGCAGTGTTGTTATGTGTTCAAGAGGACATTCAAAGAAACCATTCATCTGCAAACATTTTTCTCCATTCGCGTTGACCATCCCTGAGTCAGTCCTTGCAAAAAATTTCTTCAAAACTTGATCTATGGTTTCGTGTCGTGAGCTTGCTTATGACGGATCACTTTCTATCGACGACAGCTCATCATATAGGAAGTCGATCTAGAATCCTTCAGTACCTTGGAATCTGCATGCCTTAAAGGCAGGTTTCTCGCCTTCGAAAACAGGTTGCATCATTGACCTTCGATCGAACGATTCCGTGAAATGTTCGACTTCAGATCACTTATTCACATTTCATGGATTGTACTAAATACTTTGAGAGCCATATTCATTATTGGTGGTTTCTCTCACACTTGTTAACAGTTCACATCATTGACTGGTAATCAAGCGGGTTCTACCATGTTCGACTTCAACACATGTAATCACATGGATAGAATCGTACTAGTTCGTGAAGCAGAAATCAAGACCCTGGATTTAGTTTCCACCATCCAGGCTACAAGGAGTTTTATTATTCATTATGTAGTAGAATATTCATTATAGATGGTTGTGTCTACAATATTGATGTAATATTAAAATCATTTCTGTATCAGAACAAGTTTAGTTATTTTTTGATCTGAGTATGGGAATGCCTACCTCAGTGATGATATATATATATATGTTTTTCATTGAATGTTTTTACAGGATTCTGACTGGGGTGTCCACAGGCTAATCCTTGAAATGATAAAGCACTTCAGTCTTCGAATTATCTCAGACTTCGCGCTTTAGGGGCAATCTGTTACACTAAAATTTGTCACCATGACGTTTAGCTATTCATATGGGTCTATCAACACATATATCATGCTCCCTTAGAAGTAAAAAACCCCAAAGTTCCTAAACCAATTTGGAGAAAAGCTCATAAAAATAAGAAAAAACTTAACTCCGCACTTTTCCTAGCCATTACCTGTGGTACTACACCTTTTGTGAAGGAAAACTGCGGTAGCTACCGCACGTTTTGTGTATTAAAACTGCGGACCCCCGTAAAAGGTAAAATGAGCGAAAAAGTAAGTTCTAGAAGGCCAGTTGGAAGCTTCTAGAAGGCGTTATCTGGTCGAAGCTTCACTCCCTCCATTATCATGAACATTCATTCCTTCATTAAAGGAGCCTATTCCTTGGATTTTGGAGCTTAATCCCTTGATAATGGGACTCTATCCCTTCCATTTTGGAGTTGTAACCACTTTCCTTCTCCAATAAATTGAAGCTTTGGTTCAGTCTCAAGGTACTAACTGAGATTGAGTGAGACTTTGAGAATTTTTGAGGAGAAATGCTGTAAGAATTCAGGCTCTCTTAATTAATCATTACATGGGAATGATTACACACCCATGTGCATTTTAGCTGAGAGAGTGAAAAGCTTGTTAGAGTAAAGGAAACGCCTGTTCCGGACCCTGTTCTGGGGTTTTATCCAACTAATTGTCATTGTCCATTATAGGCCAGGCTGCCGATATACTTACTATGTTATGCCTTCCTGCCTTGATAATTTGACAAGTTCTCCTTTTCTGCGAGGGTTCTGGAATTTTAAGGTTGTTTCATGTTGGGCAGCCAAGGTTTCGTCGCCTTGGTCTCTGGTCGATATCGTCATGGGTTCTAGTAGTAACTATTTCACGGCTTGTGTCGCCTCGAAGAAAGGTCAGCAAGTCGGAAGTACTCGCAGTCGTGGAAAGGAACCTGTGTCGACCTGTGAGGGCAGTCAAACCCACCCTTGTCCAGTGAGACATAGAGGTCGTAAAACAACCTCTCGTATTACGAGAGACGCAACCCATGCATTCCATGAAGGAAATTCACCCCAGGTTGGTCAGCTCATTACAAGGTGGGAAGTTGAATTGAATCAACAAGTGGAATATACATAAATTGATATGGAATATTGGCAAGATTTGGTACCATATCCCGATCATTCCAAAGGCAGATCCCCTCAGTATAAGAAAATAGTTTATCTTTATTAGTTGATGAAAAACATGGTAACAAAGCGGTGGTAAAGCCTCGCATGGATTCCTCCAATACTGCTCAGGGATTCTTGGAATTGCATAAGGAATTTCAACTGATCCAGTTTCAGCTTCAGCAACAGAATGGGTGCATCAGTTACATCAAAAGGCACATTCCATGCATCTCGCAAACTAAGCTTCTCGGTTAAAGTGTGAAGGATCCAACCGCTATGGATTCCTATGATGACTAATAGCATGATGGTTTACTTTCTTTTTTGGAAATTTGTTATATGAAGAAGCTACAAACTTTAATTTATGTTTTAAGTTATCTAGATTGTAGGAAGTTTAAGGACACTCAAACATATTTAGCAGTGCTTGTCAAAGTTAAGTTATTTTGTTTTTGGATGGCATATAATGTTGTTAGGTGGCAATAGATCTCGTTTCCATATGGCAAGTTGAGGCCACCTTATAATCTATCAATTTTTTGAAGAAAATTAATAAAAAGATCCTGCGAAATTGTATATATATATATAACATTTGACTTATATTTGTGTTAAAATAGTTATTAGTAATATAAATAATAAAAATAAAAAATATCTTATCCTAATGAAATACAAATTTATATAACATTAAATAGAAATATATTAAAAAAAAATTAAACTTTATTTTCTCTTTATCAAATTTAAAATGATGGAATATCAATTATATAAATTGGATTTATAAACTGAATAAGATGTAAATAAGTTGTAAACTTGGAGTAGTTTATTCCAATTATAAATAGATTTAAAACTATTTTCTTAAAATATTTATGACAATGTTTTTTTCTTCAATATTAATATCAAAGTAATATTTATATATTTTTTAAATTGTTTTTTATAAAAATAAAATTATATTTTATATTTTGAAATAAGATAATTATTTTATATTTTATGTTAAAACAAATCTACTTTAAAACAAAAGTATCAATCAACTATCTATGCATTCAATTATGAATCATTACTTTGGAGATTAAAATGAAATATTTTGAATAACTTCAAATTTGATGACATCATAGTAAATATATTGAACACATAGTAGTTCACTGAAGTATTAAAATATCAATCATGACTTTAAAGCTTAAAATGAGATATTTTGAACAACTTTGAAATTTTATGACATCATTTTTAAAATAGATTGAGCACATCATACTTCAATAAGAAATCTGAAAATAAGAAACATATTAAGACATATATTATAAAATTTTGCAAGTGTAAAGTGACTCCATGTAAAAATTACATAATCCCAAAGTTCTTGTGGACATTTCCCCATTCCTTTCCCACCATCGAAGAAATCTGAAAATAATGAACATATTAAGACATATATTATAAAAATTTGGCAATCTAAAGTGACTCCATGTAAAAATTACATAATCCCAAAGTTCCTGTGGACATTTCTCCCGTCCTTTCCCCAATCTCTTGTAAAAAGAGAAAAAAGTCACTACCTTAAATTACTACTACTCTAAAACAATATTCTTTCTTTTCATTCATAATCCATATTTTAAAACCTTAACTGACAACGAGCAGTAGTTGAGATAATTGACAAATAAGAGTAGTCTTCTTGATGGTCATTAAATAGGTATGTTGTATCTGTCAATAAAGACTTTCCCCATTCCTTTCCCACCATAGAAGAAATCTGAAAATAATGAACATATTAAGACATATATTATAAAAATTTGGCAATCTAAAGTGACTCCATGTAAAAATTGCATAATCCCAAAGTTCCTGTGGACATTTCCCCAGTCCTTTCCCTTTACAAGAGAAAAAATTCACTACACCAAAATTCACCATAAAACTAATGTTCTTTTATATTTTCTGTTCTAATCCATCTTTCTAAAATATGTATGACAATTAAGCAGGCCGTTGAAATGGTCAACAAATAAGTGGTGCTGCCAATGGTCATTAAATTAGTATGTCGTATATGTCTTGTCAATAAAGCTTCAGCTCATTTAATGCCTGTTGACAAACTGCTTCTTACCGCCGTTGAAATCGACATCAAATAACAAAGAGTCAACACGCCAGTGAGACAGGCCGTTCAAATCCCCATTAAACCGACATCAAATAACAAAGAGTCAACACGCCAGTGAGACAGGCCGTTCAAATCCCCATTAAACGACAAGGAGTCATCATGTTAGTCTTATTTGTTTTATTTTTAAATTTTAAATAATTAATTTTCAAAGTAGATTGGGTCAATTTAACTCTTTTTTTTAATTATTAATTTAAATATTTATTAATTTTAAAATTGATTTTTTGGTCTCAATTTTTATATTATTTTATATTAATTTGTTTTTTAAGTTTTTATTATTTCTAATTTTTATTTTTTATTTTATTTTAAAAATTTAAAATGAATTCTTGATTTGTGTTATTTAAATTGGTTTTTTTTACTATATATATGGATTAGCGACCTGAAAAACTTCTAGGGCACTTTAACTTTGGAGGGTTACCCATCAAGCTTGTGATTTTAATACTCCCTAAAAACTTCCAAAAAGTGACACCAAAAACAACTAGATTTTAAATCATTAATTCTTCATTTGGCCTTTTGTCTTTTTAACTATTTCTTAATTTATTTTATTATTTGATTAACTTTAAATTTCAACTAAATCTTATTTTAATTAATACTTTTTTTTCAATCCTCAATTTAATTATTACTACTTTAATTCCCAATTCTCTTTAATTTATTATTTGATTTGTGTATTGATTTATTTTTCTATCAATATTGATTATTAACTCTTATTTATCATAAATTAATCAATGATTAATAATGTTTTAATCCGTGATTTATACTTAATTTATTTTCATATTTCCCAACTATAAATTTAGTCAAATAAATTGACCAAAAAATATGCTCATAAAAGAGAATTCATTATTTGTAACTAATATCAATATAAATTATAAATAATGAATAAAATATAAATTATTTTGGACATTTTTATTTATTTATATTTAAAATTTCAATTATATTAATAAATTATTTTATTTGATCTGAAATTTTTGTGATTCATATTGATTCATATTGATTTTGCAACAAAACTTTCAGATAAATCAGATCAATATTTGATGGTGGACAACCTTCAAGGTGAAAAAATAGATGTATCAATACAACAAAGATGCATCCAGTACAAGAATTAGCCATTATTTTTTTTTTGTCAATAAATATTAAAATGGCCATGGTCAATGTATATGAAAACAAATAAAATATTAATATGGTTAAGGAAATGGAGTTGTCTTTAATGAGGCTTTTTAGAGTTCCAAGTGAATTTTCAATTCAGGGGGAAAACTTTGAGGTGAAATCTTGATTTGTGTTATTTAAACTGACTTTTGGACCTTTTTGACTCCCTATATGATTCAACACCCTAGGGTACTTCGATTGTGCAGAGTTTACGCATCAAACTTGTGATTTCAATGAATTCCTAATGGATTTTAGACAAATTAGATTGGAAAAATAAATTTGAAAACTTTTCAAAAAGTCTCCTTAAAAACAAGAAATGAACTTACTCGTTAGAAATAGAAAAAATACAAATAAAAAATAGAAAAACAACTACTTTTTGACTCAATTAGTAAAACACTATTATATTGTTATATCATTTTTATTATTATATTATGGTTAATTCAATTTTTATTATTATATTATTATAAATAATTGTTATATAATATTATCATAAACTATTTAAGGAACTCATCATTAAAAGTAAATAAATAATAATAATAGTAAAAATAACAACAATAATAATAATAATGTAAAAAAGACCTATTCAAAGATAAATTAGAATAAAATAAATGAAAATAAATAGATAAAAATAAAATCATTGGGGTTTATTAATCAACAAGAATAATTATTGGAAAATAATATTATTAAAAACACTAAATGAAGATATAATAGGATAACCTATCTACATCATAAAGGAATGTGTCAAGGGTTAAAAAAAAAAAAACTATCACAAAGAGAGGGTAGGAATCCAACTTTTACTTAATTTCCAACCATCATCTCCATTTCTCAATTTCAATGGCCTCTCTCATCTCCCTATGGTGAAAATGATCAATCGTTGCAATGACCCTGGTATCCTCAATGCAGACATGGTGCCTAGTTTTCTCAGCATGTTCAGCGATAACTAAGGAGCGGGAACAGGTGCCTAGTTTTCTTGGCATGTTCAGTGATAATTGAGGAGTGGGAACAATTGCGCTTAATATTTTTTGCATGTTATTGAATTCTCAAATTCATGAAGCGACCGGTTTCTGTAATGTAGTAAATCCTACATGAACAAGGGATTGAGTACAACCCTTTCATGTCTTTAGGGTTCAAAGGGTCTTTAGTAGATCTAAGGGAGCTCATAATAGTATTAAGGGGCTTGAAGATAGCAGAAACATTATTCTTTTTAAGAATACGAGCAATCTTATCAGTGGTCCCATGGATGAATGGAAGAAGAACATTTGAAACATGTTCATCACAGGTTTTTTTAATCTTTGGACCTTTACAAGATTTTTGAAAAGCTACAAGACCTTGATGTTCACTATAACCATTATTTTCAAAAATTTCAGAAGATAGGATTTCTCATCATCCAGGTGGTTTTTATCTGAGACCCTTAGTGCACAAGTAGCAAGAGTGTTAAGAACTCTGAATTTTTGCGCCGAGAAATGGTGAGAATCGACATGAAGATATTGATTTGTGTGAGTTATTTTGTGAAACACCCAGTGAGACAAGGAACCATCTTCCATTCTAGAGAAGGGAACATCAAGGAATGGAAGGCTCCCATCAACCTCAACCTCCATAGTGAATTTGATGGAGTCAGATTGAGAATTAAGATGGACAAGGAATAAGTCTCACTTCTCCCGACCATGGGACCAAACCACACATGTGTCATCGTCAAACCTTTTCCAGAGCTTTGGTTTAAATTGAGAAAAGGCCAAAGCTTTGGTCTCAAAATATTCCATGAATAAGTTAGCAGCAATAGGAGAAAGTGGAGAACCCATGGCAACTCCACAGGTTTTTTCATAGAATTCAACCTGGAAGCTGAAAAAGGTCAACGTGAGGCAAAGATCAACTACATGCAATGACTTTTTTTAGAGCATTTTTTTGGTTAATTTTAACTGAAATTAGGCAGAGATTTGAAAATTTTGAGTTTAAGTTGTTTAATATGTATAATTCAAGTTCCCTAGGGGTTTTTGAAGGCATTCAATCCATTTATTCATTCAAATATGTATTTTAAACAACAAGTCATTACCTAATTCTAGTCAAAAAGTCATTTCGTCTATAAATTAGATTTAAAAGTTAGTTTTGATAATTTTAGTTTCAAAGTTTATATAAATATATAACTCAAAGTACAAATAAATAGAGTTTTGACTCAAGATGTTTCATTACCTCTTGGTTCGTAGTTCTTGGATCACTTATTCAAATGACATAGTGTACATGGGAAAACGAACCTCTCAAAGAATTATTTCAATGAACGACTTGGTCGAATTGGTTTGAATTGGTTTATATTGTTGTAGTAATTGAGATTAATAGTTGAACATTTTATTTTTTTTAATTGTAATTGTGACTATGATGACATATTTTTTTAAGCTTTTATTAGAATTTTTGGATTTATATTAAAAAAAATGAAAAAAAACAAACAAACAAATTATAGTAGATTGAGGTTTCAAGTAAGGATGAATTTAGCTTGGATATGTTTCTTTATAGAATGCCTTGTCTATTTGAATTCTAAAGGATCATTATTCTATAAAGTTTTGTAATGTTACTTAAAATTTATTTTCAAGATCCTTGCTTGCTAAAATTTAAAGGACAATAGATGTTATGGTAAGGATCCTAGACCCCATTCTAAATTAAATTTATAATAACTTATATATATATATATATATATATATATATATATATATATATATATATATATATATATATATATATATAGATCCAAGGAAATGATTGACATACACTATTAAGGTAGAATATGTTCTTAAATTCTTCTAGCCTATCACTTCCAACCAATTTAAATTAATTGAAACTTTGAAATTCATAAAATATACTCTCCATTTTCACAACACAAGAATTTTGGCAAAATCCTTTCCAACTTTGACATGTTGACCATGTCATGGGTAGACTTTCTATTTTTTTCATCTCAATAGGATGTGTAAGACCTTGAAGGTCATGGTCTAGTTGTTTGCTCTTGCACGATGTCGTGAAGTAGCAATTTGCATGAATGCAATGTGTTATGCATGAGGTGATTTGGATATATAGTGGGTGGGCTAGATTCCCTTGGGCATGCAAAATTTCCAAGGGGATTCACACCAAAATGTAGCAAGCATGTTATGCATGATTGGAAGGCTAACTTTTGATGCAAGAAAGTCTAGGTGGCTTTTTGGATAGTGACTTAACATGGCATGATGATGGAAAATGGTGCCATAGGAAAGCATGTGACCAAGGAGTTAGCATAGCATAAGACGACATGACATAGTTTGGTGCAATGTGTGTTGAGAAGGCACATAGGTTAGATTGATAAGTTAAGTGGGTAAAACAAGTTGGCATGGATGTTATCTTGATAAGTTAAGTGGGTGAAATGAGTCAGCACATGGGTTGACAAGGCAAGTTATCGGGACCAGTGCATGATGGGAATGTGGAAGCTCATTTATGTGGAACAATGTGATGGACCAAGGAGTGACATGATTGCATATAGGTACTTATTGTAAGAGACAAAATCAGAGACAAGGATGATGAAGACCAAAATGTAAGGTATAACGCATGTACAAGGGAACAACTGTGAACTCGTGTAAAGTGAATTCAAGTAGAGAAATAGACCTTAGTGAAAGAAGTTTCAGGGGGTTTTGGCAAGCTGAGATCGTAGTTCAATTTGGGTCTAGTGCTATTGGACACAAAATTCTTCATTTTTTTTTCATTTTAATTATTTCTAAATAATAGGAGAAATATGAATATATAAGTCAACATGAAAGGTCAATTAACCTCTTAAAAGATGAAATCAAGAGTCATGTTACCATATTAAATATGGATTCATGTTAATGGAATATGATCCAAGTTTGGAGTTACACCTTTATATGAAACGATATCAAATCTTTGGTGGTTCTAATAACTCCATTATTCTCGCTTAGACCTGCCTCTCTTCTTGCCTAACATTCTTTTCCCATTAGACCTATCTTAATACATTTTTTGTTCTCCTATGTTGTAACTCCATGTAGCGATCATTATTTGGTATTTGTTAATTACCCTTGCTCAGGGCTTCTTTAGTGTGCAATGACACCTAAGGTTCACACAACATATGAGCTTCAAGAAATAAATGAGATAGAGGTTTGAGCTTGATGTAGTGAAGAATCCTCTTGGCGCACCTCGTGGATGTCAACCTCTATAGAGATTTCTCTAGAATAATCTATGTAGAATGAATTGGTTCCATTCATATATCATGTAATGTAATAAATTTATAAAGTAGGGATATAGTTGGAAGGGTTGAGTACTTTTAGGGATAATGGATACATTCAAGGAATATCATTTGATATTTTATAGGAATGTAGAATATGAATAATTCTTTCATGGCTCAAGGAGAACATTCCAAATCACATATAAATTGTTGTAATGTACAGAAAATATTAATATCTCTATAGGCTCATCGACTAATAGCCTGAGAATGAAGAGATTTGATGTTCAATGTATGGATTGAGTTATTTTATAAGGAAATGGAGGAAAACTCCATTTAATTTTTAAAATAGTGGCATCAATTTGGATATGCATTTTGTGAGTGGTACTAATATGGGCTATGAAAGTGTAGTTGTGTATTTGGATGAATGATGTAGTTGTTTGGATCTTGTAAAACCAATGCCTCTTAGAATATGTTGTTGTAGAAAAAATGAGAGTTAAATCAAATGATTTGTGTTGACCACTTCACAACAATATCAATCGATCAGTGGATTTTTTAGTGACATATATGTCATGATCTATAATGAGGTGGAGGAGGAAGTGTAGAAGTGAGAGTGTCAATGGCCATGAATAAATCTTAGTGATCCTTAATTTGAATATGGACAACTTGGTTGTGGTAGTCAAGCAAGCAGTGAATGATTGGGCAACTGTTACTAAAGAAATTGTAAAATATAGAAGTATTACAAAGTGGCAAGGTTTCCCTGCCCAGGATACTCTAGACAAATACTTACCGATCATCAGTGACTAAATTCAATGCCAGTCTCACCATCGCTAAAGGAGAAGGGGTAAACCCCATGGCTACAAGTTGGTTATGGATTTCCTGAAGTCTAGTCAAGAATGGAATAATGTGCTCCCCTTTCCGCATATGCGCCATCCTTAGTTGCTGTTCCAAGTACTTCTTTCGCTGCTCGGAAGATCCCTAATATAGTGTGGCCAAGGCTTCCCACATCTTCCTGGAAGTATCTTTGATGACTATATGGGACACTATGTGATCCTTGACTCCATATAGGAGCATAATTTTTTCCTTTGCCATATCAACCTTGTACTTCTTCAACGTATCTGGATATGCAGGGACAACTACTATGCTATCCACGAAAAGCTTGAGATCATACTCATCCAGAAGACAAGAGATCCTTGCCTTCCAAATGACATAGTTGGAGGCTCCCTCCAACCGGTCCTGATATTAAAGCATGTGAGCTTCCATGGCCATCAAGTATGTTGAATCTGCTCCTCTTCTTCCCCTTTGTGTAGCGCTGGACAGGGTTACACACTCCTTGTGGAGCTCATAGATCTGCTACCCGAATCTATTGCTCAGAACTTGGAAAAAATAAAATTACCCGGCTAGGAACTTCCTTAGAGAGAAAATTCCCTCGTTGTGTTGCTTCTTCTTCTTTTGATGACTATCTGCCCAAGAAAATCAAAATATGCATGCATAAATTGCATCCCACCAGCTCTATGCTAAGGCTCTGCATTGCTCCCTCTAGTTCGAAAAAATTTCGAACTGGAATTCTTACTTCTCTTTCGACTCACTCAGAGAGAGACCTTCTCGAAAATTTCAGCCCTTCTGGCTTGGATTGTGCAATACCTCTGGGGATTCGAACTGCTGCTTTCTGCAAATTTTCAACATTCGATTCAGCTTTGGATTTTCTTTACTTGTTTCAAAATACACGCTATGCTACCATGTGAAAATTCCTAGATCCCAGATCTGGAATCCCTATTACAACAAACTGAACTACTTCTCCTACTTGTAAATTAGATTTAAAAAATTATTTAAAGATACTTCTAAAAATATCGAAGTAGTTACTGAAGCAACCTTTAATCATTTGAAATATATGTGAAAACAGTAATTTGAGCAAGAAAAATAACACACAGGACACTGTTTCTTTTGGAAAAATGTTCCTGGAAAAACCAATGCGGGAAAACTGGTGCAATAGATCTGAGTGTTTTATTTATTAAGCAGCAGTTAAACTAGATACAACTCTGATTGTCTCACTGGAAAAATCAGTTACAGAGAAAACTGACAGAGAAAATTTGGTGAGTATACCTCACTCTGCAAGTCCCGTCTGACTCGATAGCTGAACTGACGAAATCCCATCTCCCTTTACGCTGCCTCTACGTAGTAGCTGTGTAGGCCTACGTGGGGTCTGATTAGGAACTGTGTCACCTCCTTTGCGGGAGCTTTCAGCGCTCCAGAACATCGATCTTAGCCCTCCCGGCTTAGATATCGGTTTCCCAACTGAAACTCGGACTAGCTGTTCAGAAACTGCATTGTCTCTACGTGGGGCTTGCGTGGCCCTGCGTCACCCCTTCTGGGTGCTGTGTCACTCACTCTGGGCTCTACACAGCTTCCACTTCGTCTTTCTCTGCCTCTATACTACTGATCATTGGCCCTGGAGAAGATCCTACTACCAAAATTGTCTCTGCCCCTCAACTACAATCAAGAATCACTTAGATCAAAATTTTTGTTCGAGCATTTTCTCCGTCTGAAAATTCGATCACTAGATCCTTTTAGTGTATCTTACAAATGACTCTCAATGCTTCCTTTATAATCTTCTCGTTGAGAATTCAATGGTCGAGATTAGATCTCCAATCAACGACTAAAGTTATATTAGACTTGATCTGCTTTCTCTAGAAGTTTCACCCATAGTTTACATTAATTCTCATTAATTATTTTAATTTCTTAAGTTAGACTTAGGGTCCTTATTAAAAATATATAATTTTTCTCATAAAATATTTATGGGTGGAATTTCCCCAAACAATAACTGGGTTATCTGTAATGCATGTGACTAAGCCTCTTCGCAAAGTTTGAGACTTAGAGCACATCCGATGCTACCCAAAATTCAACAAATCAAATGTTCGATCCAGATAATCTCATCTTCTATAAATACATTTAAGTATAGAAGCACAATTACAGATTAACGGCGTACCTGCCTAGGGCATCGTAACTCCACCTCAAGAAATCACACAGAGCTTCTCGAATGTCTTGGGAGGTGGCATTTGGCACTCTCCCCACTGCGAACTCCCATTCTTTTGGATCAGTAATTCTTGCCTTTGACCTGCCAACTACTTTGATCACAACGGGAAGCCCTCCACACCTGGCAAACACAACCTTGGTTGTTTTCTCCTCAATGCCTAATGGCGAATTTCTATTATTATATGGAATAATGTGATGAGAAAACAACAGCCAACTCTCATCTTCGGTCAAATCCTCCATTTTTATTCTAGACCTTTTTG
Source organism: Pinus albicaulis (assembly GCA_034641835.2). Lineage (NCBI taxonomy): Eukaryota > Viridiplantae > Streptophyta > Pinopsida > Pinales > Pinaceae > Pinus > Pinus albicaulis. The sequence continues at coordinate 31,067 of JAXQQM020091315.1, forward strand.
AATTAACCCCAATCTCTAACAATGCTCTATTATCCCTCAAACTCACAATAATTTTGGAGGTTCAGTGATTTTTTAGCAAGGATACACCCAATTCTTCCAGCAATTTTTCACCATCTCCCCATATGTCATCTAAGAACAAGGAAAATCTCTTTGCCTACATATAGTGATTCATCCAGATTCTAACACCTTCTGGGATCATATTATGTTCCAGGTGCTAACAGAATTCTTTACCAAGACTTTTAAATGATGGAAACTAACAAACAATAAGCCAAAGCAATAAGCCATCACTAAAGACATTCTGCACCCTTTCACTGTTGAAGATTCTCTTAAGAAGTAGAGTCTTTCCAGATCCACCCTTGCCAACCATGCCAATGCACGAGAAATGTGAATCAATCACTAGCTTCTTGAGTGTTGCAAAAGCTATGTCTTTTCCAACTATAAGGGGTTCCTGGATGAAGAATCTCGTTGAAGCAAGACATTGGGATGTGGTTGTAGAAGAAATGCTTGAAGAAGGCATGGCTTCGATGCTTTCCTTCAGACTTTGCCCAATTTTTTGCTTGAGTTCCTCCATGAGCTTAGGAATTTGGGCTCACGCAGCCAAAGGAGACAATTTTAGATGTTCTTTAATATCTGAAATAAGATGAGTGATCTTTTTACTTGATTGATATCGAAAAATAACATTATACCTTGGTGTATTTGTGAACTATTGCACCATTCCTGATGCTTGTAGGAGAAGCATATCCAAATTTTTAAGCCATATATTGATTGTTGAAGGCTTATTACAACACTGAGAAGTTGGAATTCCATTCTTCTTGTTCAATGCTGGGAGGTGTCGCTGGATCTGCTCGATGATAGGTTGTATTTCTGTTACCAGATGCTCAAGGGAGCCCAATACTTTCTTGTAGCAAATAGCAATACTTATCTGGTGGATAATTTGGTTGATTACTCTGTCTATGCCCACACCAACAAATCCAGATACGAGAATAGATTCAGCCATGATGGAATTTTTGTTCTAACACAAACACAAGAAAGGCACCCACACAGAATATATATATATATATATATATATATATATATATATATATATATATATATATATATATATATATATATATATATATATGGAAGTGACAATTTCATCTCTCGCGACTTCTCTAACAAACCTGTACAATGTCGTCTGAGAAAGGCTTTTGTGACAACTGTATCACATAAAATGAGCAGACCATTGTAGGTAGGTTTATAGCAGGGCCTCATTAAGAAGTCAATACCAAATTTGAGGTGAGTTTAAAAGGTATGAAGTATAATAATGAAAAAGTATAATTAGTTGTGGTAAAATGGTTAAGTTGAAGCTAGGATGATAGTCCAGTTGTGGCCAATTTTTCGGTCTTCTATGGCACAGGTGTGGCATGGTTCAAGTAGCCCTTCACCTAGAAACAATATAATTGGACATTTGATCCAGATGATCTTGTCTTCTATAAAGACAAATAAATATAGAAAGCACAATTGCAGATTAACATCGTACCTCCCCAGGGCATCGTAACTCCACCTCAGGGGATCATACAGAGCTTCTCGAAGGTCTTGGGCATCGGCGTTTGGCAGCCTCCCAAATGTAAACTCCCATTCTTTTGGATCGGTAATGCCTGCCATGGACCTGGCAACTGTTTTGATGGCAAGGGTAAGCCCTCCACACCTGGCACACACAACCCTAGCCGTTTTCTGCTCAATGGAAAAGAATGATGAGAAAACAATAACCAACTCTCATCTTCGGTCAAATCCTCCATTTTTATTGTGGACCTTTCTGCATAAGCCCCCATCTCTAACAATTCTTTATTATCCCTCGAACTCACAATAACTCTAGAGGTCGAGTGATTGGTTAGCAAGGGTACACCTAGTTCTTCCAGCAATTTTGCACCATCTCCCCATATGTCATCTAAGAACAAGGAAAATATCTTTGCCTGGATACTATGATTCATCCATATTCTGACACCTTCTGGGTTGAGATTAAATTCCACATCATGCATTTTTGTTTGGATGGCTATCTGCTGACATAGTTATTTCCCAAGACTTTTATATGACGTACATTGAGAGACAATAAGCCAAAACAATAAGCCATCGCTAAATATATTCCGCACCCTTTCACTGCTGAATTTTCTCTTGAGAAGCAGAGTCTTTCTAGATCCACCCTTGCCAACCATGTAATGGTTTAGGAAGCGTAAGATTGATCACTAGCTTCTCGAGTATTGCAAAGCTCTCTCTTTGCTTAATAAATTATTGATTTTGCAACAAAACTTTCAGATAAATCATATCAGCAATATTCGATGGTGGACAACCTTTTAATGAGGTTCATTCTTAGGACCAAGGTGAAAAAATAGATGCATCAATACAACATAGATGCATCCAGTTCCAGAATTAGCCATTAGTCTTTTTTTTTTGGTCAATAAATATTAAATGGTCATGGTCAATGTATAAGAAAACAAATAAAATATTAATATGGTTAAGGAAATGGAGTTGTCTTTCATGTTGCTCTTAGTTTTTTGACTGCATATATGAATTCAACACCCTGAAAAATCCCTAGAGCACTTCCATTGCTCAGAGTTTACCCATCAAACTTGTGATTTCAATAAATTCTGAATACACTAAAATTTATCACCATGACATTTAGCTGTTCATATGGGTCTATCAACACCTATATCATGCTCCCTTAGAAGTCTACAACATCAAATTTCCTAAAATCAAGTCTTGGATTTGGAGAAAAGCTCATAAAAATCATGAAAAACCTAACTCCGCACTTTTCCTAGCCATTACCTATGGTACCACACCTTTTGTGAAGGAAAATTGTGGTGCCTACTGCACGTTTTGTGTATTAAAACTGCGGACCGCCGTAAAAGGTAAAATGAGCAGAAAAGTAAGTTCTAGAAGCCCAGCTGGTCAAATATTCTCCCAGCTGGAAGCTTCTAGAAGGCATTATCTGGTCAAAGCTTCACTCCCTCCATTATCATGAACATTCATCCCTTCATTAAAGGAGCCTATTCCTTGGATTTTGGAACCTAATCCCTTGATAAAGGGACTCTATCCCTTCCATTTTGGAGCTGTAACCACTTTCCTTCTCCTATAAATTGAAGCTTTGGTTCAGTTTCAAGGGTACTAACTGACTGAGATTGAGGGAGTTAGACTTTGAGAATTTTTGAGGAGAAATGCTATAGAGACTCAGACTCTCTTAACTGATCATTATGTGGGAATGATTACACACCCATGTGCATTTTAGCTGAGAGAGTGCAAAGCTTGTCAGAGTAAAGGAAACGCCTGTTCCATACCCCAAGAAGGCCTGTACGACATCAAGGCGGACACGGTTGTAAGGCTCTTATTTATTAAAGATAATACGAATGAATACCATTTTCTCAATGAGTTATTTAATTAAGTGGCTTGTTTATCATGTTTTATAAACGAGTTATTTAATTAATTATCTTATTTCTTAAATTCCTTGACCATCTTGATAGATATATAATTCGTGAATTAGTTTATCCTATGTAGGTGCTATTGATTTTTTCCATGTTTGTGATTGTAGATCTTTGAGGACGACTCTTTCAAGGAACTAGAAAGAAGATCATTACGAATAACGCTCGACTACAGGTAGGTCTTCAAAACCCCTGTTATAGCTAATTAATGAATTGAATATTATCTAGAGAAAATAGTTTTTGTTTGTCCGTTTGTTGCTAGCTGTTCGTAGGACACTAGGGAGGCCTGTCTTGTCCACAAGAACGACTTATCCGTCGAACAAAATGGCGACTCCACTGGGGAATAGATCTTGAACTTCGATTTCTTTTATTTTTGACTTGTGAAACTATTTTTCTGATTTTGATTGGTTTATACTGGCTTGGGTAATTTATCCCTATAGAATCCCTGAGAAATGTTTTAGAGTTTTTTTATTTTTCTTTTATTTTTCTGGTATCCACACTTTTCTTTTAGAAACAGTGCAGGCATCTCCGCTCTTTTCTTGTATAAACAGTACGGGACCGCACCTGTTTACACTGAAGCCTGCGAACCCTGTGAAATTTTTTAGAAAACCTTAAAATTCTCTTTTCTAGATCAGTTTTTTAGATTCTTAGTGTATACCCAAACTTATATTTTCTGTCAGAAAGCTTTGTGTGAATTTCTTTTCAGCAATTTTACAATCTCATCAGTCTCCATTAAGTTAATTGGGTGTTTTGAATATTCTTTTTTGAGAAATTCTTAATTTGATTTCCTTTGGTCATTACTTCGAGGTTTGTCTCAGTCTCTTAACAATTTTGCATCTTTTTGCTTTTGTTTTTTCATATTTTTGCTTTTGTTTTTACTTCGAGGTTTGTCTCAGTCTCTTAACAATTGTGTCTGAGTGTTAATCGCCTTTGAGTGTTTTTATTTTTTGATCTTTGGAACTCTCACCCAATTTTCTTTACTTACACTTGATTGGTTCTTAGATTACATTAGAATCATCTTGTGTTTGGGGGTCTTTTGTATAGATCATTTGCATAATTAAATTCTCATTTTCAGAATATGAGTGAAAAATGTGCATAGATTACATTTGCATACTTTTCAAGTGAATTGTGCATAGATTACAATTGCATAGTTTACATTCTGGAAAAATAAATCATAGATTTAGATCAGTTTCTTTAATTTGAATTTACATGCTTTTATGCTTATTTTAAAAAACATAAAAATAAAAAAATATGGAATTAATTAGCATTATTTTTTCTTGATGAAATTAGTGCATTAGGGAATTTGTTATATTTTCTCTTATTGATCAGTTTTTTGCAATGTTGAAAGTGAGTGGAAACTCTCTCCCTACTTTAATTAGGATTCATCGAATTGAAAAGATTACATTATCATATTCGATTGCATTCAGTTATGGGTCGGGTCATAACACCATTGGTTTCATATCCATTTACCCTTTGAGTAATAAAGCCTAAATAAAACAACGCTTAATTAAAATTCATCTAGTAATTTTTACATTTTTAGGGCTCTTTCCACCAATCTAGCTCAGGATTAGTGCTTTGGAATAGGTTGTAGTTAACTTTCCAAAGCAACTAAAACAAACAAGTAGTCGATCTTACGCTAGGAAAATTCCAATAGTAGCATGTATGCTCTGGGAAGCTCCTCTTAAAGGAGTCAAGCACGAGATCATATCCGAACCAGTGAGGTAATCAATCCTTCCTCATTGGGAACGATAGAAGATATACATGTATTAACAACGGTAAACCTCGGATTGACCATTGTCGAGGAGCCTGGGATCACTTGTTGGTAAACCTTGGATTATGTCAAGGAGCCTTCAAGGGGGTTGAGCTTTGTTACTCTGCCCTTGCGTCCCAAGACTGCAGAAATTTGGGCAGGGTCCATTGAGATATATTTTCTCAAGGATCATTACCTTGCTACAGCAGCCCATAATACACAGTAGCAAGATGGATCAGTGGCGGTTGATGCAGTCAGATGATAGAGTGACAAATGCAGAGACTAGCAACAATCATATATTTGGGAGAGTAGAGAAGAGTTGGGAGCTGTGTAGATGACACAACAAAGAGTCATCAACAACATAGAATTTTCAGATGATAATGTAATAGCTAGTAGCAGTCAAAGGCTCTAGTGACAGATGCATCATATTGATTCAGTTTTGATATTTTTCAGTTCCATAAGTTGCAGTAACAACAACACTAGAGAGAAGTGTTGCATGTAGAAAATTCCAAAGGTACCAGATCGAGATAGAGTTGAATTCCTTTCTATTGAGAGAGAGTGTTAAAAATGGAAACATGAAATATTGAAAATGGCATCAAAAGGGATTCTAGTTTAATTTTCCTTTAATTAAATTAGAAGTAAATTGTAATTGCACATCACATGGAAGATTGTATGAGATAACTAAGCCGAGAAGACTTAGTTAGCTCAGTCAATTCGATTTGAGGGTCGACATAACCTACTTTTTAGGATCCCTGGTTGATTTTATTTTGAGTTGTAATTAGTTAACTCAGTTTATTTGAGTTAAAATCAGTTGAACAAGTTCTAACTGATGGATGAGATAGTGGGTGGTCGAGTGAATTAAATCTGATTTAATTCACATGCAATGATCAATCATATAATTGATAATTCACTATAAATAGTTGTTGCATGTCATATAATTGATAATTCACTATAAATAGTTGTTGCATTAAAATTCTACGATGTTGGATTTCATCACCAACTAGTGTTTTTAGTGCAGGAATCTACTGTTTGTGTGTGGTTTGACTCCTAGATTTGTTAACGCGTTTTCATTTGTTTTTTTTTTTACTTTTTAGATACCATAGGTGTGAATTTTGAATTTTAATTGTTAATTTTAATTTTAAATTGTTAATAAAATTCACTGAAGTTGAATCTAATGGCAACTGTTCCAGAATTTACCAACCAAAGAACCCCTCTTAACGAGAATCCTAGTACTTTTCCTTGCTTTGGAAATGTTGGTCCTCCTTATATGGCTACATTGTCATTACCTAGATTTACAATAGGTTTACCGATATGGTTATTTTCAACTTCGTTGGCCCCGAATACTCCAATTGTTCCACCTCAACCGGATGCTTCACCTCAGTAGAGTTCACCATCTCAACATCACCAACCTCATGTTCACCCTTTACCTTCTTCACCCAATATTTCTTCCTCCCTTTATTCCTCTTCGCTTGGTAAAAGCCTTGATGCTAGTAACTAGGTGGCTAAGAAGAAGAAGAAAGGGAAGAAGAAGAAGAAGCAAGATAAGAAAGAAGTAAACCAGCCAACCATGGATGTAAGTGTTAGTAGTGTTGAAGAAACCTCCAACATGCATCGTAAACCCAAATTCCCTTGCAAGCTTTATAAGGGTGACCACTTCCTTATCAATTGTCCTGGTATTCCTAAGGTCTTGGAAGTATGGTTAGAAAAATCCCATCAACTTACCGTTGATCCATAAACCAATGATTGTCAGGTTCCTAGGAAAAAGGGTAAAGTTAGGTTTCCTTGTAGGTTATGCAAAGGGAGTCATCAAACTCACATTTTCCCTCACATGGATGAAGCCTCAAAATTGTTGGAAAACCTTACTGTTCCGTGAGACAGCCCAGTTCTTAGTAAAATTTCTCCCAACCTAGCGTCAGGCGAGCGGAGTGATTGATCTAATTCCAAGTACGATCAGTCCCACTCTTCCATTAGAGAGTGAAACTCATATCACTCAGGTTGATGATCCATTAGTTGATCAAGTGGTCGATTCGATTTCACATTCAGTCGATCCCATTCTCCCTGTAGAGAGTGAACTTCATACCGCTCAGGTTCTTCTTGTTACATTAGATTCTTCTACGCCGGGGGGAATTTCACCTGTTTCTACAGAATCCCCTCCAAGTACTGAGGTCTTTTCCATTGATTGGAATAGACTGACAGAACCTCATCTTCCTTACTCCATACCTTTCCAAATCATTGTGAAGTTTGGTGGTAGGGACATCACTGCACACAGGTAGATGAAGGTGCTTCTATTAGTATTTTATCCTCAACTGTTTGGAAAGCTTTGGGTTCCCCTCAGCTTGTGCCTATTACGTAGAATCTGAAAGCTTTTAACAGAACCATTAGTGAACCTTTAGGGATCCTTCCTAAGTTTTCTATTACTTTGGAAGGTAAAACTTTCTGTATTGATCTTATGGTAGTTCGAGGCCCCTTGGATTTCAATTTACTCCTTGGGCGAGACTATGTCTATGCAATGGAAGTTGTCGTATCGACACTCTTTCGCATAATGTCTTTCCCTCACAATGGAAATATTGTGACTATAGACCAGCTTTCGTTCCCTAGTCTTGATTCGACTACCAATAATTTGACATCCTTGAATGTTCCTCATACTAAAGTGGTATCTACCCTGCCACGGGTTAATTATGTGGCAACCAGTCCCATGTTTTCAGTTACCAATGTAAGCGAGACTCTCATTGTTTGCCTGTCTTCCTTTGACTTAGATCCGGTAATTGACATGGAAAACTCTATGGGATTATTTGAACGCGATGTTCTTATCCATTTTGAGTCCCTTGACATGTGTTCCTTTCAGAGAACTGTTCTTCCATCTGATTAAGACCTCTTGGAAGCCATGATCGAGATGCATCCCTTGACATGTGTTTCTTCTATTTGGAAGCCATGATCAAGAAGTCTGGGGAGGATAGTTCCTATTACTGTGTTAACCTCGTTAAAAAATGAAACAATTCTGGTGAGGAGAGTTCCTTTTACTATGTCAACCTCGCTAAAAAATGAAACAACGATGTGAGGAGAGTTCCTTTTACTGTGTCAACCTCGCTAAAAAATGAATCAGTGGGTCAAGAGGAAAGTTCCTTTTACTGTGTCAACCTCATTAAAAAATGAATCAGTGGGTCATGAGGAATGTTCATTTTACTGTGTCAACCTCGTTAAAAAATGAATCAGTGGCCCCTGAGGATAGTTCTTTCACTGTGTCAACCTCGTTAAAAAATGAAACAAACCCATGAGGACAGTTATTTTCCTGTGTCAACCTCACTAAAAAATGAATCAGTAGGTTATGTAAGTAGATTAGAAATAGTAGTTTATGAGGATAGTTCCTTTACTGTGTCAACCTCCTTAAAAAATGAAACAAGTCACTATGAGCATAGTTCTTTTCCTGTGTCAAGCTCGTTAAAAAATGAAAAAAATCCTCTCCTATTCAAGTCGAGTCTTTCATCCGATCTTGTAAATGAACCTTCATTCCATCCAACTTTTAGTAACCAGTAGTCTACTTAGTTGAATGAAATGAAGCTTGGGGGGCATGCACTCTAGCAATTTACGTACGCTTGGGGGGCATTCAAACTTATCTCAAGCATGAATTTTCCTTTGTTTCAAGCTTGTGTAAAAATGAAACAAACCATTTCTCAAGCACAGTTTTCCTATGTTTCAAGCTTGTGTAAAAATGAAACTACTTTCAAGCATGATTTTTCCTTTGTTTCAAGCTTGTGCAAAAATGAAACAAACCTTTTTGAAGCACA
>JAXQQM020079083.1:0-15413 GCA_034641835.2 Pinus albicaulis
CTCCCTCTGAAAGGATATGGTACCGATACCAGTCGCACTGTATCTAACATCATCGCCCATCTCGATGTGCACACCCAAATCTTTGTCCTCCAGATCTGAGAACAACTCCCGATCTCCCGTCATATGAAATGACGCACCGTTGTCCAAGAACCATATCGATCCCAGCACACTTGAAACCAAGCATGCGATCAGTGAGCTTTTGGCGATACTGAGGTATTTGGCAATACTGTCGCCCTTCTCCATCTTGATGTTCCTGAGCTTATCTTTGAGCGCCAGCTTCCTTTGGTCGCTCTTACTCTGGAATAGATTCGTCAAAGCTTTCCACATTAAATATGGAGAAGCCTTTCCATGCAGGCTGGATACAATATGATCCTTGACGCCCTCCAACAAGATCCTTCGACACTTCGCCATCTTCTTTTGCCATGCATCGACTTCAGCAGGATCAGTGGGCTTTTGGACATCCGTATCTACGAACTCCTTCAGACCATTATCTTCTAATACTGCCTCCATGCGATCCTTCCATGCAACATAATTCGAACTGCCTTCAAGAGCATATTCGAGTCGCAAACCGTTGAAAGACATTTTTCAACACCGGCACCAAGAAAACAAAACTGCTGCAAAATTCGAATTCCACCTCAAAGCTCAACCGCTCTAGATCTGTGAGAAAAAATTATTTCTAGCACAAAGATTGACTGCAAGGGGCGTTTACCAGACCTTTCACTTTCCGAAGAAAGATGAATCCGGAGGCTACCTGGCCCGCATGCAGACTCTGTCTACCGAAATAAGTTTGTAATCACTGTGATGATCAATCTCTGCTTCAATAGCTCCGATACCATGTAGAAATTTGCTGAATAATAAATAATTATCCACCGAGACTATCCCGGTCACATACTATTTGATCTTCATACACAACACATAATCTCTTCCACTCAATCAACTCAGATCATCACACCTGTGGAAATAAAATCAAGCGATAACACATCAAATCATCATACACATTAACACAGTATGTATGGGGAAAGCTTATAGCTGAAAACCCCGCAGCTATTGTGTATATTATAATGGAGAAATCATGTAACAAACTCAATACAATACTCCTCACAAGTACTCAGTACTTTCTCATACAGTTACTCACAATCTAGCTCAGTTTTGAACAGGTTACTGGTTCAAAACTCACCGCCAATTGCCTTGCCTCTATTTCGTGTTTCAATGCTATGGGATGGCCTCTTTATATAGATAAACCACCAGCCTGAACTGCGCAATCCTCATGGGCTTACTCCACCTATCTGTGTGTTGCAAATAGAAACAATATAGTCACAACTGATAGCTAACTCCACCCTTTCATCTACCTCTTTCACTGGTCTCCACTGAACTGATCATGCACTGTAGTGAACTGATGTGTTCTTGAGTTGAATAATGAGTTACTAATTTAATGAATTAAATAATATTTAATTCACTCCACTCATAACTAATTGATTAGCTAGTTAAACTAATCTCAACTAGTTCAACTAAAATAAACAGAACACAACTCCACTAGCTGTCCCATTAACTCCTCCAAACTTCTGCAACTGAAGTCCAACTAAAGTCAACCATGCATGATGCCATCAAACCCTTGGGAACCACGTGATTCCTCTGTCAGATGCATGAGCCACTTCTGTAGCTCGAACTGAAGTGCTCCAAGAGAGTAAACTGTTGTTTATAGTCTAAATATTATTAAGGGTAAATAATATTTGACTTCCCTGCTTTAAGGAGAGGCAGTCTAAAAATAGACTTCGACCTCTTTGACCTCGAAAATAGAGTCTCATCTATTTTTACCAACATGACACATACTTCAAGAATCTCAAACTGGAATCCCCGAACCATGCTCCATATGTCTAAAAATAGACATAGTCTAAAAATAGAATTTGCGCCAGAATTTGCCTGCGGGCCCACTTAGTGAAGGCGACTTCATTTCACTAAGCTCCATCATCTTGCTGCATTTTCAACACTCCCTCTCAGCAAGATATGGATTATCTGCAACCCCTATCCTGCCTCTGTGGAATTCGAACTTGCTCCCGGTGAGCGCCTTCGTCAGGATGTCGGCATCCTGATCCTCCGTGGGAATATATGAAAGCATCATGATTCTCCGCTGAACACAATCTCTGATATGATGGTACCTGATGTCGATGTGTTTGGACCTATCATGAAATACTGGATTAGCCGAGAGCTTGATGCAGCTCTGGTTATCACAGTAGATCACTGTAGGCTCCAAATGCAACCCGAACAATCCAACGAGGATCTTCCTCATCCAAATAGCCTCGCATGCAGCCAAGCTAGCTGCCATGTACTCGGCCTCTGCTGAACTGAGTGCCAAGGATCTCTGCTTCCTGCTGTACCAGGAAAATGATGTCGACCCAATGCTGAAAACTCCTCCAGAAGTGCTCTTCCGGTCCGTTGGACTCCCTACCCAATCTACATCAGTGAAGCCAGAAAGCTTCGCTCCATCCTCCTGTTTGTACCATAGACCATATCCCGATGTGCCTTTGATATAGCGCAATACATGCTTTCCTGCCTTCCAAAAGAGCTTCGTAGGCTTAACCATAGCTTGCGAAAGCTGGTTAACTGCATAGCATATATTGGGTCGTGTATTGACCAGATACATAAGCGACCCCACCAACTGTCGATAGACAGTGGCATCCACTACCTCCGCTGAAGTAGCATCCTCCTTCCTCCAACCACCAGGAAGAGGAGTGTCAACAGGCTTGCAGCCATGCATGTTGAACCTCTCCAGTATCTCCCGGGCATACTTACCCTGAGAAACAAACAGTCCACCACTGCGCTGCCAAATCTCCAATCCCAGGAAATAATGAAGGAGGCCCAAGTCCTTCATCTCAAACTCTTTTGCAAGATCCTCTTTGCATGAGACTATCAATCGCCATCGCGTCAAAAAGTTCTTTTTAACATACAAAAGACGATGATCATCACTTCCTTCCCCTCCACCACACCGGCATGTGTTTGGATCCGCCTCACTCGAGAACTGCTCGTGAAGCAAATGCTCATCCGAGTGTACCAAGCACGCAGGTGTCAGCTTCACCGTAGAGTGTTTCCTCGAAGCCGCATACATATGTACTCACTGCTGAAGATCTCAAAACCTTCAGGCTGCTCTATGTACACCTCTTCCTCAATGACTCCATTGAGGAACGCAGTCTTCACATCCATCTGATGAATGTGCCACCCCATCTGCGTTGAGAGAGCAAGGATTGTCCGTATGGAAGAGTACCTTGCGACAGGTGCAAAGGTCTCCTCATAGTCAATCCCCTCAATGTGTGAAAAGCCACGGGTGACAAATCTCGCCTTGTACTTCTCCACACTCCCGTCAGCTGCCTGCTTCACTTTGTAGATCCATCACGAACCCACCACTGATTTCCCCACCGGTCTTGGGACAATCTCCCATGCACTGTTCCTGACGATCGAATCATATTCTTCGATCATGGCATCAATCCATGCGGGTTCCTCCACAGCTTCCTCAAAAGAGGATGGCTCCGTCACGACACATTGACTCACAAGAGCCATGTATCTAGTGTACCGATCCGGTGACTGTCTCTGTCTGCACTGTGCTGTAGGTGGTCCTACAACCTTCTCTGCATCCCGAGCCAGTCGCTCAGCTTCTGTAGTGCGCATGTGCCCTCTGATGGTTGGCGCTGCCTGGGTGGTTTCTTCCACCTCCTGAACCTCCTCCTGTGGCTGATCCACATCCGGAAGCTCCTCCTTAGGAACTAACAGCTCCTCATCTGCATGCAAGTGTAGCTCCCTCTCAAGCGAACACTGCATGGCTTTCTCCTCCCGAAATTTTATATCCCGTCGCACAACAGTCTTGCGACTGTCTGACAAATACACCCGATAGTTGTGAGGTGTATCAGTGTACCCCACAAATATTCCAACCTCAGCAGTTGGATCCAGCTTCCTTCTCGCATCCTTCGTCACATGCATGTAGACAGGAGAACCAAAATCCGCAAATGGGAAATATCAGGCCTCTTGCCAGAATAAGCCTCCTCTGGTGTACTCATGCCAAGAACCTTGTGAGGACAACGGTTCTGCACATACACTGCTGTATTGCATGCCTAAGCCCACAAGTGAAGGGGTAGGCCCTGATCATGCAACATCGCCCGTGCAGCACCCACGATCGTTCTGTTCTTCCGCTCAGCCACCCCGTTCTGCTGTGGGTTATGGGGTGTGATGAGCTCTCTCCGAATCCCTTCTGCGCTGCAGAACTCCTTGAATTCAGCCGAGATGAATTCACCACCGTTATCACTCCTTAGAGCAATCACCTTCTTCCCCGACTCTTTCTCGACCAGTGCTTTAAACTCACAGAACTTCGCGAATGTATCGCTCTTCTTCGACATGAAGAAGATCCAGCACTTTCGAGAGAAATCATCAACAAAGATCACATAATACCTGTGCTTTGCTGTCGAAGCAACCGAGAAAGGACCACACACGTCTGTGTGAACTCTCTCAAGGATCGTCGTGGCGCGACTATCCTTCTCGTGAAAGGTGGCTTTCACATACTTCCCTAAAGTACACCCCTTGCACTGATCTGACTGCGCAAGGGTGCCCTTAGGAAGTCCAGTAGAAATCTGCTGCAGAATCTTCAAAGCTCCATGGTGAAGATGGCCCAATCTCCCGTGCCATAGTTCGCCCTCATCATCCCGGCTCACCACATCTCCAGCCTTGCATGCCATAGCTGCGCAGTCATCTACCTGCAACTGATAAAGGTTCTGAGTTCGAACTCCTATCTTCCGGGTCTCTCCAGTAGTCTTACTGCGCAGGAAAGCTTTTCCTTCGCTGAAGACCACATCATAACCCTTATCCTCCAACATCGCTACTGAAATCAGATTCTTCTTCAATCCAGGTACATGCATGACATCCTTTAAGACAAAGGGTTTACCAGACTCCCTCTGAAAGGATACGGTACCGATACCAGTCGCACTGTATCTACCGTCATCGCCCATCTCGATGTGCATACCCAAATATTTGTCCTCCAGATCTGAGAACAACTCCCGATCTCCCGTCATATGAAATGACGCACCGCTGTCCAAGAACCACACCGATCCCAGCATACTTGAAACTAAGCATGCAATCAGTGAAACATTGCACACCAGGTATTTGTTGGCATCACGCTCTTCTCCATCTTGATGTTCCTGAGCTTATCTTTGAGTGCCAGCTTCCTTTGGTCACTCTTACTCTGGAATAGATCCGTCAAAGTTTTCCACATTAAATATGGAGTAGCCTTTCCATGCAGGCTGGATACAATATGATCCTTGACGCCCTCCAACAGGATCCTTCGACATTTCGCTATCTTCTTTTGCCATGCATCGACTAAAGCTGCATCAGTGGGCTTTGGGACATCCGTATCTACGAACTCCTTTAGACCATTATCTTCTAACACTGCTTCCATGCGATCCTTCCATGCAACATAATTCGAACTGCCTTCAAGAGCATATTCGAGTCGCAAACCGTTGAAAGACATTTTCAACACTGGCACCAAGAAAACAAAACTGCTGCAAAATTTCGAATTCCACCTCAAAGCTCAACCTCTCTAGATCTGTGAGAACAAATTATTTCTAGCACAGAGATCGACTGCAAGGGGCATTTACCAGACCTTTCACTTTCCGAAGAAAGATGAATCCGGAGGCTACCTGGCCCGCATGCAGACTCTGTCTACCGAAATAAGTTTGTAATCACTGTGATGATCAATATGAACTTCAATAGCTTTGATACCATGTAGAAATTTGCTGAATAATGATTAATTATCCACCGAGACTATCCTGATCACATACAATTCGAATTTATATGCAACACATAATCTCTTCCACTCAGATCATCAAACATGCGTAAATAAAATCAAGCGATAACACATCAAATCATCATACACATTAACACAGTATGTATGGGGAAAGCTTATAGCTGAAAACCCCGCAGCTATTGTGTATATTATAATGGAGAAATCATGTAACAAACTCAATACAATACTCCTCACAAGTACTCAGTACTTTCTCATAAAGTTACACACAAACTAGCTTAGTTTTGAACAGGTTACGGGTTCAAAACTCACCACTAATTGCCTTGCCTCTATTGCGAAATCCAGACCTGTCTATATAGAGATCCAAGGTTTGAATCTCCTTGGCTTGACTGCGCAATCATCATGGGCAATTCCTCCAAGTGTGGTGCAAATCTCATGCACAACTGATGTCGCCACTGATAGCTAACTCCACCCTTTCATCTACCTCTTTCACTGGTCTCCACTGAACTGACCATGCACTGTAGTGAACTGATGTGTTCTTGAGTTGAATAATGAGTTACTAATTAATGAATTAAATAATATTTAATTCACTCCACTCATAACTAATTGATTAGCTAGTTAAACAAATCTCAATCAGTTCAACTAAAATAAACAGAACACAACTCCACTATCTGTCTCATTAACTCCTCCAAACTTCTGCCACTGAAGTCCTAACTTCATTAACCCTTGGGAACCACGTGATTCCTCTGTCAGATGCATGAGCCACTTCTGTAGCTCGAACTAAAGTGCTCCAAGAGAGTAAACTGCTGTTTATAGTCTAAATATTATTAAGGGTAAATAATATTTGACTTCCCTGTTTTAAGGAGAGGCAGTCTAAAAATAGACTTCAACCTCTTTGACCTCAAAAATAGAGTCTCATCTATTTTTACCAACATGACACATACTTAAAGAATCTCAAACTGGAATCCCCGAACCATGCTCCATATGTCTAAAAATAGACTTTGCGCCAGAATTCGGCTGCGGGCCCACTTAGTGAAGGCGACTTCATTTCACTAAGCTCCATCATCTTGCTGCATTTTCAACATTCTAAATGAAATATTTTCATCAAAAGACCAGTGTTTTACTCTGTAAAACCTCCAGGGCCATTAAAATTACATTTCCACAGACAGAGACAGTTGTGAAGCGACAAAGAGTATTAGTACAAGATTAAAGAGTTTTAAAGCCTCTAATTGAAGATTTTAAGCTTTAATTAATTGTTCAAAGTGGAGAATGTACCAGATTGAATACCTTGTGAATTACATAGAAGGCCTAATGAGGCCTAAAGCAAAGAAAACAATATTATCAGTGTTTCACATCAGCAGAAGTTTCCCTCCCGAAAAAGGCCAAAGTACCCATACTGTTTTTATTCTACATCGTGTTCCTGAGAAGATTTCCACCTTGACAAAAGTCCTAATGCTACCAGAGAATTTTTTATGTAGTATGGCAGGCCTCAAAGTCATTTAGCTACCTTTTCTATTCACCAGAGTACTGCAGAGTACTATAGCCTAAAGTACATCAAAGAACATACCTGGAGTTAATTTCAGCCTGTCAAAGACCACTCTTTCACCCAAAGAGTACTGAAGATTAATGCATAGATATTAAAACAGAATGGGCTCTGAGCTACTCTTCTACTTCTGTTTTAATGTTTCATTTAGTGTTTCATCTACCTCCTCTGCCTCTCTTTCGGATATAAAACTCATGAGAAAAGTTGTTGTTGGTTGTTGATCAGATATCTGTGAATTGTAAGTTGTTTCTCTTGAGATATAGTTCTCTGTGTAAAGTTGTAAGATAGGCCGAGGAAGATGTTTTCAGATTGAATATCAAGCTTTTGGACAATGTTGTACATGACTGGTGTTGCTCTTTAATATGACAAGCACATTTCTTTGGATCCTGATTTAAAGCAGCGGTGATGTTTTTCTACCTTTGTCTCTGTTTTCCTTTGTAACTCACTACATTTCATTTCTCTGATAAGAATCAGAAATCTGGCTTAGGATATACCCTCACATGGTACCCTATGCTCCTGCTCTTCTTATCTTAGATTTTTTCTACTGTTTGTGCTATCTGAGTACTGATTCAAGAAAATTTAACCAGTGTAGTAGCTGTTATTCACTGCTAGCTGATGTATGAATTTATGAATATGTTCTTAGATGTTCTTGCTGGGTTTTAATTGAATGAATTGGGATACTGGGGGTTTAGAATGTTGATTCTGTCTCACTAGAATCGTTTTCAATCAATTGAACCTTTCTAAGTTCCCTTAAGTTGAAGGCTGAAGCATTGAAAGTTCAAAGCCTTTCTCTGATCTCAGGTTTTCACCTTTGTGTTTAAATATTTTATGTTCCCTTTGTCTGAAGAGTTAACCTTTTAGGAGTTGGATCATAGGTGTCTAATGGCATGTCTTGTCCCTAGATCTGATCCCTAACTAGTCACCTTGGAGGTTTCCTTGTCATTCACCTTCCTTCCTTATCATTTCATACCACACTATCATCTTTAAGATCCTATGCTTTAGATGACTAGCCCAATTGAAAGCCTTGAATACTGAATAACAAGTAAACCCTTTGATGACTCCATTGCCAAATGGTCTCGAGTGTTCTCTGAAATACTTCTCCTTTTCCTAAAATCCTCTTTGCTCATCCTTGTCTTATATTGAACCCTTCCTTCCTGATTCCCAACAACCAAACAAACAATCAAACAAAACTAAACAAACCTTGTGCCTATAACTAGCCTAATATCTTAAACTGAGCTTCAAAGATTCATCTATCTTTGCCTTTATAGAGAGATCCCTCTCTGGACCCAGGAGGGCTAGATCCTGAGGTCCAAAATCGGTTCTGATGTTGTCTCATCTTTTGGTATTGCCAAACTTGCCAAAACATGGGAACTCCAACACCTTAAAGGGCCATATTTATTGAATTCTAAGTTCTTTCACCTTAATTCTTTTCCCTTGGAGGAACATTCATCTTTTCCAAGTGATAGCGTTCATATTTCCAAGGAAACAACTGACTTGAGTCTAACTCAATGAATCTCACACATCCCTCCACTTCACATAAAATCCTTTAGATTGATAGTTGTAGGGAAAGATGAGGGAGTCGAAATATTATAAATATTATATCCATTACCTTTAAAAACTATTGTACCACCCTCCCCTCTTCACCTAATTGCTAAAAGAAAATCTCTTAATAATTTTTATCAAAGGGGTGGTAAAAGATGGTTGAAAGCACATATGTGAGGGAAGTAAAAGTAAACCCATTGGGGTATTGAAGAGGCTTGCTGGAAGTGGAGCTATGCTTGTGCAGTACCAAGACAACTTCGTGAGGGTACTGAACATACTCGTTGGCAGGGAAGCGATGATGGGTAAGGGAGATTATTTATATTGATGGATACATCCTTTCTTTAAACTTCTTATCTGTATCTCTTCTATCATTTTCATGAAGTAAACTTAAAATTAAGTATTCCCCTAAAAACATGGATTCGTGGTTTTAGACTTAGCTTGTTTCAAGTACTTATCTTTCTAGAACTTATATTGTTTGAGCAATTAATGTGAGACTCATGGGAAATGTTTTAATGTTTGAAGGCTTGACAAAACTCATCACTTAAACCAATTGGTAAATTTGAACTCATTATTTTTTAACTAGAGATCATTTTTCTTCCCCATGTGTCGTCATTGTTGTGGCCACAACCCTCCCATAAATTTTTACAAAAATTATGGGGACCCTATATGTAAATTTTGGTCATATCACTCCTTTCACGCATTGATTTTGTTAATTTTGTGGGATTTTCATTTTTCTCGGTTTTACGCTTTGATTACTTCAATGTGTGTGTTTTCTCACTAGCTTCCCAATAACTTAAATTTTGTTGAATTTAGACATATGGTTTAAAAATGACGCTTGTTCAAAGTTTGAGTGTTTTTCACCCCTTAAACTTAAATATGTAAAAATTATATTTTACTTATTTTATAAATTAAACTAATTTTACTATATAAATATAATAATTAATATATATTATTTTATTTTAATTAATTTGTAAATATTATTATTTAATTTATTTATTTAACTAATTTAGATTTATTAAATTAATTATAATTTTACTATTATTAAATTTATTTGTTTAACTATCCTAGAGGATCATCATAGCTCAAAGCTTCTATATATATTAAAACCATGTAATATAAAATTTTAGATTAAAAAATTACGTTGTAATTATTAATTAATATATATATTAAAAAAAGTATGCAATGATTACATCATTTTGTTCGTAGCATCCTCGAGCTCCAAGTTTTGTGAATTTTTATTGAATGGCTTTACGAGCTCCAAGTCGTAGTGGGACTTTACATTAAGTATAGTGGGAGGCTTTTTATTGAATGGCTGAAGTGGGAGTGCCTAAGTGGGAGTGCCTACCCTCTACTATGGGCATCCACTGACTCCTCATGAACTCCCTCAACTTTATTAAAAAGCGCGTACAACCCTGCTCTTTTAACCGTATGCCTAGTTCTAAAATGCTTTTTCTTATGATGAGTTTTTATATTGTAAATATTTTATTTATTTATTATTATTCGTATATTATTTATTTTAAATGTTATTTAATTTAAATAATTGTTATTTTCATATTTAATTTTATTAAAAATCAAAAAATGTTTATTAAATCAAAATATTAATAAACTTCTCAAAAAAATTTGCCCAAACTAGGTATATTTTTAACATTTCAACAATTTTGGAACTTAAATTTTGGAAGTTCTATTTTGAGTTTTACTTAGCCAAATGAGGCCCAGGGCAGCTCATAGGAAAGTTAAAATAATGAAGCATAATATCGAGACATTAAACCAACCAAATATTAAGATCAACTATGCCTAAAATTCAAGAGAAACAAAGGATATGAATTTGTAACAGGATATATTTTTTTTTTCATTTTTCTTTTTGGAGTTTGATTGGCCAAAATTTTTGTTGTTGCAAATTCATTTGAGATTGTCCTCTTGAGCTAAAATTTTTTTGACAAAAAACAACGAAAACACACATTTATTTTCAATTAATTTATTTAATTAAATTTTAAGCTTGAGAGTTTATTTTTCCAATTTTGGTATTTTAATTTTGTTGTACAATTTTAATTGGTTTTCAATCTCAATTTTGATTCTTTTTTTTTATCACCAAAAAATAATCACCTAGTCATTTATAACTAGGCCGATCGAAATACACCATGTAGGTTTAATTTTACCATAGTAAAATTACTTTTACTATAAAAAATAATTTAATAAGCCACTTTTATTAAGTTATTTCTAATTAAAACCCATGAGAATAATTAAACAAACCATTATTTATTTAATTTTCTCTATGGAGAATTATTAAATCATTGTTTGATAATGATTCCTTGTCATATTTGACTAAATCATCTAGGAATAATTAAATAAAACATTTTTTTTCCTTAACTTCATTCTTGGAATAATTGTTAAATCATTATTTCATTTTCACACTTTTCTTATTATTCGCGAAATAATTAATAAATCATTTTATTTGTTAATTATTTCTAAATAAAGATATGTGAACATTTTGAATATATTTTCCCTCTCAAAAAATATAATAAAGTATTTCTAATGGTTAGATTTAGATTTTGGTCAATAATATTTTATTATTCTCCATTTTCGATATCAACCCAATACTTTTCTATAAATAAGAGGGTGTTTCATTCATTTTTCACCATGATCATTATCAACATCACCATTATCATCTCATAGTTGTGAGCTCCTATTAGAGTTCTACACATTGTTTGGGTTTTCACACATTGAGAGAGGAAAATCTGAATATTGAGGCGACAGAGACATCAAAGGACCCATTCCACTGTTATCACCAAATTGATTATGATAGGTTGCTCATCAATCAACTTGATGTAACTCTTTCAAACCACTTTTGGCTGAAGATTCCTCTTCAATTTGAGAGGGCTCTCTCAAGGTAATTTATGATTTTCAATAGAAATTCTAATAGATGGCTAACCCTATAACTGTAACTTGATTGTGATTGATTATAGGTTGAAAATGAAAGGACTTGCTACCATTGGGCTATGGGGTCAACATCAATGAATT
Organism: Pinus albicaulis; assembly: GCA_034641835.2. Lineage (NCBI taxonomy): Eukaryota > Viridiplantae > Streptophyta > Pinopsida > Pinales > Pinaceae > Pinus > Pinus albicaulis. The sequence continues at coordinate 11,883 of JAXQQM020079083.1, forward strand.
CAATGAGAATATTTCTTCTTACGGAAATTGAGGAAAATGGAGGATTTAGTGAAAGGGTAGTACACACATAAAACACATGAAGAAAACAATAGTTTAACCTCTAAAGGAAGTCAGAGCATGTTACCATGACTTTTGAGTAATTAGACATCAAACTAACTACATATATTAAACATGAAAGATATAGAGCATAAAACACCATGAACACCTCCTTCGAATCTCAGGTAAAGAAGCAAATATCACTATATATTACTGAAACTGAAAACTATTACAGAGTAGAAGCTTAGTACAATTTTCTCCAACCCTTTGATATTCGATTTTCCGTCTATAAGTAGACTTTCTTTACATTTCATAGGATTCCCAATCACCGAACCTTCAAACTGATAGCTAATCATAACTGACACATCTACAAAAAGACACCTATCCATTAAGAGTTAATCTCCTAATAGGACTCTAGTTATATATATTACAACTTCTAACTAAAGGAGTGCATAATTACATCAAAAGTAGTTAGGTGCTTGAATGGCACTATCCACCATCAAAGAATAAATGCCCTAAATGAACTACAAAACAATCATCCTATATTTAAGGAAAAGATGACATAACACTTGCTAATTGTCCTTTGTTGAGTTGGTGAAGAAGACAACTTTTTCGAAGGCCAAATATTTGTTAGATTGTTCCACTGATACCCTTTAATACCTCTACATGGTTGGTTGAGCTTCAAAAACACTTTCACACCTTCAAAAACCTTTTAAAAACACCTCGCTACAAAATAGAGCATCTTAGTCAGTTTCGTAGCATAGTTTAGTAGCGAGGTTGTTTTGTCCTTTATCCTTTCCTTCTACCACCTCTGTTGGTCAAACAATGTTTGTCAGGTAAAAATGAGTAAATACCATCAACCTCTCTCCTTAGACCTTCAAAAAACTGTTTTTATAGGAAAAAAAAATCTTTAGAAATTTCGTAGCGTTTTTAGGCCTTCCAGCCTGGAGCACACTATGAAACTGCCTAATAAGGCATAAACTACAGATTTTGTAATTTTCTTCAAAATTTGATCCCCAGAGCCAAAATTATACCACCTGCAAGCTAAAACCTTAACAAAAAATGTCTCATTTCAACACTTCAATCTTTGGGAGTTTCATATTCATTGACTATGGGCTGACCTTCAGGTTCTTCAATCACTTTCATTTTTAGTCCCCTCTTCTCCAGCTCATCTTCAATCATGTCCATTTGTTCGTGAAGGTCTTCTACATGATTTTTCAATGATCTATTTTCAGCTTGCAAGTGTAGGTTCATCCTCCTGGTATTTTTGGCTATAAGTCTTAGAGGCTTGGTCTTTTTCAGCAATCTTTTTGCATTACTCATGGATTTTGAAAAAATTGAGAGTTGACTATCCCATATTTTCATCATTTGATCAAATTCAACCTTTTCAGACTTGTGCTTCTCTGCTTCTAACTTCAACTCAAGTGTTTCTTCTCTTGCTTCCCTCAGCTGTTCCTTGAGGATTTTTATCTCTGATTTTTCAATCATCTTCTTTTTTCCCTTTCTCTGCCTGGTGACAACTTCTTCTTCTCCTGATGGGGACAAATATATGATGTTTTATGGTTGCATACCTTCATTGAATTTCTCTGCCCTTTTTCTCTCCATGGCCTTCTTTGTAAACTTGATCATTGGCTTCTTTGGTTGAAATATGAAGCCATCATCCTCTCCTGCAAAATCTAGTTTCTTGACAGATTTATGACTCCTTGTTATCATCTTACGACTTTGTTTACTAATATTTTGTTTATGTTTTGCAGGTGCTGATTGAGGGATATCAGTTTCTTGTAGTGTTTCTACTTCAATGTCCATTGGTTCTGTAGGAGACTATCTTCTCTCTTCTTCAACCTTTTCTATTTCAACTGGGGATGGAGTAGTTTTAGGTTTTGAAGCTTTCTTTGGATTCACTACATCTATTTCATACCCACTCATAAACAAAAAATAGGTTCAATATCTGTTTAATATTTTCAACTCTTCCAGCACTAAAAGTTTTATCAGACCATGGTGAAATAATGATGTCTCATTACCTTTTGATTTGACTTGAACTCTATCTGACATTTTCCCCAAACTCCTGTATAAAAAGAAGGGTAGGTCAAGTGGTTTCTTACCAAAAAACTGCAGAAGGAGTATAATATGATAGGAATAGACCATGTGGAATCTCCCTTCACGGGTGAAGTATTTTTGGATCACCAACAATAATTTTGCATAATTCTCCTTCATATAACCTCTGGGGGTGCCATTTTTCATGTCAGCTCCCTTGTGCTCCTGCTTGAGAAATTATTCACATCTTTGCATTCTGAACTTAGTGCCTTTAAACCATTCTTCACCAGTTCTAGGAATTTCTGTAGCTTGTGATATGATCTCTGGTGATACTGTGAGATTAAAAACCCCAACCTTTGATGCTTTCCCTATAAAATTGGTGGAAAAGTCTTTGTATACCTGTAGATGGAAACCCTGTAAATTTTGGCAGAACAATAAGCATCACACCTTCCTGAATGTCTCCATAGTAGTGGGATATTCCTTCAAAAGTTTCAAATCCATAGGCTCATACCTTACACAATAGCCACCCTTGTTTGTTTTTCATCTTTGTTGCGCTGCCATTCTCACAGCCTTCCACTACATCCACCATCATTCCGCATGGATTTTCTTAACATTTTGTGTGTTTTTCAGGGTTACAGGTAGTGGAAACCGTCATGGCTCACAGTCACTGTCATAGTGACACAAAGCGCAGAGAAGGCCATTTTCAGAGCCTAATATTGCAGAGAAATGTTTGGGAAGGTTTCTATGTAGAAATTTGCTGAATAATGATTAATTATCCACCGAGACTATCCTGGTCACATACTATTTGAACTTCATACACAACACATAATCTCTTCCACTCAACTCAACTCAGATCATCACACATGCGAAAATAAAATCAAGCGATAACACATCAAATCATCATACACATTAACACAGTATGTATGGGGAAAGCTTATAGCTGAAAACCCCACAGCTATTATGTATATTATAATGGAGAAATCAAGTAACAAACTCAGTACAATACTCCTCACAAGTACTCAGTACTTTCTCATACAGTTACTCACAATCTAGCTCAGTTTTGAACAGGTTACTGGTTCAAAACTCACCGCCAATTGCCTTGCCTCTATTGCGTGTTTCAATGCTATGGGATGGCCTCTTTATATACATAAACCACCAGCCTGAACTGCGCAATCCTCATGGGCTTACTCCACCTATCTGTGTGTTGCAAATAGTCACAACTGATAGCTAACTCCACCCTTTCATCTATCTCTTTCACTGGTCTCCACTGAACTGATCATACACTGTAGTGAACTGATGTGTTCTTGAGTTGAATAATGAGTTACTAATTAATGAATTAAATAATATTTAATTCACTCCACTCATAACTAACTGATTAGCTAATTAAACTAATCTCAATCAGTTCAACTAAAATAAACAGAACACAACTCCACTATCTGTCTCATTAACTCCTCCAAACTT
>JAXQQM020081046.1:0-171584 GCA_034641835.2 Pinus albicaulis
AAACGGGAGACTAGTTATAGGCCCAAGCAAAGGAGAACCACAGGAGTGGACAACCACAGACATAAAGCACCAAACAAAACCCAAAACCTTCGAAACAATCCCACAAAAATTCCGGAGTCGCGGAGTTTCGACACGATTTCTACAGTGCGAGTTTAGGCCTATTTTTTGCGCCCCGGAGGTTCAAGTCACGGAGTTTTGGCCTAAAAATTATGCCTGCACTTCCGGCACTCTCGGGAGTAGGTTTTAGGTAGAATGTATTACGTCTTAGGCTGGGGCGATGTAAATACTTTTGTGCGATACGTCTAAAAACACGGAAGATAGAATTTTTAATGTTTTAGGGTTTTATAGGTTAAAAAAAAAACATCGAAAAAAGCAAAACCAGAAAGTGAAGAGAAATCCTAGAGGTTTAGGCGGCTGGATGTACGGGGGATACGAAAGCTGCGCAGAGGTCGTAATCATAAACACGTGTGGAGATGCTTAGGTTGTTAGTATGAATTTTAATCGCAAGTGTACGAAAAAGGCTCACTTTAATTAATTGCATCCCAAACAACCCCCTAAGAAAAATATGGTTGCTAATATCTTTAGATTTTCAATTAATTGACAGATAATCTTTATAGAGATATAGTCTATACATTAAAAGACATTAAGCGATAAATAAAAACAAGTGATATGGCTCCATGCCTCCGATAGACAAGACAAGAATATGTTTAAATAATTTTGTATTTATGGCACCTAGGAGGAGAACATAGAAGGATGTTACCAGTCCTCCTCAATGGGATGGGTTCTTGTAAGTCCTCAGCACTTCAGATCTAAAATCCCTCTCTCTTGATGGTGTAGAAAACCGAGACAAAAAATAGAATTCAAAGGCAGCTCACAAGAAAAATAGTAGCAAAATATGACAATGATGGTGGATCAAAGTCAGACCAAAAGTATAGATCCAGAGTGATCTTTAGGCAACAAAAGGTAGTGAATGAATGGAAAAACCCTTCTATTTATAACAAAATATTGAGTTAGTCTAGATATTTGTGCATAATTAAAATATTATTAACCAATTCTAAATCCAACTTTTATTGAATATTTTATTATATTTGTTGGAGGGAAACAAAATTTGACTTGGGTCAAATCTCTTTATTTGTAAATAATAAATAAATAAATGATTTACTTATTATTTTAAGGATGTGGTTAAGTAATAAGAAAATAAATAATGATTTATTTCATTATTTATGAGTGATTTAGTCAAATTTAACCAGGAATATTATGTTTAAATAATTATTCCTAGAAAATAATAAGATAAATAATAATTTCTCTAATTAATTTTCCTATTTTGGGTTAAATATGACCAGGAATATTAATTAAACTGTTGTTTAACTAATTATTCCTTAAGGAAAATCAAACAAATGTGGATTTATTTAATATTTCCTCATGGGGTTTCCTGTTTAGACCATAAAAAACTTAATAAAGGTTGTTTACTAAGTTATTTTCATAGTGAAATCAATTTTACTTAGGGTAAAATTGGTCTGACATGGTGTACATAGGTCTGTCTAATAGTAATAGGTTAGATAATAATAAAAAATGGTGTAACACCTCTCTTTATGAAACTGAAACTACTTCAATGTCCCTATAAATTGAGCTCAAGTTTCAGGTTCAAGGGTAGATTATGAATAATAGAAACTAATCTATATATTTTCTAAGTTGAAGAGAGTTCATAGAGTGCATATTTTCTATACTAGTGAGTTGTTGTTGACACACTGAAGATCACACCTTTGTGCCGATAACTTCATGTTGGTCATTTTAGAGACGAAGGCTTATCATACTAAAGGAGAACGATTTCTTGGACCCCGGGAGGAATCTGTACAACATCAAGGCATCCGGTTGTAAGATTGTTCTTTCTAATTTATGATAATACATATGGATCTCTTTTTCTCATTGTCTTGTTTTTGTATCCATGGGAATAATGTCAATACTTAGATTCCTTGATCACTAAGTTAGATTAATACTTTTTTATTATTATATATTGCAGATGCTTTGATTATTTGTCTTGTCTTTGATTGCAGGTTCTACTCATTAATGGAGAACTACTTTGGAACGACAGGACAAAGGGCTACATCAGATGTTTGGATTTCAAGGTAGGAGCATGTCCTCTCTACATTAATGTTATAATGATCTTAAAATACAAATAATCTAGAGAAAGAGGTATTCAAATGGATATTTGTTTCTAGTTACTCGTTGGAGTACTAGGTATATCGATCTTGTCTACAAGAGGGATTAATCCTGGTTACAAATTGGTGACCATACTGGGGACTAGAGCTTAGTTTTCTCTGTTTGTATTCAGTTTGAAAATTTAGTTTTCTGATTTTGACTTCTCTGAATGTGGTTGGGTAGATAAATTTTTAGAATCTCTAAGAAATAAATATTTTATTTTATTTTTTTCAACTTTTCTTTTATCTGTGTGGTTATCTTTGAAAGACTGAGCGGCAACATGCATGACTTGTTAGTTCAATCCAGTGTGCATGCGCACTATTGTTAATTGAAAAGATGTGCACCCCCTAAAAAAATTTTAAAAAACTAAATTTATCTCTTTCAGAGGCAGATAACCAAATTCTTCAATTTTTCCCTGATCCATTCCAGTTGTTAGATCTTGTGTGAGAACTCCCTTTCAGTAATTTATCATCCTATTTGCATTTTACAAGTTTAGGTTTGTCTTGGTTTATTGTTGCTCTGTATGGAAGATACCTTCATTTGCCTCATCTCACTGATTTTATGATTTTGTCTTCTTGATCCATCAGGATTGTAGTCAACCTTACTTTTATGAATACATGCTCTCTATTCATTTGCAAACTCAGAAAAGCTTCTAGGTCATTGAAGCCTGATTCGACACCAAGCACTCTTGCATGATTTCATTTCTGCTAAGATAAGTAGAAACATTCTTAGTATGATTACAACTAAGAGAATTCATCCACAAAACATTCATAGGTATCCTAAATAGGATTCAGAATTAGAATTTTGTTTTGATTTTGAGATTTATATTTTTAGGGTTTTTTAATATTTTTTTTTTTTTGGGGAATCGATGATTGTAGAAATTGTAGTTTTGACTTGGATGGCAATGGAATTCCATTCGAAAAGAGAAATTGATCATACCTGCAAATTTAGTTATTAATGAAATCGTCTTCTTTTTAAAAATGATTTTGTTTATGAATGAGGAAGTTTGTGTTTTAAAATCAATAAATCTCTCAAATTTCTCCTAAATAGAATTAATTGAAAATAAAGAGTTTCATTTCTCATATTGATGCATTTAGAGTATTTTGCATCGGGTCACAACATCATCAAAGTTTCAACTCCATACCCTTTGTGTTAAATAACATTAAAATCAATACATCGCCTAATAAAATCAATCTAGACATTTTTACATCTTCTAGGGCTCATTCCACCAAGATAGCTTATGCTACTGTTTTGGAATAGGTTGTAATAAACATTCCAAAGAATTTTAAACAAACAAGTATAATCTTGCAATAGGAAAATCCAATTGTTTCACTCACTCTGGGAATCTTTTCTTAAAAAATTCAAGCACAAGACCGTGTCAAACCCATTGAGGTAAGTGTACCAACCGGATTGGAAAAGATAGAAGATGTGCACGTAATACAAACGGTAACCTTGGATTAACCATTGTCTAGGATTCTGGGGTCACTTGTTTGCAAACCTCAGATTTACCATGTCGAGGAGCCTTCAAGGGGATTGAGCTTGATACTCTGCCCTTGCGTGTATATCAGATCATAGATTGTTCCCCCAGGTGCATTTGTCTTTGTTGGTGACCTTAGTGGCAATAATCTTTAGGATTTTTCCCAAGGTGATGGTGGAGGGAAGGTCCCACGATACCTGGAGCAGACGTCGGCTAGACTCACTTGGACTTTCCGAAGGGTACTCTTCACTTGGAGATGGCATAAGTGGAGGGACTTGCACCGGACTACTGTATTAAGATGGTTGTCGGGGTAACTATTCCAACCGCCAATTTTTCCACATTAACTTCTATGATGTTGGATTTCATCACCAACTAGTGGTTTTAGTGTGGAAACATATTGTTTGTGCATGGTTTGTCTCTTATATTTTGTACGTGTCCATTCAAATTGTTTGTTTTCTTAGCAGCCTTACGTCTATTTTGTTGAACCATTTTTTTTGTTTCGTGTGTTAAACATTAACCGTGGCTAAATTACCAAGACGCTCACGTAGAATACAAGGGAAACCTCCTTAGTATACACTGAATTAATTGGAAAATCTTAAATCTGAAAGAGGTCAACAATCAGGAACCGGGTCTACTGAACAAGGGGAAACATATATAATAATACATCTCGATTACAAAGTAAATCAACCTCATACAGTATGAAGAAATCAAGAACAAATAGGAATTTCAGAAGTAATCACAGTTGAGTCTGCTACCGGTGAGTTATCAGATACTCAACTCATTGAATCCGAAATATCTGAACTTGAATCCAAATCTACTTCATCTGAGTCAACTTCAGAGTTCTTACCCTGAACTCCTAGTCATCCTCATTCACCTCGAGTGAAGCTTCACATTACTGATAATCTTCCTCCTGTTCTGGTTAGTATTGAAGAGATTACTGACACGGAAGAAGAGATCACAATTCCTCCGCGTCAAGAATCTTTAGATCTAAGATATAGTGAATCGATTTACCCTTACAGTCCTTTTAAACCAGACCCTTGGTATCAACAATTTACCAAATTTCTACATAGCACTGGTCTCAGTTATTCACCACGTCAATTCCTTCTTACTCTATACCCAGAGGTATTTACATGGCTTCATCAAGCATGTCAGGTGAGTCATCCATGTTTTCTTCATCGCCAAAATATTTTTTGTATGGTGGTCCACTAGTTCCTGCTGGATACCAGTCGCTCTCAGGTACTTTCTCAAGAGAATCTCCATATTCTAAAAATATTACACAATCAACTGGTTCTAATGAATCTAATATCAAGGGCTGAAGTTGGAGCAATCCCATATGATATTTGGAAACATTCCTTCAATTTGGTTCTCAGTGGCAATTCTTTTGCCTGAGACGATATACTTGTTGAGTCTCAAAAGTGTTTTCTATATTCATACATATTTCCATTATGTCATAACCACCTAGCCCTTATTTCATAGCCATCTGACCTAAAGCCCTACATCAAATCACCATTCTTCATAAATATATGGGTTAGGATCCTTGTTTTCCAAAGTTATTTATTTTATGTATTTAAAGTGAATTATGATTAGAAACTAGAAAATTAACATAGTTTCATATATCTATATATGTGTTATGAGTTTTGTGACATGTGTAGGTCAAAAGGAGACTTCTAGAAGACCCTTATGTGGCACTCTAAGGCCAAATTCGAATTTCGTTGGAGAAGATTATGGGATCAAGAGGATATGTGTCTCACTTCCTTGTTGTATTGAAACTCTAAGAGGATACGTGTCTCATCTCTTAGTTGTGTTGAAACTCTAGAAAGACATGTGTCTTATCATTTCCTATTTTGATTGTAACTCTAGAGATGGAGGGAGAGATTCATGGACTCTCATTAATGAGATAACTCCTCATATTTTGTATAAATAGGAGAAGCTTTCTCCTATCATGGGTAATGAAGAAGTAATGAAAAAGTAGTGAAAAATAGGAGAAGGAGAGAAAGGAATAGAGAGTCTTTTGTAACAAAGTTTAAGATGGAATGGGATGTAGATTTGTGAGTTTTTCAATAGAGAAATTCAGTTCTTTGATGTTGTTTTGATTACAATTTTAAGGAGCTGAAGCTAAGGATTTCACCAAATTGGTAGCAGAGGGCCCCTGCTATCCAAGGAGGCTTCTACATGCTTTCTAGATAAATAGCTTTTAATTCATGTCTTGCATTATTTGTTTAACTAAAAGATCCTCATTATCTTACAACCATTCTTTTTCTTAAAAGCTCTTCCAACATATCAATATTAGATGAAAGAGATTTGGTTGTATTATGTTGAGTTAATTAGCATTTTCTATTTTGCAATTAGATTAAAAGATCCTCATTATCTTACAATCATTCTTTTTCTTAAAACGCTCTTCCAACATATCATTATTAGATGAAAAAGATTTGGTTGTATTATGTTGAGTTAATTAGCATTTTTAGTTGCAATTCCTTTTGTTAATTATCACAGTTAGACTTACTCTAATAAACTCTTCCAAAATATCATTATGATGAATAAGGCATAATTGTGGTATTGTAGGTTTTAGTTGCTTGTTTACACTAAGTGGCATAGCCATTCTTACTCTTACAAAGCTCTTCCAAAATATCATAACAATGAGTGAGAAATAGCTGTGGTGTCTTAGATTTTAATTGTATTTCTTTCGTTAATTATCACAGTTAGACTTACTCTAATAAACTCTTCCAAAATATCATTATGATGAATAAGGCATAACTGTGGTATTGTAGGTTTTAGTTGCTTGTTTACACTAAGTGGCATAGCCATTCTTACTCTTACAAAACTCTTCCAAAATATCATAATAATGAGTAAGAAATAGTTGTGGTGTCTTAGATTTTAATTGTATTTGCTTTCAGTTTTACGTTTATGTTCAATTGTGTTGGATAATACAGCTAGGACTGTTTTACAAACTCTTCCAAAATATCATTCATCATGAACAAGATGGGCTGTAGAATTCCATAGACTAGTTGCATGTTAATTTAGTTAGAGCACTCCAGAGGTAGATTACATTTAGTTCAGCTCTGTCATTTCATTTCATTTTTAAGTTTGATAGAAGATCCTCATTGCATTAAAATAAAAACAATAAGAAAAACACATACAATGAAGTAAGGAAGAGGTCACTTAAGCACATATAGTGCACCACACTTCATCAGTTTACTAGCCCTGGTTGATAATTTATGTTAGCAATTTAGGACGCTAAATTGACTACACATTTTGGTGCCGTTACCGGGGAAGTGTAATTAGGAGACCTTATTTCTTACATCTAAAAAAATATTAATAATTCTTGAGTATGCTCTCCTCCTGCACTTCGTGTGATCTGGAGGATCAAAAAAAGGATTGTTATGTAAAAAAAAATTAATAATTCTTGAGTATGCTCTCCTCCTGCACTTTGTATGATCTTGAGGATCAGAAAAAGAATTGTTATGTAAAAAATTAAAGAAAAATTAAAAAGGGAAACAAAATAAACTTCATCATTTCAATTGATTCAATAAAAAAATAAAAATAAAAATAAAAATTGCTTTCATCATTTCATTTGATTTAAAAAATTAAAAAAAAAAAAAAAAAAAAATTCAATACATTGTTTTGTTTATTGAAATATATATGTGTATTTTTAATTTTTTTGAAAATATAACATACATAATTTTATTAACAAATCAATTAAAAAAAAAAAAATTTAATCATTTTGTTTACTAAAATATATATGTATATTTTTAAATTTTTTTGAAAATATATATATAATTTTAATAACAAATCATTTAAAAAAAAAATGAAAAAAAAATTGAATAAATTATTTTGTTTAGTAAAATACATATGTATATTTTTAATTTTTGAAAGTACAACATATGTCATTTTATTAACAAAACAAATTAAAAAAAAAATCAATAAATCATTTTGTTTAGTAAAATATATATGTGTATTTTTAATTTTTAAAAATATAACATGTAGTTTTATTAACAAAACAAATAAAAATACATCATTTGAAAAAGACTGAAATGCACTTTTAATAAAATCAAAAATTTAGATACTTCCAAGTCAATTTCAATATCAAAATTTGATAGCAAGCCTGAAAGGTTATTCAGTTCGCAGCTGTAGCATTTGTTTCAAACTCTCAATTTACTTCAGGCAGCAATCATTCATCAATTTCTGAGTCAAAATTCAGCCACGTGATCCATTCTTCTAGGTTGAGATTATCGAATTGGAGAAAGAAGATCTGGAAATTTTACCACAATCTGGACAAACACCTCTACTCGTATTACTGTCAGTCACGCATATGCCCTGCAACAACAATCAAATTCCATTAAAACACAATTAAAAGAGGAATTCAGTGAAGAGCGATAGAATATTTCAAATAAAAAAAAAAAATTCAATGGCATGACAATCCTTTTGGTGCAATGAATTGGCTTTTGCAAGCGTCATATCGACTCCAGGATTTTAGCAAGGATTAGAGCGACAGGTGATGCTGCCAAGAGATTATCATGCGAGTCCAAAGCTATTTCAGTAACATATCTGAGTACCTTGGTGGATCTCCACTTTACTTTGTTGTAGACATCTACATTCATAGTTTTAAAATGACAACAAAAACTTATGTTTTGTACCAGTCAATGTGAATCAAACTCTTTAGTGAATGAGATATCGGGGGCTGCTTTCACACCAAGATTAATGTACATTGCAATTCCAGCTGCATCTCCCTGGCTACTAATCGTTTATGGTTATCACCGCACTTAGAAGCACCTGGGTGCTGCTGCAAATTTCCCAGTGGGGCATACCACCCCATGATGATCAGCGACCTCGCTGTATATGTGAAGATAGCTTCTGAGAAACAAGTGAGACTTACCAGGACTAGAAAACGTGTTATTCAAGTTCAGATCTGATTTGGAAATCCATCTACAGCACAGACAGCAATCAAATTCGAAAGTGATTTTTTTTTAGAGAAGACGTAATTGCCAGAAAACGCAGCAGCACAAACACCCAATTTTGAAACGACGTTTTTGAACAAAATAGAGAAAATCTGAAAAAACGGAGACATAGGTTTTTTCGCCAACAGGGTCAATTAGATAACCCAGAAATCGTTTTACAAAATTCGTGGCGGTCTGGGAGAATTTCTCGGTTCTTTGAAGCCCATATTTGCCTGCCGCGTGAGAAAAAAACGGTTTTGTACAGTGGAGAGTTTGAGAACGGCACTCTGCATTAATTTCACCCATAATTCGGTTTCCTGATATCAAGAAGAAGAATTTTAATCAAAATCAAAGACTCTCGTGGCATTCAATCCACATTCCACTGACCACTGATGCCGAATCTTCACCTACACTGATCCACCAGCGACGCAGCCACTCTCATCTTCATCGCTACACATCATTCATTTGAGGGCTGGAAATGTCATTTTTAATTACAAATATCATAACAATAGGTTGAAGTCATAGAAGATTTTTCCTGCCCATTTTGTTTGGTGCGTTGTGCCAGCTTCAAGGGTTTACAACTGCATTTGAATTCTTCGCATGATCTATTCAATTTTGAGTTTTGTGCTACTGAAGTCTATCATGGCATTTAATGTTTTTAGTTTCAATTTCCTTATTTAATAAATTGTCTTGTTTAATAAAATTATATATGTATATTTTTTTTTTTAAATGTAACATATATAATATTTATTAAAAAAAAAAAAAAAAATCAATTTTGTTATTTAAAAAAAAAAAAATTTGCATTTCTCTTTTTCAATTTTGTTTTGAAAAAAAAAAAATCAATAAATTTGAATCAATGAAATGAATAAGTTATTTGCTCACTTTTCTGAAGGTATTGATTAATTTTGGACTGATGATGAAAGATGAATGGCTAACTTTTTATTCAAGATTTTTAGTTACAGAAACCGTTGACATTCTGCAGCTAAAGTCCAATTCCGCAGCTGTTCTCCAATTCCGCAGCAGAAAAAACCTCATTGTTCAAATCAGCCTAACTTTCTCATACAAAATCAGATTTTGATGATTTAAGTATCGTTGGAAAGGTCTCAACACGATCTACACAATGATATATCCATCATTAAAGTTTGAAAAGGTAAATCATGAAATAAATTGCTGAAAAGAAGCAACATTCAACTTGAGGCACTAATTCTAAAACATGTATAAATTCTTTTGATTTTTCCTTTGAGAACTTGTTTCATTAATACAAATTCTTAGTTTTGTGTGTAAATATCATAACTAGAGAGATTGATCACCTCTCTCCCTTTCATAATCTTACATTCCATTGCAGAAGAAGTATTAGTTTTTTTGCAGGTTCCAAGAGGAAGGACAAATGACTACAAGAGAATGGTGTCTCTTTAAGAGACCAATTTGTTTCATAAGAGGATGATCAGCAACAAAGAGGAGGAAATATGCTGATGCAAATCAGATCCAAACACTTGAAAAACTTTCAGATACTATTGTCTCCATCACATCCATACCTCATAATAAACCATTCACCTCATTTCACTTCATATTTTCCATTTACATTTACATCCACTTTCCATTTCTTTTTGTCCATTCATAACCCACAAATAAAAGCAAGAGGCTCATTCACATGCTTATTGCCCATTGCTATTTCTACTTTCCATTGCCATCTTCCATTTTCATCTTCCATTTCTTGTCATTTTCATTCCGCAAATAAGCCCTGCTTCAATGCAAATTATTGAGTCCATAGTCCTTTGAGTCTAAGTTCTTTGTAAAAACACCTTGAGGCTTGCATGCCTTAATGGCAAGTTCTCATGCCGACAAACAATGAGAATACATTAATGTCTCTTGTTCGTTAGAATCTTCTAGGTGACCTAGAAACATCCAAGCAAACCCTTTAAGTACCTAGCAAGATGTGTTTGGGCATCTTGACTCTCATTGTCATCAATGGTGAGAGTTCGTGTGTTGACTAGTGATCCATTAATAGTGCTAAGTCAACAATTTCCTCTACTCATTAGGCATCAAAATTATCTTTTCACATAGTGAGGTATACAAATAGTTTTGAAGACATGTGAATAGCCATTTTCGGCATTTTGTGGGCGGGTCAATGAAGTTTTAATGAAAGCGATAAGGTATCTTATCTCTTTTATCAGGCTCTTGTTAGCCATGAGAAGAATGTAATTAATTTTCTGACCACTACACATACACAACTCATCCACATTTAAGGTAAGTGAAGGTATGTTGTTTTCTAATTTTTAGTCATGTAATTCATTAGAATGCTAAAATTGTAACTTTGGAAAAATTCTTCACTCCCTTTTTCACATTGTCATATCTTTAGTTGGGGGGAAAGGACATCATTTCATATCCACATGTCATACACTATCACACATTTTCATTTCATTTCCATACACATATACTTCCCAACCAACTATTGTTGCAACATGATCCAAAAGATTATATGTCTTGCAAATGATCAATTCATTGATGAAGTAATTGATTCTAAATGTTTTCATGAACTTTGATGCAACAAAGAAAATAAAGCATTGTTACACAAGAACCATTGCTCAAAAAAATTGGTTGTCACACAAGAACCAACCATTCAAAAAAATGTTGCAATCAAATGTATTATACTTTGCCAAAAAGAAAATATCAAGAAGCAAAGTTTGGAACAAATCTATATGAGTCAAAGATCAACTCATGGACAAGTGAATCATTGCAATAGTTGCATGAGAACATGCAACAACTTCAGTTGGGGGGTATGTTGAGTCTCAAAAATGTTCTCCATATTCATACATATTTCCATTATGTCATAACCATTTAGCTCTTATTTCATAGCCATTTGACCTAAAACCCTACATCAAGTAACCATTTTCATAAATATATGGGTTAGGATCCTTGTTTTCCAAAGTTATTTATTTTATGTATTTTAAGTGAATTTATGAATAGAAACTAGAAAATTAACATAGTTTCATATATCTATATATGTGTTATGAGTTTTGTGACATGTGTAGGTCAAAAGGAGACTTCTAGAAGACCCTTATGTGGCACTCTAAGGACAAATTCGAATTTGGTTGGAGAAGATCATGGGATCAAGAGGATATGTGTCTCATTTCTTAGTTGTGTTGAAACTCTAGAAAGACATGTGTCTTATCATTTCCTATTTTGATTGTAACTCTAGAGATGGAGGGAGAGATTCATGGACTCCCATTAATGAGATAACTCATCATATTTTGTATAAATAGGAGAAGCTTTCTCCTATCATGGGTAATGAAAAATTAGGAGAAGAAGAGAAAGGATTAGAGAGAGTCTTTTGTAACAAAGTTTAATATGGAATGAGATGTAGATTTGTGAGTTTTTCAATAGAGAAATTCAGTTCTTTGATGCTGTTTTGATTACAACTTTAAGGAGCTAAAGAACTTCACCAAATTGGTAGCAGAGGGCCCCTGCTATCTAAGGAGGCTTCTACATGTTTTCTAGATAAGTAGCTTTTAATTCATGTCTTGCATTATTTGTTTAACTAAAAGATCTTCATTATCTTGCAATCATTCTTTTTCTTAAAATGCTCTTCCAACATATCAATATTAGATGAAAGAGATTTTGTTGTATCATGTTGAGTTAATTAACATTTTCTGTTTTGCAATTAGATTAAAAGATCCTCATTATCTTACAATCATTCTTTTTCTTAAAACGCTCTTCCAACATATCATTATTAGATGAAAAATATTTGGTTGTATTATATTGAGTTAATTAGCATTTTTAGTTGCAATTCCTTTCATTAATTGTCACAGTTAGACTTACTCTAATAAACTCTTCCAAAATATCATTATGATGAATAAGGCATAACTGTGGTATTGTAGGATTTAGTTGCTTGTTTACACTAAGTGGCATAGCCATTCTTACTCTTACAAAGCTCTTCCAAAATATCATAACAATGAGTAAGAAATAGCTGTGGTGTCTTAGATTTTAATTGTATTTCTTTCGTTAATTATCACAGTTAGACTTACTCTAATAAACTCTTCCAAAATATCATTATGATGAATAAGGCATAACTGTGGTATTGTAGGTTTTAGTTGCTTGTTTAAACTAAGTGTCATAGCCATTCTTACTCTTACAAAGCTCTTCCAAAATATCATAATAATGAGTAAGAAATAGCTGTGGTGTCTTAGATTTTAATTGTATTTGCTTTCAGTTTTACGTTTATGTTCAATTGCGTTGGATAATACAGCCATGACTGTTTTATAAACTCTTCCAAAATATCATTCATGATGAACAAGATGGGCTGTAGAATTCCATAGACTAGTTGCATGTTAATTTAGTTAGAGCACTCCGGAGGTAGATTACATTTAGTTCAACTCTGTCATTTCATTTCATTTTTAAGTTTGATAGAAGATCTTCATTGCATTAAAATAAAAACAATAAGAAAAACACATACAACGAAGTAAGGAAGAGGTCACTTAAGCACATATAGTGCACCACACTTCATCAGTTTACTAGCCCTGGTTGATAATTTATGTTAGCAATTTGGGGCCATTCAGTGAATACAAATGCTCCTCGAGGATAATAAAGTATTCAAGAAATCTTACCCCTGCTATAGCCTATTAAAGGACAACATACTTCTCCAACTGCCTCCTCAAGGGTAGAAGTTTTATCAACAACAACTGTCCTTTCAAGTAGGCCAAACCTTTACTGGAAATTATCCGTAAAATTATCAAACTTACGTTCCAATACCTCAAACCGGTTATGGTCAACGTTATGCACTACAACCTTTAATGGGAGCCCCTTATCCCAGCCTTAATACAGTGTGGAACCCGTCATTGAACCAACATATTTTGCAACCTACTGTACAAGTACCTTATAATCAACCTGGTCAACTAATTGGTCAATTTGGTTATACCCAAGTCCAGAAACCTTCCCAGCCCACACTCAAATTGCACATAAAGTATCTGTACCTAGTAGTCACTACGCTGGTTCGAGTAGCCCAAAAAATCCTGTCCAATCTACTGTGAAAACTTTTGTTAAACAACCAAGTACACCTATCCCTGGAGTTTCCCAAGTCTCTGTTGCTACAACCCTTCAAACAACAACATCAACTGAATCACATGCGATCCCTCAAGTCACTTCTCATCAAACTGGACCTGTGGTTTAGTCTACTATTCAAACCTCTGCAGGACAACCTGGTGCAACTACAATTCCAGCAAGTTAACCTTTTGTAGGTCGATTTGTGAATCAACCTTTTCAAGGTAAGTTTGAATATGGACCAACAGGACAAAATCTAGTCTACCAAGGTCAAGCATACCCTGGTTATACATATCAAATACCATCTCAACCTTAGTTTGGTATGGCTAACCCTGGATACCCCGAAGGTATTCCGATCCCATCTGCATAAGCTATTCCAGGTTATCCTTGATATCCTCTTCCAGGTACTGGTATTGTTCCTTGAGGTTATTGGTTTGATCAACAAGACCCTAACCATCGGTTACCATTTATTGCAACTTTAGACTTTCCAGATTTGTCGCGCCTCATGAATGATCCGATATATTATCTTCCGTTTTGGCTGACAATGCCAACAAAGTTTCCTAGTGATATACCTATGTTTGAAGGAAAATAAGGAGAAGACCCCTCAAATCATGTGATGACTTATCATCTTTGATGTGCATCCAACTTCTTAATCGATGATTCCATTCGATTGAGACTTTTTCAAAGAAAATTGATAGGCTTAGCTGCAAAGTGGTATATCAAATTACCACGTGGCTCTTTCAATAATTTCAACGCATTAGCAACAACTTTCCTAGCTCACTTCCCGCGCCCATTACGACATTGGCATGAAATTATTAACTTCATTAAAACATCTTATATTCTACAGTAAACATTTCGTATCACATATATGTGAATAGAGATTGGATGATGTTAAGGAATAGTTTTCAATCCGTCAGAAATTCTTGCGAATGGTTCAGAAAATCACTACTTCCAAGATCACCGAAGAAATAGCTAAGAGAGGTGTTGTTGCGAAGAACAAGCCTTATAGATCAAGTGCAATACTTAGACCTTGTATGAGCACAATCTAGTACTTATATGAAAAAATTCCCCGATTTACCATGCCTGGTGTCAAAATTACTACAACTCCTTCTGGTTCTCATTCTGCAGATGGTGTAATTGGTATAGTTAGTACTACCAAGAGTAAGAAGGAGTCATCAAAACCTACTTCTCCAATAATAACTCTACCAGATTCACCTAAAGGATATTCTTCCCTTGAAACTTCTATCGATATTCACTTTGTAGATTCATCCATGACTAAAGCTAAAACCAGCAATAAGAAGAAAGGGAAAAATAAAAATAAACAAAACACATCTCCTAAAGAGAAAACATAAAAAATTGAACCATCTGATGAAAAGCGGAAACCTCGTTATCCTTGTCTTATCTGTGATGAGGATCACTATACCAAAGAGTGTCCACATCGGGCCGAGGTATCCAAATTTGTCAAAGGTTCACCCACACTTAGTGTCTTGAAGGATCCTTTTCCATCTCAAGATAGTAAAATGATCGGATCTTCTTCCAATTCATCGGCATATATTTTAATGATGTCGCAGGTCATGGTTGCAATACAATCTCAATATTATGGATCTTAGAGTCCTGTAACTGCTAAAGAGACCAAATCTTCCAGTCAAACACCAGTAACAACTACTTCAGTTTCTCAACCACTTCTAATAAAGAAACCTATCCCTGATTTAGTGATTAAACCACCTGCTAAAGGTGTACTTCAAAAATCGGTTTTCAATCCACATGCGAGAGCTACTCAGAATTACAACATTATTGAAGATTTGGCCATATCCCCTTTAGCAATTTTGTCCTTAGAAGTGCTGCAATCTTGTCCAGCACAAAGGAAATTACTATCATTAGCCATCGGAACTATTGATCCTCAAGACTCAAACCTAATGGTCTTTTATCTTGAAAACTTTGTACCTAGACTCCCACATCAAATGGTTTTTCATATTCCAGTATTAGTCAAATAAAGATGAGTTTTTCACACTATAATTGATGAGGGGGAATCTACATGTATAATGTCGTTAAATTGTTGGATAACCATAGGTTCTCCATCACTCAACCAATCAATGACTATCCTTAAAGCATTTGACAGAAAAAGTTTCCATCCATATGGAATACTCCGGGATCTGCCTATAGAAGTAGAAGGAAAAATCGTAAATCTAGAGGTGGAAGTTGTCGATGCCCCTCTTGATTACAACCTTCTACTAGGTCACAGTTGGTCTTATGCAATTATTGTTGTTGTTTCATCAGTCTTTCGGGTAATCATGTTTCCTCATAAAGGAAATATTGTTAAAATCGATCGTTTGTCATACTTCTCTTCATACCCTACTTCTACAAATAGTATCCAGTATGTCGGAAAATCGGTTATCCCATACGAAGATGTTGGTGTAGGATTGATGAAGGATTCCGCTCTCATGGGAATTTTTTCTATGCCTTCACCCAACGTACCGCGAACAATTTCCAATATCAATATGATCACATCAAGCATAATGTCATTTGATGACATGTGGATTGTGCCTTCAGAATCAAAATTGGACTCTTATAATGGTGAGATTCCTTTAAGTCCTTTTGAATCGGCACATGTAGCAATACAATCGTATTTTGACACCCAATCAACTTCTACTGATCAAGTGAATGTGATCAGAGAAGAATCATCTTCTATATCAAGTTCAATTTTGACATCATTTCCGGATTCCTTTCAACATGTATTCCCAATTGATGAAAGCATTCGAGAAATTTTGTCATCATATGAATTACCATGGGACGATCTACATCATCAATCTTCTTTTTTGCCTAATCTTGAAAAATTTGAAAATTATTTTTCATCTATTTTTACAATTCATTATGTCAAGGAACCTCATAATCCCACATCAATTACACATTCGGATTCTGACACAGATTTGGGAAATATTTCTACAACAGTTCCTATTGACATATTTATTAAACCTGGAATTATTGAAAACATTCATATAGGTACTTCTTGTTTGATGGAAGAGATTAACACTTACAAAGCCCTATTTCAAGAATTCCAAGACATCTTTTCCTGGTCTTATGAAGGGATGTCAGGTATCGATCCTAAGATTTTTATTCATGAAATCAAGACATACCAGGATGCTAAGCCTATTAGACAAAGATTATGTCCAATACATCCGCGAAAAGCTACAGCGAACTATTATGAGCAAGATTTATTTATCCTATTCCTTTGACAGATTGGATATCTAACATAGTTCCTGTAACAAAGAAACAAGGGACTATCATGGTATGCATATATTATTGGGATATTAACAAGGCTTGTCCAAAAGACAACTATCATATACCCTATATCGATCAAATTGTTGATGATTATGCCAGAAATGAAATATTCTCGTTTATGGATGGTTTTTCTGTCTATAATCAAATCAACATACTCCCTGCTGATCAGCCTAAAACATCATTTATATGTCCTTGGGGCATGTTTGCATATTGTAAGTTACCTTTTGGATTGAAAAATGTTCCTGCAACTTTTCAAAGAGCTATGTCTTATGGGTTTCACGATATCAAACATATTGTACAACCTTACATGGACGACTTACCTGCTCATTCTTTACAAAGAGAAGATCATCCTACGTACTTACGTGCTATCTTCATGAGATGTAGGCATTCCAAAATTCATTTGAATCCACACAAATGTGTTTTTTTATGTACAATCAGAACAATTCCTTAGTTTCATCGTTTCGAAATAAGGCAATCATGCTTATCCATCGAAGGTTGAGGCTATCATCAACTTACCTCCTCCTACCACTGTTCGCCAACTCCAGAGTTTGCGGGGGGAAGGAAACTTTTTACGTAGGTTTATCCCAAACTATGCATATTTAACGAAAGGTTTTTCCTAGTTGTTGAAACAATATGATCCATTTATTTGGATGAGATTGTCGATAAATATTTTAATGCACTACGTGTTGACCCATGCACCGTTATTGCATCCGCCAAATTACCACGAGGATTATTTTTTATACTTAGCTACCTCTGATTCCACGATTGGGATGGTTTTGGTTTAGGAGGATGAATCTAACAATGAACATGTGATCTATTTCCTAATTCAAAATCTCAACCCGATGGAAATCAAGTATTCACACATGGAGAAATTGGCCTTTGCGGCAGTTCAAGTTGTCCAACATTTCCATCATTACATATTGTTACGCAAAACCAGAGTGATATCTAATTGTAACCCGATGATGTACATATTGAAAAAGCAATTGCTTGGGATCAAATACTCCAAATGGATTTTTATCCTGCAAGAGTTTTATTTGGAGTCAGAGAAGTCCAAGTCTAAGATATCACTAGTATTTTCTGAACTTATGTGTGACTTTCCCAATACTGAATCTGAAACAGTGGCAAAGAATCCTATCGCAGATGAATCTCTGTTTCTAATCAGTAATTTAGATCCCTGGTATGGAGATATCATTATATATCTTTAGACCCAGACCTTTCGCCCAGAGCTTTCACAATTAGATCAACGGAGAGTCCGATACCAATCCCAACAATATAATATTGTTTGTGACACTCTTTATTGTCATGGTGCCGATTCTATGTTTTGACAATGTATAACTCATGAAGAGGCTGAAAAGGTTTTGAATGATTGCCACTCTGGAGCGTGTGGTGGTCATATTCCTGGGTTTTCCAAAGCCCAAAATATATTGCACACTGGTTACTTTTGGTCGTCTTTATTCAAATATTGTATTATCACAGTTTGAAAATTCCACAATTGCCAGATTTTTGATGGAAATATGCGTGCACCCCCAGCTCCTCTTCACCCAATCATTGATGTTGGTCATTTTGCCAAATGGGGCGTCTATTTCGTTACATGTAACCCTCACTCAGCCGGGGGGCATGGGTATATTATTCTCGCCGTAGATTTTTTTCATAAATGGGCCAAGGCGATGCCTCCATTTGTGGCTAATGGAAAAACTACAGCTACTTTCATATTCAATCATGTGATTCCTCAGTTCGGTGTCCCTCAATCTATCATTACGGACCATGGGAGCCATTTTCGAAATATTATGATGACCGAACTTTCTGATCAACTTGGCCTATGCCATCAAAATTCTACACCATATTACCCACAAGATAATGGTTAAGTTGAGTTCGTCAACAAGGTTTTAACCACCATTATTAAACGGATTGTCTGGACTCATAAATCTAATTGGCATACCATGCTTTTTCGGCATTATGGGCATATCGTACCTCTGCAAAAATTGCTACAGGGTTCACTCCTTTTAAACTTATTTATGGTTTAGAATCTATGTTACCCATTGAATGTGAAATACTGTCACTCAAATTAGCCATTAAGTCATTACCAGCTACCTCAGAAGAGGAGAAACGCTTTCTATACCTAGCACAATTAGATGAGACTCATCGCACAACCGTATTAGTCGTTACACCATTTTTTTGGTCATCTAACCTATTATCATTAGATGAACCTAAGAACACGTAAGACCAATTTACCCTACAAAATTTTCACCATGTCAAATAACATTGTCTATATTTTCCCTCATTATGTATTTAACCCAAAACAAGGAAATTAATTAAATAAATCATTATTTATTTGATTATTTCTTAGGAATAAGTTATTTAAATCATTATTTAAATAATATTCCTAGTTAAATTTGACTAAATCATTTTAAATAATTAAATAAATCATTATTTATTTAATTATATTCCCACCATCTCCCTAAAATAATAAATAAATCATTTATTTATTTATTGTTTATAAATAAAAGAATTGACCCAAGTCAAAAGACCTTTTCCCTCCAACAAATATAATAAAATATTCCTAAAGGGTGGTTCTAGAATTTGATTAATAATATTTTATTCATACACCAAGTTCTAGATAACCCTAATATTTTGTTATAAATAGAAGGGTTTTCCCCATTCATTGGTCACCTCCATTGCATTAGATCACTCTGGATCTATACTAGGTCACATTCTCCATTTTTTCCTTGTGAGCTCCCATTGAGTTCTATGTTTGTCTGGGTTTTCTACAACAACAAGAGAGAGGAATTTTAGATCTGAAACGCTAAGGACTTTCAAGAACCCATCCCATTGAGGAGAGCCAGAAAACACCTTTCTTGTTTTCCTCTCAGGTGCCCCCTTTTTAATATAATATAAAAATTCTTTCAAATACATTGTTCTTGTCTTGTCTATTGGATGCATGGAGCCATATTTTACTTTATCTGCTTAATGTCTTTTATGCTTAGATCTGGATTTGTGCAGCATTATTTGGATCACCTGATTGCAGATTTAAAGATATTTGGCAGCCATAATTGATGTTAGGGCTATTTTTTATGCGTAGCTAAAGTGGTCTTTTACGACGAAAGATTCATACTAACAATTATTGTGACTTGGAAAGAAAACGTGTTAAAGCTCAATATTATCAAAGTGTTAACCCTTAGATTCATTCATAAGGTGGCCTAGTTTAAGTATATGATCAAGCTAATGGTAAGCTAGGCGCTGGTAAATTTGAACCAATGTGGCATGGTCCCTATATTTTCAAGTGTGTGCTTGCAAAAGCAGCCTATGAATTAATTGATTATGACCGAGTCTCTTTAGATAAACCCAGAAATGGTCTTTATGTCAAGAGATATTATGCATGACTTTTCGTGTGAAGATCTCCCTTGTACATTAGTTACATTTAGGAACAGTGTGCCTTAGATTAGAAAAGTGTGCCTAGATTAGTCATTTTTGTTGTTACTACTTTCTTTGCTTATCTTGATTACTCTTGATATTGCAGATGTCCACATCCCTTTAAACATACATTGGTTTTGTTGATGGCGCCTGTTAGAGTGCATGGAACATCTCTTCCACGGCTTGGGTTATCTATTCACCCACCGATGAGTTGGTATCTATTCATGGGATATGCGTTGGTCAAACAATGAAAAATATTGCAGAATATAGCACTGTCATCGGGTTATTATCTGATGCCATTACATTTGGTATTTGAAGTTTGAACCTTAGGTTAGATTCACAACTCATTGTACTACATTTAAACAGATTTTATGCTATCAGAAATCCATTATTGTTAAGATTATTTTTGAAGGTTCGTCTCTTGGAAAGACAATTTGATTATATCGAATATCAACATATTTCAAGAAATTTAAACATATTGGCTGATGCATTAGCTAGTGATTTTAAATAGACATACACAGCATTAACAAAGTAAATAAAAACAACCATTTAAATTTGTTAAAAAGATACTGGAAAATGAAGGTATTAATATCATTGAGATGAAATAAGGACACAATAAAAAAATCTGCATGTCATGATGTAGGATTCCAAACTTTGTGATCTAAAAAATGTGATACAAAAAAAATATGAATCCACAAACAGCCATCAGCTATCCATGATGATGGTAATGATAACACACTATGGCACGCTCCACATTGCGCAGAAATATTCTGAGTAGACCTGGGGCACCAATCACATGTCTTTGGAGCCTGAGAGGTATATCATCAGTTCCTGTCTCAAGAATATCAATAGTCAACCTCTCAAGGTTGTGCTCCATATATTCCAGTATCTTTGTTGCATCATCCTGTGGGGGTGTTATGGGTTGTGCCTCTCGCTTGTCAAAGCGACGAAGTGATACTGGTCGTTTCAGACCAACATCTGCATTTAAAATTTTTGTCAGTATTGGACGATAAAAAATCAAATAAAAATTAGATTAAAAAATTCAAAATTATTCACTAACCTATCTCATCCCATTGTGCCCCTGGTGGCAAAGATGTTTCAGGATCACCTCTATAGTCCATCCCTACATAAGGAAAATATTAAATCATGAATATTTGGTTCTTGAGCCACGATAAATAATGCAGAGTGAATCGAACCACTGGACCACCTTCGCCACCATGGCGAGAAATCAGTGCTACCCATCGCACCACACGAGGTTCCTAAGGACTTCCAAGATCCATTGGAGTTTGTTGAGGCGCAAGGAGTGGGATCCTCTCTAGAGAAAACGAGATAAGAATGGCACCATACCTGAATTTTTTCAACTTCCCATTCTTGGTTATCGTGAGTTGGCACTTCATACTAGCCAACACTCCTTCACTCTAGTTGAATATTGTCCCTCCGAAACACTCAAATGCAATTTTCATTTGTGCTTTGGTAG
Organism: Pinus albicaulis; assembly: GCA_034641835.2. NCBI lineage: Eukaryota > Viridiplantae > Streptophyta > Pinopsida > Pinales > Pinaceae > Pinus > Pinus albicaulis. The sequence goes on from JAXQQM020081046.1 coordinate 21,815, forward strand.
CCACATGAGGAGCTACACCCCAAAATAACCTGATAACTGTGAATGCTATGATTTTTAGTTCCAGTCGCACAATGGTTTTGATGTCTATGCGACCGTCCTTTAGCTTTGAATTATTGCTTACAATACTAAGCCTTGTAGCTAGCAGTGGGAAGACCTCCTGGTCTAGTCCCAAATATGGAAATTTTTCTCCCTCTACGAGGCAATCTGGTGAGGAAGTATATGTCTTCTGGCTCGATCATAAGCCGATGGTCCCCAATTATGAAAAATTGATCTTGCACGCCTCATGCATTCACAATCCAAGTCAATAGCTCAACTTGTGCCTTCATGCCCTGAATTTCCCAGAACTTGTATAAGCCAAATTTTTTTAATTCATGCATGGTTCTTGGATAATCCATGGCTTCGTTGTCCACAAACTCATGTTTTCGTTCCCACCATTACAACATGATTAAAGACCTGCAAATCAACAAATTAAACATTAGAAATCAGTTGGAGGAAACTTGAACCATTTTTTATGGAGAAATTTAGGTTTTTCAAAAACTCACAGCGCTTGCGCAGGTTCTGTGTTTACACAGTGCGTTTGTCCCCATGCGTCATACACAGAATCCGTGGTGGCTCAACAATTTTTCTTTTAAAAATTTATCAGGGTGCACGGTTTTCGCACAGAGAAACCGTGCACCCCCGAGGGTGGATTTTAAAACATAATTTCCTCCTAAAAAATGCCATGAAAAATTAAAATAAGAAATGAAATGAATGAAAATAAAGACAATGATGATGTGGATTGCCTCGTTCTGACGGTTCTCGAAATGATTAGTCGGTTCTTTTGATATCAGCTTCAGAAGTTTTTGGCCAAAATCTCTCTCCGTTCTATTCTAAAAAACAAAAGGTGAAAATGACTTGTTTTAACTCCTTTTTGTAGTTTTAAATGAATAAAATATTATTATTATTATTTATTTTTACTTTTAAAAAGTCAAATCTAAATATTTTTACTTTTTGAGAACATATATTTATAATTTTTCGAGTTTTTATGCAGGATACAGGATTTTGGTGAAAAGAATTATTTTGACATTAAGTATACTTTTATCACTTTTTCAGACTCTGTAAAAAATATGAAAATATCGCTTAGTACTTGACTATTCGAACTCGTTAAAGTAAATGAACAGTCATACATTCAGTATAAGTTTACCCCTTTTTAGACTGAATTGAACTAATTATGAAAAAGGTATACGTTAACTGATTATAGTCAATAGAGTTCTCTCCTGCATTATTTTATCCTTTTTTAGGCTTGAGGGACTAAATTTATTAAAAAGAACAACCATGGAATTTACTTATGTTTTTCTTTTGACTCCCTAAAACTAAAAAACGTCGAGTTATTCCTATATTGGACTTGTTAAAATTAAAACAGTACAGGACCTATCGATCACAACAAGATAGAACCACTCATTCTTAGGGTTCAATTTTAATACTAAGATGGACTCATCCAAAGGATGAGCTTACAAAAACAAGAAAATGTTATCCTCATCAAGCTTGACAAAAATAAAGAGGTACTTGCCAGTAATGGTGTGGGGGGGGGGGGGGAGGGAGGGGGGGCGAGAGAAAAGGAATCCATTTGTTGTCCTTATTTTAGAAAGTAGCATGTCGCTCTTGAACACGACACTTTGTCACACTTGTGCCTGGGTTGGGAAATCCTTTGTCTAATAGTTAATCGAACCACATTGAAAGTATTTAGCCAATTTCTTGGTATTATCTTTAGGTCAAATGCTACCAAGCCATTTACAGTGTCATTATGTGTTCAAGAGAAATTTAAAATAAACCATTCATTGAAAACATTTGTTTTCATTCGCATTGACCATCCTTGTGTCAGTCCTTGCAAAATATTTCTTCAAAACTTGATTTAATGGTTTCGTGTTGTAGGCTTTCCTGCGACGAATCACTTTCTATAGACATCAACTCATTATCTAGAAAGTTGATCTAGAATCCTATCAGTACTTTGGAATCTGCATGTCCTAATGGCAGTTTTCTCGCCTTCGACGATAGGTTTTCATCACTGACCTTCGATCAAACGATTCTATGAGTGTTCGACTGCAAATCATTCATTCACGTTTCATAGATTGTACTGAAGTACTTTGAGAGCCATTGTCATTTTTTGTGGTTTCTCTCACACTTGTTAACAATTCTCATCATCAAGTGGTTTCTACCATGTTTGACTTCGACAAAATCAATCGCATGGATAGATTCATACTAGTTTGAGAAGAAAAATTCAAGACCCTAGATCTAGTTTCCACCATCCAGGCTACGAGAAGTTTTATTATTTATGATATAGTAGACTACTTATGACAGATGGTTGTGCCCATACTATGTCTACTTTTGATGTAACATTGAAACCATAATATATGTACCAGGACATTTAGTTAGATTTGATATGAGTATGGGAATGCCTACCTCAACGATGATATATATTTACATTGAATATTTTTATAGGTTTTCGACCAGCATCTCCAATCCAATCCTCAGAATGATAAAGCACTTCACTCTTCAGAAAAAACTCTCAGACTTCGCACTTTAGGGGGTAATTTGTTACATGTCATTTTGTCACCATGAAATTTGATTGTTCATATGGGTCTGTTACCATCCATATCATGCTCCCTTAGAGGTCAAAAACACTGATGTTCTTGAATCAACTCTTGGAAATTGGAAAAAAGCTTTATAAAACCCCTAAAATTTTGCCTGCGCTGTTTTACTAGCTTTTCCATGTGCATGCCCTAATGATCTTTCTATTAGACGAGGTGAATTCCACACTGTTTTCCATTAAAACCCGTGCACCCTCCTAAAAAGAAAGTAAAATAAAAATTAACTTATAGAAGCCTAGTTGGTCGAATATTCTCCCAACTGGAAGCCTCTAGAGTCGTGCCAGTTCGATCTTTATCCCTCCACTAATGTAGCTTATCCCTTGGTCCAAGGAACTCAAATCCCTTCATGGGAGGAATCCATCCCTCTCTTTATGAAAATGAAACTACTTCAATCTCCCTATAAATTGAGCTCAAGTTTCAGGTTCAAGGGTAGATTATGAATAATAGAAACTAATCTATATAGTTTCTAAGCTGAAGAGAGTTCATAGTGTGCATATTTTCTATACTAGTGAGTTGTTTTTGACACACTGAAGATCACACCTTTGTGCCCATAACTTCATGCTGGTCATTCTAGAGAGGAAGGCTTATCAGACTGAAGGAGAATGATTGCTCGGACCCCGGGAGGAATCTGTACAACATCAAGGCATCTGGTCGTAAGATTCCTCTTTCTAATTTATGATAGTACATATGGATCTCTTTTTCTCATTGTCTTGTTTATGTATCCATGGGAATAATGTCAACACTTAAATTCCTTGATCACTAAGTTGGATTAGTACTTTTTATTATTATATATTGTAGATGCTTTGATTATTTGTCTTGTCTTTGATTACAGGTTCTACTCATCATTGGAGAACTACTTTGGAGCGATAGGACAAAGGGCTACATCATACGTTTGGATTTCAAGTTTGGAGCATGTCCTCTCTACTTTACTGTTATAATTATCTTAAAGTACAAATAATCTAGAGAAAGAGGTATTCAAATGGATCTTTGTTTCTAGTTACTCATTGGAGTACTAGGGAGATCGCTCTTGTCTGTAAGAACGATTAATCCTAGTAACACCCCTCATAATCAAGTACCTGAACCCTGGAAATTGCTTCCACCTAAGGTTGATAGATTCTTCTAGACCCTCTCTCATGTCCAGATGAACCAAGATATGAGCCATCGTCATAATGCTAGTGGTCCTGAAGGATTTTTCGTAGTCCAGATATGTGCCAAGTGAATTCCAAATATGCACAAAGGTATCCTCTGACCAAAAGTGTAGTGCGAGGCACGGAAGGCGCACCTAGATGGGGTCGGCTCCAAAATTCTCACGTTCAAGATCAAAAAGAGGGCTCCAACACTTCAGAAGAATCGAAACTTGTTCAATGTGCCAATAGCGAGATAGTACCCATTGTAAATGTTCAAGGCGTTGGAAGCTGAGCACAAAACATCCACGAGGAAGTATGATAACAACAAGAAGTTCCTCAAGTATCTGGCCCCATATCTCCATTGTCCACAGACAAAACCTTGCTAGGTTATATTTGCGTCCTTACACATGTCCAACCAAAACTCAGTCCGTTGTATCAATTACTTCGCCCATCATGAGGTCGTCACCAAAAGTTAATTCTATGTGTCTGGATCTGATTTTGACACACCGGGTCTTCCTAGGGACACAAGGGTGGGTACCATGAGAAGGTGGTTCAGGCTCAGGTTAAGAATCCATGACCACTGATGACCTGGAATCATCCATGAGCGAAGCTGCAGGAATAGATCTAGAAAAATACCCTGACAAGGGAGGATAAGAGACCAAACGCAGCAATTTATATGAGACGAAACCCTCTGTGGGTTGGAATGATGAGCTCAGGGGGAACGAATCCGAGGGAACAAGGACAAAGATACCTTCACATTGAAGGGAGGGAGCAGAGGTCTACAGACATGTGAAAATAAAATGAATAGACGTCGAGGAAAGAGGGTTCGGAGACGCTGGAGGGAGCTCAGAGAATGGAGGAATATGCTCAAACAGGTAAGGTGGAGGGGATTCCGAGGGAAGGGGGTAATCCAGAAACCGAGGTCTGCCATACGGGAGAATAGGGCACATGGAAACCCTAGGTCCACCTGTCGAGGGAGATGGGAAAGTTTGTGCCAACGTATCGGAGGATGGAGGAAGATGCAGTGAGGAGGTGGTCCAGATCGACACCCCCTCTAACAAATCCGGGGTATAATCGAGAAGATCCTCCTCCATTGCTGCAAGTAGGGTAGTGCAACAGGGTAACGGTGAAAACCGGTCCTATAAACTATATATGTACATATATGTGAGTAAGAAATGTTATATAAGTAAGTTATAATTTCGTTATATATATATATATATGGTAATTATGTTAAGAATTATAGTTATGGTTATATTATAACATGATGTGTGTGTGTGTGTGTGTTATGTTAAATAGTTGTAAAACTATGTTATGTTATATATTTTATATATAGAACTATAGTATATAGTTATTTGATATTATAGTTAAATAATAGTAAAATATGTTGGTGAGATTGATTTGAATGTTCCATTGCTTGATCGAGCTCGAGGAACTTCGGTCGATCTACTCCTAAACTCTCGGTCAAACTCCCGTGGTCTGTTCAAATGACGTGCACAGGCCGTGGGAGTGGTATATATTAAAAAAAAAGAGGGTTTGATTGAACCATAATGCTTAATCAAGTGCTATAGCTCTATCGAGCATTATAGCTCGATCAAGGGTTAGTTTTTAACCCTCAATCAAGCTATCGTTTTAGCACCCAAGTAGGTTGATCGAGCGCTTAAAAAAGGCTCTATCGAGCCATTGATTTTTCCATCCAAATATTCCCTCTTTTGCCAAAAAGTGTAATCCAGCTCCATGCTTTCACCCTTGAGAAGATAAATATTTTTTTGCATGGGTAAGCTCTGCATAAAATATCAAAAATATACTCACCATCATTGTGGTGGACTTACCTATAACATATGGTGTTGTATTAGGATGAAAATGGAGTTGTCTGCTTGATGGATATTTAATGAACAGTGGAAGTTATATGATGAAACCAAATAAAAATGGAAGTTTCACTAAGGTACGTTAACAATAGAAATTTGTTCCTTTGGAGAAAAAGTAAAATGAAAGAATAAAGGATTACATTGATGACTTCAAAAATTATTTGAAAATTAAGAGAATCTCCTTTGAGACACCATAGGGGAGTTTTTCAAAGATGAAAATTATATATAATTTATTTAAATCACAAAAAAAATCACATTTTCAGGTTTGGAAGAAAAAGTACTAGGTCGCATTGTAAGCAAATAAGGGATTTAAATAGATTTAGAGCATGTCCAAGCTTTGATTGAATTAAAACCACTAACAAGTTGAAAAGCCTTATAAGCCTTATTCCTCAATTTTTAATTTAATGAATAAATTGTTAACTACAGATTAAGTGTCTGAATAGACTCTTGAAGCACAAAAAAAATTCTCAAATGTAAAACTAGCCAATTTGTTTGCTTCAGTTTTGGTCAATCCTGACATTGAAAAATATATCATTTTATATTCCTTGTCTTCAAATGAAACTATTTATGTTATATTAACATGAAAATTTGAGACAAGAAGGAAAAAAATCCCATTTTTTTTATAAGGTTTGCAAGAACATGAATTAAAATACATCCATGGAAAAACAAACATGTTCCCTCATGAAAGTTGTGACGTATTTCAAAACACACATACACATTTTTATCACATGTAATTTTCTATACGCCATATCGACCCATGAAAATGATCTTATCTCAGCAACTGAAAGAAGGTAGATGGACTAATTAGTTGGCAGAATTTTCAAGAATATAGAAATAAAACCATTAAAAGTTGTGAAGGGGCAAGGTTTACATATGTTGGTTGTTGGAATTGAAGCACAATTGAACCAGTAAACATAGATTCACTTATTTTGAATAAGGAATCCTCTACCAAAGATTCCATAGTTGCAAGAACTAAATAACATAAAAATACCATTTTCTACTCGAAATTTAAGAAATTTCCTATTGGAATGACTGGAAAACAAAGGATATATTTAAAGATGAAATCAAATCATTATGTAATGATTTCTATAATCTTATTCCAAAGAAATTTTGAGGGTATGTTGTTAATATTTCTAAATCATTCAAAATTTGTTGAGATATTAAAGGAAGCGCATGTAGGTGTATGTGGTGGAAATATTTCTCTAATGGTAACCATACATAGAAACATTAGAGGAAACTTTTATTGTCCTTACTTATTCAAATATGTGCATACATTTAGTAGGAAATTTCTACCTTGTCATAAGTCTTCTGGAAAAAACAAGAGAGCAATTATTCTCCAATGAGGACCATTTTGATTAAAATCCCTTTTATAAAATGGGAACTGGATTTTATTGGCCCCACAAATCCAAAATATACCATGGAGCACTCTTATTTATTGATACAAATTTATTACTTCATCGAATGGTTGGAAGTAGTAGCATTAAAGGTCATTGATTTAGAGCAACTCATGCTTTACAAGAAACATCCTATCTAGGTTCAACATTCCCAAGAAATTCATCACTTGTAGTAATTTCATTTTCATTAGATCTAAATTCACATATTTTTGTGGAAAATTTGGGACAAAAATGTGTCAACCTTAAAATTATTACCCTAAGGAGAATGGGCTAGTAGAATCAACTAATAAGCATTTACTACATATTCTTAAGAAGATGATGTCCACAAACCAATGGAATTGGCACAAGAAACTAATTAATGCTTTGGGCTAATAAAATCACTCCAAAAAGTAGTATGAAATATTCCCTATATTCTCTTGTTTATTGAATTGTGAGATTACTAATACACTCAAGGATGAATGATTCTATCATAGCCATTGGAATAGAAGACAAAAGGGGTCACATCTATGCAAACTCAATATCATTAGTTGGTGTAGCTATAAGAGAAAAGGGTGCAAGTTGTAATAAACATACAAAATAAACATGAAGCAATGAAGAGATATTTTAACCAAACTTCTATGACGAAAGAATTTAATAAGGTTCAAATCATTTTATTGTGGAACAAAGAAAAAAACATCGTTTCATTCCAAGTTTGATATTTTATGGATTGGCCCCTGCCAAAGATTGTGGTTTTAATTCTTATATGCTCAAAATTATGGATGGAGTAAATGGGTAGCACTTTAAAAAATATTTTCATGATCATTTTTGGGAATTATGCAATCAATATGTTGTAATTTATTTTTCTCTATTGTTGTTTATACTACTTCATATTTAAATAGCTTAATCATTAGTCATTTCCTTGTCTTTTCTTATTTCTCTTTCTTTGATTTGATGCCCAAAGGGAAGAGCCTTATGGATTCTCAACAACTCACAGGGATCTCTATCACATGATTAGTGTTGAAATGTCAATTCCCTTTCATGTTGAGCCTTTTTGCTACATCCTTTATTGCATGTGGGTGCAGAAGGAAATTTTTTTTTTCCTCATCTTACTGCCCTCCACACTAGACATGCACATCATACTCTTTTTTGCACCATTTATTAACAATTGTACAATTATTCATTTTTATGACTCTCTTCTTACAATATGCAGACAATTTTTCCAAACTCCACACTTTGCATACCATATCATTTTCTTGTCGGTATTGTACATAGAGGACCCCAAACCAATGGTACACTTATTTTATTTCTCGTTCACCTTTACTTATGATGCATATGAACCACATTACCTTCCCTGTAAATTAACTTGTTTTCACAAAGTCTCTTCTCCATATAGATTTTAAAGGGGATTTGTTGTAATCGCAGGTTTAAGTTATGTAGTTTGTATAATATGGTGCTCGAATGATTTTTCACGATGTTGAATCCATTTATACAATAAAAAATATAATTTAAACAATGGAATTTACATTCTCATGAATAACTGTATCATAGATTCTGATGAAAAGGACAAAATGTAAAATGGTTAGATTACACCTAATATAATGAACCTAGCATTAGTTCGTTTAATGATTTATACGATGAGATATATATTTATCCATCTAAAGCACTTTTAAATAAAATGGTATATATTCCAACATATAAAACATTAAATGCACTTTTAAATGGGGTAGTATATATTCCAACATATAAAACATTACAATTTTAAATGAGATAGAATACCATTTTATATATTTTTTCTAACAAACATGTTCATTTATTAACATTTATCTCTTAGTAGTAAAACACTCAATAAAATTTAACTATGAAAAACACCTATAAATTTTTTTAAACAAATTTGCTATGAGATTACAAACAAATGCTAAATGTCACTGCCATTTCTCTCCTGATCATTGCGACTTATGATGAAGATACAATCAACATAATTTAAGTCCAATATTTATGTTCCCCACACAGCCTTATGCATTCAAGTCGAATTAAATTCCTGAAGCTTCTGGAGGTTTGTCCAGCACCGAAAGGACTATGGAAGCGCTTGAAGACTCTCAGAAATCGAGGTTTTGGAGGTTTGCATGCACTTCTCAGATTTGTCGAGCGGCAGAAGGAATGGTTTGATGCTTTCTGACTGCCTCACCCTGGCATAAGGAGATTGAGATGTCGGAGATTTGCTAAGAACTGGAGGGAATCTGGAAGAGCTTGCAGACTGCCACACTCTCTGAGATCAATGTCTTGGAGGTTTGTCAGAAGCAAGCACCGAGTCTGGAAGAAGCACGGGCTGCTACATCAGAAAATAGAGGCAATGCGATTTTGTCAAACACCCAAAGGAATCTGGAAGTGCTTGCAGACTCCCGCACCATGAGAGATTGAGGGATTGGAGGTTTGTCAAACACCCAAAGGAATCTGGAAGTGCTTGCAGACTGCAACACTCTTTGAGATCAATGTCTTGGAGGTTTGTCAAACACCCAAAGGAATCTGGAAGTGCTTGCAGACTCCAGCAGCATGAGAGATCGAGTGTTTTGAGGTTTGTCAAACACCCAAAGGAATCTGGAAATGCTTGCAGACTCCTGCACCATGAGAAATCGAGGGATTGGAGGTTTGTCAAACACCCAAAGGAATCTGGAAGTGCTTGCAGACTCTCGCACAGTTCGAGATTCAGGTATCGAAGGTTTGTCAAAGACCCAAAGGAATCTGGAAGTGCTTGCAGACTGCCACACTCTCTGACATCAATGTCTTGGAGGTTTGTCAAACACCCAAAGGAAGCTGGAAGTGCTTGCAGACTCCCGCAGCATGAGAGATTGAGGGATTGGAGATTTGTCAAACTGCAAAAGACTGGTGCTTACAGACTCCAGCCTTCCAAGTTCGTGTTCTTGGAGGTTTGTAGCTTGCAAAAATCTGGAAGTGCTTGCAGACTCCAGCAGCATGAGAGATCGAGTGTTTTGAGGTTTGTCAAACACCCAAAGGAATCTGGAAATGCTTGCAGACTCCTGCACCATGAGAAATCGAGGGATTGGAGGTTTGTCAAACACCCAAAGGAATATGGAAGTGCTTGCAGACTCACGCACCGTGAGAGACAGAGTTCTTGGAGGTTTGTCAAACAACCAAAGGAATCTGGCAGCGACATCATGCATTTTAAGAGTAGGTGTTTCAACGACCGAAGATGACAAAATTCTTCTGGCAACGATTTGAGTTCACTGCTCTCTGCAACCACAATCTTTTCGATGTGCATCAACCGCCCAATGGACTTTGGAAACTTCGAAAGTGTACGAGCATAAATCTTTAACTCGCGCAACGCCAGAGGTGCCTGAAACGCGGCGTTCATCTTTGCATTTAAGATATGATCATTTTTCATCTATAAAATGCTCGGTATACTAATAGCAACAGTTATCTACAATAAATCAGACAAAAGAGAAAAAACAAAGAACGAGCTTTGACCTGAGACTCTGCTCGCCAGAGTGTTTTCAATTTGTTTCCGCCCACTTCTAAAACTCTTATATTCTCCATGGGAATCCAGGAAGGCAGGCAAGTGTAGGGACAGTTGTTCCAGCGTAACCATTTCAAGTTTGGCGACTCAACCCTCCTCAATATGCTTTCTAAATTACCATGTTCTGCTGCAACAAGTTGTAAGTTCCGGAAACAATATGGTGTGGGTGTAGTGTCCATCGGCTCTCTCAGACGCTTTCTTTTGGAGCAAAGCGATTCTGGGATCCCCTGATAGTTATAACTACGAATGAGGCAAGGAACCGTAGTAATACCGCGCACCTCCGTAATTACCTGTTTGTTCCAAACAAATGAAAAAGAGTAAGAAAGATCTCTTTCTGCTTCTGTTGAACAGAGAAACCTTAAAGGAGGTGCCTTTTGAGTTATGAAAAAGATCAACAACTTACAGAAGATTGCTGCCACAAATCATCAATTTGGTTGGTTGGTCGCCAAAGATGACGCAACTGATTTTCCTCATCCGCAATTTCTCTTCCCAGATCTCGCAGCTGATCGTGCATTTTTATGGTATCTCCATCCACGTCGACGAGGCACTTTCCCTGCAGATTTAGAAAGCCCGTCAAACCATCCCAACCTGATCCATCCCATATTCGGACGGCCATATGCCTGTCTTCTCCAATGAAATAACAGGCAATGTCTATGAATATTTGTTTTTCCTCTGCCTCCAGTGCATCGTAACTTATCTTGAGCCTCTCTCGAATCTCACTGGGAAGTTTGACTTGGCGAAGCTTATCCAATTGGCGTTCCCAATAAGTTTTGTCGTTCTTTCCGCAGACAAGTGCCCCAAGCACTCTCAAAGACAAAGGCAATCCACTGCAGGCCTTGCAAAACTCATCTACCAGATATTCGAAACCTAGTGCTGGATAAGGCCGAAAGAAGGCATACGAGCAGAAGAGCTGCTGGGAGTGTTGCTCATCCAGACCTGTTAACCCATAGATTAACGAGTCTGGTATTTCTGAATGTCTGAGAACATCCCTGGAGCGAGATGTAACCAATATTAAGCTATCCCGTTGGAGTATTTAAAATTCCAGAACAATAATGGAGAATAAAATTTTCCTCTTCAACACAAAGAAAATATAAAAAAAATTCTTCACCGTAGACAAGAGTTTTTCACCGTAAAACTATTTCATTAAACTTCAAAATCCTGGTTACAAATTCACCTCTCGACCGAGGGAATACAAAAAGGCTTTGACTCGCTTCAAAACACGCTCAAAAAACACAACTCACACTCTTAAAAATTCACTCGAAAATACTCGTCTCTTCAAAGTGAAAGCACCGCCGTGCACTTCAAAATAAGTTACATCAACAACAGGCACTTCAAAATTGCTAATCGCTCGTGCACATCAAAATCGTTATACCGCTCGTGCACATCAAATTTTTACACCGCCGTGTGTAAAAATAAAACTTACAAACTAAACTCTCGCACCGTCGTGTTATATCTCTTTTCACCGCTCGTAAGAAAAAATAATAACTTACAAAGTCGAAAATGCACACAAACCTTTTCTTCCTCTTATATGCTTCGCACTTTCTCAACATATTAAAAACTAAATTAAAAATAAAAAACTATTTTAAAAAACTTTAAAATAAAAAATCAATGTCACTATGGCCCACGGCCTCACTTTGAAATAGTGCACATGATATATATGTAAAACATATATATGCATGTTGACTGAACGCACCATTTTTTAAATCAAAACATTAAAATAACCTTTGACCAATTGAACCGGACGCCAAGCAAGATTAAACCCGTTTTCATAAAAATTCCGCGTGCCAAAAGTGATTTGCTGATGTCATCAATTTGTGATGCGGGATTTTTATTAAATCCGCCCTAAGATTTTCCCCGGGTCCGATTTTCAGCAACTCGTACAAATAAAATGTGATGCGGGATTTTTCATAAATCTGTTCATTAAAATTTCAAATCCAGGTTGACCGCTCAATGGTTTTGCAAGTTGTCACCAGACAGCTTCGCAAACAAAATGGAAGGCTACCGCTCTTTGTACCGAGTTAAATACGAGAGTAATTTCAACACTCCCCTTACTCTCACCGGGTTATCACTATACCGTACATTTCCTCAAAAACTCAAAACTTTTCTCGCTCCAATGGTTTGCCGAATGTCCGCAAATCGGCCTCGAAGTTCGTTATGCTGTTCCAAAACAATTTCACCATTGTTTACCAATTCTTTCGTTGTAATGAAACTTGTGTCAATGTGTTTCTGCTTCGTGAAACACAAGACTCTGGATAATGCAATAGCCGAGCTATTGTCACAATAAATCACCGTTCCTTTTACCCGCTCTTGGCACAAACTTCTTAACATCCTCCTCATCCAAATTGCTTGACAAGTCAGCCGTTGTGGTCGCCACATATTTCGTCTCCGCTCGTGTACAATGCTACAATGGGTCGTTTTTTAGAAGCCCGTTGAAAACAGTTCTAACCCATGTGAAAAACATAACCCAAGTGTTTTTCCGATCATCTACACTAAACTTCAATCACTATCAAAGGTATCCAACTAAATCTGAATTTTCTCGAAGCAAGATATAAAATACCAAATCTTTTTGTGCCTTTAACATACCTCAAAATTCTCTTGTCAGCTCGCCAATGTGCATCCTTTGGCTTCTCGATGTAACCGGGAAATTGCTTACCAAAGATGCATTATGTCGCGTCTAGCTGCGCTCAAATACATGAGGTCGCCAACTATGCTCTTATACAAGCTAGGATCAAAATCCTCGTCGGCCGTCCTCTCCGCTGAGTTTTAATCCCATCACCGTGGGAGTGATCGCCGCCAAGCCTCTCCTCGCATATTAAATCTTTCCAAAGACTTCTCATTAACATATTTTGCCTCGTGAGATAAAAATCCCATTTTCATCTTGTTCTACTTCTATTCCTAAGAAGTATTTCTTAACAAACCCATGTCAATATTTCAAATTCTTTCTTTCATGATCGTTTTAAAATTTTCAATAAGATAATCATCATTACCTCAGGAAAATAACATCATCAACATATAAAACTACAATCAACATTTTACCATCCTTTTCTTTGATGTAGAGGGTGGGTTCTCTCACACTTTTCAAATCCATTTTCCAAGAGATAGGAATCTATCCCACCGTACTCACATGCTCTTGGCGCTTGCTTCAAATTTCATAAAGAGCTTTTCCTTCAACTTGCACACTTTGTGCTCTTCGGGCCTTTCTTCTCATAGCCTAGAGGTTGTTCAATGTAAACCTCTTCCATTAACACTCCATTTAGGAATGGCCGACTTCACATCCATTTGGTAAACTTTCCACTTGTTTTGTGCCGCGTTATGGACAAGACTTTCCATAGTTTCCATTCTAGCAACCGGTGCGAAAGTTTCCTCATAGTCTATCCCATGCTTCTCGCTATAACCTTTGACAACAAGTCTTGTCTTCAGGTCTCTATTTTGCCTTCAAAGATTACCTGGCCCTAGAGACCCATTTAACTCCAATGACATCTTTACCTTTTGGGAGTTCAACCAAATCCCAAGTCTTGTTTCTTTCTATGGCATGAATTTCCTCATCCATAGCTTCTATCCATTTTTCTTTAATAGCTTCTTCGAATGAACAGTAGTCATCAACATGACAATATAAAGCAAAGAATCGTTACCTCTATTTGTCATTTGTGCATAAATGTCATTCAACTTCGAACTTCTTACCTCTTTCACTTGATGCACAAATGCTTGAAGAAGCACTTGAATTTCTTCCTTGTGGTGTGCTTGGAGAAGCTTTCATTTTCTGCCTCAAGGGTGTCTCACAATGGGGCTCTTGTGTTGGTGTCACGTTTGGGGATGTATTTCACCCAATTCATCATCATCTTCATCATGAGATAAATGTTGTTTAACATTCATTGTTTTCTCTATGCTTCCATCCCAAAGCTTCCTCCTCAATAAACCGAACATCTCTCGCTCACAATAAACTTCTGGTGGGATGGCTAGATAACTCGTAAGCCTTGATCTCCTTACCTGTATCCAATGAAAATACATTTCTCCCCCTTGCCGCCCAACTTCTTTTCCTACCATCCGGAATGTGTGCATAAGCCACAACATCCAAAACCTTCATGTGTGTGACACCTTGTTTTGTGCCACTCCATGCCTCTTCCGACACTTTGTTCATCACCGCTTTTTGTAGGGCACCTATTCAAAATGTATGTCGCACAAATGTACAAATTTTCCACTAATAATCATTAGGCAAGTGCTTTTGCCTTTAACATACTCCTCACCATGTCCATTATGGTTCTATTCTTCCTTTCTAGCTACTCCATTTTGCTGCGGAGTATATCTAGTTGTAAATCGCTTGGTCACCATTTTCTCTACAAAAACGTAGAAAATCTTTAGAGATATACTCACCTCCTCTACGGGCCTAGAACTTTACGTAAATTTCACTGCCTTTCCACAAGTGCTTTGAAATTGCGTAATTTTTTTCAAACACTTCACTTTTGTTTTTTAAAAAGTAAATCCTAAAGTTTTTCTTGTAAAATCATCTATGAATGTTAACATGTAGTGGCTGCTAGCAAGCGATGGAGTTTGCATCGGTCCACACAAATTCGAGTGGACAATCTCTAAGGGTGCCTTTGCCCTTATGCTTTTCCCGAAGGAAAACTTTCTCCGTGTTGTTTCCCAAGAATACAACCTTCACAAAGGTCGTCCGCTTCTATCAATGGTAAACCTCTTACCATTCCTTTTCCTTCCAACAAATTAAGACCTCCAAAGTTGAGATGTCCAAATCTCAAGTGCCACAACCAATTTTCATCTTTTGGTTCGCTTTGGATAGCCTCCTTTGCCATCGCTCGCTATCTTTTCTTCATTCTTCAAATCTGCCTCATTCTAAGAGGGAAATATCTCCGTTCCTTGTCATCTTCACTTCAACAATACATTGTTTCACGGGTGGTTTGTCCATGATGGTACAAACATCATCCTCAAAAAACACATTGTACCTCATTGTCCAATACTCTAGAGGTTACACTTCATTCTGAACATAATAGACATCTCGATATGGATTTCTTCGCACCTTTTCTTGTTAGAACATTTACATTCCCTTTTCCCATGTCGTACACTTTAATATCGATTCCCTAGTGTGACTTGTGACTTCACACTCTCATCTAGCATAGAAAACATTGCTAAGTTTCCTCCCCGTCATATGGTTACCTAAACTGCAGTCTAGAAACCATAAATCCTCATTCTTTTCTTACCCATATTACAAGCCAAAAAATAAATTATCTTTCGTCGATATTTTTCTAGTGAAATTTGCACTTAAGTTCTATTTCCCATATCATGTCGCTTTCTTCTACACTCATTAGCATAATGACCATATTTTCAAGGTTTAGGTGATGACATTGGACTTATCATACCTCTCGTCCCCGAGCATTCCGCCGACCACTCGCCGGGCCGCCGCCTTGGCCTTGATGCCGATTTGGATCGGCCGTCTTCTTACTTGAGCATTTGCCGGACTGCTCTTTCCACTGCTTTTGCTTCGCCTCTCTTTTGTTTCTCTGCCTTGCCCCTTCCTCTTCCGAAAGACATATGGGTCTTAAAGGCATGTTCCGCAGATGAGTTTTCACTTCTACCCAATTCTACTTCATGAGTCATCAACATGGAAGTAGCTCATCCACCGTGAACTTTGTGAGATCCTTAGTCTCCTCTATGGTGGTGACAATCACATCGAACCTTGAGGGTAGACTTTCAAGAGTTTTTCCACACAATCCTCTTCTCTTCAAGAGTCTCTCCATGAGATCTTATTTGTGTGACCATTCCAATCACATGAGTGAAGAATGAGTCAATAGTATCTCGACTCTTTCACACAGAGTCTCAGTGCCCTCCTCAAAGAATCAAGTTTTATCATTTTCACTTTTTCCATGCTCTGATAGGCCGTCTTGAGAGTTTCCATGCTTCTTCCGGGATCTCTCGTCGTCGCTATCCTTGAAACACACTCATGCATCGCTCGATACAATAAGAAGAGAGCCTTGGAGTCTTTCTTCCTATCGCTTCTTCGGAAGAACTCTCTTTCTCATTTGAGTTAAATCTTCAAACTCTTCTTCATTTGCTGGCTCTTCAAAGCCATCCTCAACAAATTCCCATAAGTCTTGGGAGACAAATAGAGCTTCAGTTATTGACCAAGAGGGGCTTCAATTTTTCCCATTAAACATTGGGAGATGGACATTTCCCATACCTTGGCTGGGCCTGCCGGCTCCAGCCATTCGCACTCTTAACTATGATTAAAAAAAAACTTGATCGTGTAGAAACAGCTCACCGGTTTCTACAAATAAAGACTCAAAAACTCGTAGAGTAGAAAAATACCTTTGGATTCTTTGGCCGAGTCTTCACACCGCCGGGAGAAGTCACAGAATAAAGAACTCTTCTCTTCCGCCTTTCTTTGATCTTCAAAGAGCCTGGACTAGCTCTGATACCATGTTGGAATATTTAACATTCCAGAAAAACAATGGAGAATAAAATTCCCCCTCTTCAACACAGAGAAAATATAAAAAAATCTTCACTGTAGACAGAGTTTTTCACTGTAAAACTATTTCATTAAACTTCAAAAACTTGGTTACAAATTCACCTCTGACTGAGGGAATAAAAAAAAAATTTGACTGCTTCAAAACACAGTTCAAAACAACTCACACTCTCTAAAATTTCACTCTGGAAAAATACTCTGTCTCTTCAAAAATGAATGCACTGCTATGCCATTCAAAAATCTGTTACACTGCTGTGCACATCAAATTTTTACACTGCTGTGTGTAAAAATAAAACTTACAAACTAAACTCTGCACTGCTGTGCTATATCTCTTTTACACTGCTGTGTGAAAAAAAGAAAAATGAATGCACTGCTGTGCCATTCAAAAATTTGTTACACTGCTGTGCACTTCAAAATTTTTACATTGCTGTGTGTAAAAAATTTTACAAAACTAAACTCTGCACTGTTGTGCTATATCTCTTTTACACTGCTGTGTGAAAAAAAATAACTTACAAAGTCTAAAAATGCACACAGCCTTTTCTTCTTCTTATATCCCAAGACCCTTTTACAATATATATAAAAAACTATTTTAAAATAAAACTATTTTAAAAACTTAAAAAAAAAACTAAAATAAAAAAGTTTGAACATGGCCCACGGCCCTTTCGAATGCACGTACATTCTATATATATGTAAAACATATATATACGTGTACATTGTTTGCACGATTTTTAAAACCAAACATTTAACCAAACCTTGACCGAATTGAATCGGACTTCAAAACAGAGATTAAACCAGCGTGCATAAAAATTCCGCGTGCCAAAAGTGATTTGCTGATGTCATCAATTTGTGATGCGGGATTTTTATTAAATCCGCCCTAAGAGTTTCCCCGGGTCCGATTTTCAGCAGCCTGTACGTCAAAAAATGTGATGCGGGATTTTTCATAAATCTGGCTCATTAAAATTTCAAATCCGGAGGTTGACTGCTCAATGGTTTTGGCAAGCGGCGCAAAAGTGCTTTCAACTGATCTACATGATCTACATCGTCTATAACTATTAGAACATGCGAAGATGAAAGGTGGCTTTTGAGTGTTTGTATGCCTTCCTCAATGCTATCTATTTCTATTTGTGCAGTACTATTAGTCAAACCCTTCAGAAGTTTTCTCTGCAAGAAAATTAAAGATTCTCGACTTGCAATCTCTCTGACATCATATAAGACGCAGGATTTCTTGAAATCACAACTCTTCCGGTTGAAGAGTTCTTTGGCAAGCGTTGTCTTGCCAACTCCACCCAACCCAACAATCCCCACAACCGGAGCCTTGTCATTCTTCTGCTGCTGCAATAGCACCTTCTTTTCAAAATCTTCTACTTTTGATTGCAGACCAGTTGAGTGAGCAGCCACATACAAGGCCGTCTTTCTGCGGTTTCTGCTGTTTTTAAGCACGCATTCCACGACCTTCTCCAACAGCATTACCTCGTTACTGGAAATTGGCAACCAAACAAAACAAAACAAACAAAATCCCCTGTTTATTGTAAAATTTAATACAAAACGTTAAGTGTATATCAGTGCCATTTAGATTAATAATACGGAAGGGAGAGTTAAGAGTTCCAACCCATTATAGGCGTCGAGTTCGAAACCGACCCTGTTGGAGACTCCGTTCAGCGCCTTTCTCCAGTTTTCAAGAGTTTGGTGGTCGTATCTGCCTGTCTGTTCATGTTTAGCAAGGGCTTCAGCATACGGTCCCTTTTTGGCCCATCGAAGCTCAGAAGGCTGCACTTTATAAAATACAGGAATGATGATATCCTTAGACTTTTTCCATATGAGAACCAACTCCTCGAGACACCATCTCGAGTCGGCATATCCAGGCGAGAAAATGATGATGTGGATATAGGCGCTTCTGATGGCGCCTTCGATTTGAGGATCTATCAACTCTCCCGCCTGCAATTCTTCCCTGTCGAGGAAGGGTTGCAACCCATGTGCATGAAGGTCACGGTAGAGTGGGCAGCAAAGGAGTTTTTAACATCGGGACCCCGATGACTTATAAAGACATCGAAGTTATAGTTTGGGTAATTATTGGAGGTGGAGGTGGATGGGGTATCGACTGGAGTATTTGCGGTGGGCGTTTGCAGGTCTGCCATTGAATACAACTGCAGCTAATTAAGAAGGAGAACACAGAGTGATAGGTTAAGAAGTGCAAAAAACAAGCAAAACACAGAGGGATAGATATGGAAAGAAAACAGAGAGGTATTTTTGTAATGGGTGCAAGCTGAAACCCAAACGCGGGCCAGCGGCCGGTGGGCAGAGTGGTAATGGGTGCAAGCTGGAACCCAATGGGCACCCGTTGCTAATTAGTGGAAAGTGGAGCCCAAACGCGGGCCAGCGGCTGGTGGGCAGAGTGGTAATGGGTGCAAGCTGGAA
This sequence comes from Pinus albicaulis, assembly GCA_034641835.2. Classification (NCBI taxonomy): domain Eukaryota; kingdom Viridiplantae; phylum Streptophyta; class Pinopsida; order Pinales; family Pinaceae; genus Pinus; species Pinus albicaulis. Next base: position 41,229 of record JAXQQM020081046.1, read on the forward strand.
TCCAATGGGCACCCGTTGCTAATTAGTGGAAAGTGGAGCCCAACGTAGAGATAAGATTCCGTCTGCGTCCCTCCTTTATTTTTCGCTGTTTAACTTTGTACCCTTTGCGGTTCTCCATGTTCCTTTCGCTGCTTTCCTGTTTTCCCTTTAAATAAGTATTACTTGCTTGGTGTCTTTTTTTTTTTTCGGTCAAGTAAGTGAGAGTTCTGGGTAAAGCGATTCTGTTTTGTAAGCTTAATTTAATTTAAGTATTTATCAATTATTTAATTATTTTAGTTAAATTTTGATTTATAATTTTTTTTATTTTGAAATATTTAATGAGTTTAAATTATAATTTTTTTATAAATAAAATTAATTAAAAATATAAATTTTCAAAAAAAATAAAAATCATATTAATATACAAATGCTTGACCTATTTTAATCAAATTCCTTCTCATTTCATTGATTTTATGTGAAATTGATTAGAAAGTATAAATTTTACTTTGGAAAAGATAAAATCATTTTGATAGACAAATGATTAGACGTATTTTTAGTCAAGCACGTCACTTTTATGTACATAAAATAATTTTGTTTGTGGATATAAATTTTATATCTAATTATTAAATATACAAATAATTAAGAACAAGAAAATTGAGGCAGGGAATTTAATTATCAAAATTATTTAATAGTTAAATTTATTAAAAGTTTTAATAATTTATTATTATTATTATTAAATATGTAAATTGAATTCATTTTAAAATTATAAGATGTAAATTGAATTTATTTTAAAATTACAATTTTAATCTAAAAGGAGAAAAAAAATATTAAAATAATAAATAATAAAATATGTTAGATCTAAGACTTTTGTGATCCATAATGTAGATAGATATTTGGATTAATCATATTATTAGGATTTGGTCGAAGTTTCGAACCATTTAATGTGGTTCATCCTCAGGACAAGGAAAATGATCTCAATAAATAAATAGTAAGGACGCATCATTGCCCGGAGTTAGCTATTAAAACTACCCGTTAAAAACTAGTTGTTATTCTCTAACTAATTAACTAAATAACGACTAGTTTTAACAGCGAACTCCAAACAATGATGCATCCTTACTATTGATTGTGATTAATCCGAAAGATTTTTTATCTATCTAAAATAATAAAATAATTTTAAAAAATTAAAATATTATATATATATATATATAATAACTATAAAATAGTTTTAAATATTAAAATATAAGTTATAAAATATTAAAGCTATGCAAAACAAAACCTAGCAAAAATATAATTCTGTTATTACTATTCATTACGGAAAACAATGGACCAATGGTGGAGAAAACTTTATCACCGCCTCTTCTTTTCTATTGCTACACGTACCAAAAGATCAAAGGGATCACAACTAAAGGACGATTCTTGGTGGAAGTATTTGAAGAATGATGGCATTAGCAAGAAAAAGGTTTTATTTTTATATATACTTTTATTCTGGTAATAAATTATTAGAAGGGGAGTTCTTTTTACGAAGATTTTTTATTTGTTTTTTTTTGGGTTAAATAATTCAATAAATGTCAAATCACTAAAAGTGAAAGTTTTTTTATTTTTACGAAGTATCTTAATTTTAAAAGTCCCTGACTAAATTTATGAAATGAAAATCAACAGAAAAATCTAATTTTTCTTTTTTTTCTTTTATTTATTATGGTTGAATAAGTCAATAAACGTCAAGTCACTAAAGTGAAGGTCTTTTTACGAGGAATCTTAATTTTTAGGAGTAGTAAATTAAATGTATGAAATAAAAATCAATGATGAAGAAATAAATCTTCATTTTATGAGTGGCAAAGTAATTTTATGAAAGAAAAAAGGGGGTGAAAAAAAAGAACATATACTTTAGGCTTTAGATTAGATTGTATAATTGCTTAATTTTATTTTTACTAATTATTATAATATTATAACGATTATTATTTTTTAGTTTTATGTGTTTCTAAAGATATTATATTTTTATTTTTTCTATGTTTTTTGATAAAAAGATAAATAGTTTTTAATTTGTATGTTATTCTCTGCATGTTTGGGATAGATTTAACATGTTTTCAAGCTCTTTTGTATACTTGGTTAACTTTGTAAAATTTATTAGTTATTAGAAATTTTTATATTATTTTTTCAGAGATAAGGAGCTCTGATGAAACTATGATCTTTGCATTAACATTAATTGACAATGTTAAGTAATAATGTTTTATTATGAAAATGTGGGTTTGAATTTAATGGTTGAGGTATGTGGATTCCTATATGTTATTCAAACAAATATTGGAGGAGGAAAATTGAAGAGGTTTACAAGCAAGAGGTTTAAATGAGATGAAGTTTAGCCTTCATAAATAAAGAAGTTTCTTTGTTTTAGTGTAGGGACAACATAGTATTTTTGTGGAAGCCATGTTTCATCAAGAGATACTTGTCGTGGACAAATCCTACAGTACTTAGAAGACAATCTATGAGGGTAGCAACAAAGATATCAATATTTGTATTTATGTTTTGCATATCCTCATCTCATATTCAAGTTTATGTTTTAACTCCATTTTTTTCATGTAAACAATAGCCAAAAAAATCTTAAATGACCATCTTAATGGAAACATATTACTTCAAGATTAACTTAGCAACACTAACTTCAGTAGTTATTGGTATGATCCAAGCCCAACTTTTAGCAAGGGGAAGTTGTAAGTTTTACTAGAGTACAGGAGATGATGCTATGTGGAATAAAGGAGAAACATTTGTTGCATCACTCAAACCTTCATTAAGAAATTGAGAATTCCTAGTGGTACTACATCAACCACCACCTCCACATCATTTTATCTTATAAAAGAGAAATGCAAAGGGAGTATATTCTAGTGGAATCTTGTTGAGAAGACATGTGGTCATGACTCTTCTCGTGTCATTGTCAAGTTCCATAATTCAAAACATGTCACACTAAACCAATGGTGCTAAGAATATGTATTATTTATATTGTGCATGATTTTGTATCATTTACTTTATGCATGTAAATAATTTCTTGTTTGCATAAGGTGGCAATCTCATTTCAAATCTATCTCAACAATTTCATTTTCAGAGTTTCAAATAAACAAGATTGTGGCAACAACTATCTAAGTTAGTGCTAAAAACAATCATGGAGATGGTGCCATAAGAGATCCTAAAATATCTATTTGATGTCATGGAGATCAAATGGGATGTATTCTAGCACATGTGTTTATTTTGAAGTCATTGTTATTCTTTTCGATCATCTTAATGACTTCAAAAAAGGAGATCGAAAATGTGTGGACTACAAATTGGAACTTTTATGTAATTTGAAATCATAAAAAGCTTATGTGTGCAATTGGCACCAATCCAAAGAATCAAATGAATCTTGGGCTAGCTCTTGGACTAATTCATGATGATAAGCAAAGAAAATGGCTTAATCATACTGATGAAGACAGAGATTTAATTGGCCATGGATGATCTTTGAAGATCTTAAATTCCACATTCAATATATTAGCTTGTCTTAAGAAGCAAGGATAAAGTTTGAACAACTCTTTGGGAAGACAAATTTAATATTTGTTCATCAAGTGGAAATCAACTCACCACCCTTGATTTTCCAAAACTTCCTCAATTTGAGAATTATATCACACAATTTAAGCTCTCAAGGATCTATCTTAGTGATTGTAGAGCAGATGATTAGGAAATAATGACTATTCTCTATAAATTGAAAGGCCATTTTGATATTTTTGTCTCTATTTTTTCTTAAATTAGATATGCAACACAAAAAAATGATAATATTCCTACTTTTGAGCTATTTTTTGATTAGTTGACACATGAGCAAGATCATTTTTCATATGGGTGCACTTTGATACATGTAGTAAGGAAAAAGTATTGTTTTCTTATAATCACAAGGGCTCCAAACCTTTCAAAAATCTATTTAAAGGATCCAAACAACCCATGACTACAAAATCACCTAAAATGACTCCTCATCCAAAGTCTCAATAAGGCACCCGTTCAAAGGAAAACAAGTCACTTAGATCTTGTTCCTTTGTGGTAAATATGGGCATGTTAACATCCTTTTTGGGAGAAGATGCAAGAGTTGGAAGTTTCCATGAAAATACACAATATTCAATTTAATTCTTCAACCTTTTCTACTTCTTCTAAGCCTCATTCTATTTCTACAATAGGATGTCAACCATCTCATGAATGGATCTTAGACTCATTAGTCTCTCACCATATGACCAATTGTAGGGATATTTTCTCCAGTCTTGATGATTGAACATCCATACAAAGTTTTGCTAATGATATCTCTCTATTAGATGTTGTAGGAATAGGAAAGATACATCATCCTGGTGGGAAATTTAGCAAGACATTTTATGTTCATGATCTCTCTATAAATTTTCTTTCAATATTTCAAATACCTCATTTTGGTGATGGAAAAACTATTAAGTATTACCTAATGATGTCATAAATAGATATCTAAAGGGTCCATCAATTTGTAGTAGCTTCAAGACATGTTGATGACTCTTTAAGGTCATATAAATTTAATGAATTTGAATCTTCATAACCTTTCCACCCTTCTTGCTCATGTCTATGACTTGAGAAAATTTTCATATGACAAATTTTGGTCATTTGAACAAATGCTACAAGCAACAACTCTTAAAGCACCAAATGGTGCATGTTCTACTCATTATATCATGCAACAATGGTGTTTTTAATGGTTGTGATTTGGGTAAGCATCACATCGATCTCTAATTCCTTCTAGTCATTGATGGCCAACATCAATCCCACTTGAATTAGTTCACAGTGATATCAATGGGTCATTTCCTAATCCATCATTTTTAGGAGCATGATATATTATCACTTTCATTGATGATCACATAAGGCACACTTGGGTTTACTTCTTGAAGTGAAATTTCAATCTCTTTGTTTCTTTTAAAGCATTTCTTGAAAAGAAATAAGGTCATATAATCTAGAGGATTCACATTTATAATGGAATTCACATGCAACATAGTGTGCTTTGCACTCCATAGAAGAATGGATACATATTGTTCAATCAAAAAAATTAGCACTATGTTTTTAATAAGAAGAAGTTATAAATAGTGCTAGTCAAATTGTACTCTTAAAACAGTTGCAATGAATGAACTCCAAGAGAATCTTAGTCTCAAATCAAGATTGATGTCAAACACTTTAAAGTGTCTAACCATGAAGCATGGTAACATATTCCTAATGAAAAGCATACTTAAATGTAATAAAAAAGTGAGCAATGCATTTTTGATATTTATTTTGAAGATGTAAAAGTCGACCAAATTTTTCTTTCTCACACTTCATAGGTTTTTTATAAGAGAGATGTTCAATTTGATGAACTCTCATTGGCTTGCATGTTTATATCCTATTTACCACTTACCTCTTCTTCTTCTACTTATTTGGTACTTGTATCTTTTTCAAATGATGATTCTTACTCATATGATGATGAAACTAAACCAACAACTTTAATTAATCCTCTTATAGTTTAATCAATGGTTTATTCTTCCAATCTCGCACCTTCATGGTTTATTCAATATATGGATCCTACATCTCAAACTGCACCACTTAAAAAATGGGTTGAAAGAAGAAGGGAAACCACCAGTACTTTAGTTGATAATATGTCAGGTACTCACAGGAAATGTTCTTGGTTTTGTATAAGTCATTAAGCTCTTATGATGCATCATAGTGAGCCAAAAGATCCTCAAACTTATAAAGAAACAAGTAGTCAACTTGAATGGGAAGAAATTATGCAAGAACAAATGAACTCCATAATGAAATATGACTTTAGGGATATTCTCTACATGAAGCCTAGATTATTTAGTGCAAATTGGTGTACTTAACCAAGTTTTTAATAGAGGGTAACATGAATACACTTAATTATTCCATGCAATAAAAGGTTCATCATAGGTTGAAGGTATTTATTACTTGAAAAATTTTACTTCTATTACAAATATGGATTTAGTCCTATTCGTTCTTTCACTTGCTACTTCTCAAGATTGGGAAGTACATTGGACATTAAAAGCACCTTTATTCATGGGAAGTTGAATGAATAAATCTACATGAAACAACCTCCAAGTTTTTCTTAGAATGACTCGTCCCTTGTTTTCCATGTCAATAAGTTGCTCATAGTCTCAAGAAAACTCCCTATTACACGTCATTTTGTCACACTGAGGCAAAAGACCCTAAAACCAGATCTCTCACTATCCGATAAAACCTTCAAAAATCCCCTACAAATCTGGAGTAAATACCATTTAAAGAATTACAAGATTACTTTATTGCATTGCTTAAAAGCACTAATTTAAATTAGTGTTGCACTTTACCTATGAATAAACTATGCAATCGTAAGTTCAATCATTGTGCCTTACATAGTGTGTCAGACTTCTTTCCACTAAAAAGTATGACAACCTTTCTCACTAGATGAAATATAGAAGTAAAGTCTAGAACTCTTATTGAGGAATCTTATCCTCAACCACCTAGAATCAATCTCCTACCTATGTTAACCTCATCTTTAAATCTCATCCTAGGATTCATGGAACTAAACCCACCTATCATGGAACCTACACCTCCTTATGTGGATATTATACGGAAGTATTTTTGTCCTTCCAAATTGAAATCTAAATATTTGTTAGGGCACTCACACATCTCCTCTATAAAACAACATGGCAATGAGGGTCAACAGGTAGCCATGCCATAGGCGCACTATGGGAGTTGGTGCAAACTAGAACCCAATGGTAATTGGTGCAAGATGGAATCCAAAAGTAGTAAATATTCCATCTGCTATGGGTAAATAATTTTTTTTCATTGCTTTAATTTGTGCAGTTTCAAAAATAATCAATCCCTCCCTCCCTCTCTCCCTCCCTCCCTCCCTCCTATATTTCGAGTCCATCTCTCATGATTTTACAAAAGAAGAGTTGTTGAGAGTGTTTGGTGTCTTCCAGGTCAAACCAGAATTGTGGGTGCCCTTCACGTAGGAAAAGTAGGTTATAAGGGTTTGGTGTATTCTGGGGTCAACCTGTGTTTTCGTGAGTGCCGTAATTTACATAAAATAATTCAGCCCGTCCGCAATTTACATAAAACAATTATGCGCGTCAGAGAGAGAATCTGAATCTAATTATTAAAAACATGAACAGTGAGACAGGACCATTAGCTATCATTTGTTTGGTCAGAACACATCATCACTCACATTAAGAAACATTAAACGAAGTAGTGGGCTAACCATTTGACGAAACGCCCTTTGGGTTTCACGCCTCGTCCCCTTTGTCCCAAACGTTAACGAAACAGACACTAACGTCTGTTAACTCACACGTCATCCATCTCTTGCGGGTTGTGAGCTCTCCGTTTCGGTGCTCTCCCTTCGTTTGTAGGCTAGCGTACGCATCCAGACACGAGCGAGCCAGCTAAATCACTCAGCCACTCCAGAGCCGAAGTGACACCTCGCCCTTCGAATTTCAAATTTGAATGGTGCTATCACTTCACCAGATCTCTGAGGCTGAGAAGAGACTAGCAAAGGTAACCACAAACCAATATTTTTCCAAGTAGCTAGCTTTACTAGGCAGGAGAGGGCTCTCTCCAATGGATCTCAACCAATATCACTGGATCAATGAGATATTAGGCTAGGTATAGTATCATAGGGGTTTGATTGATTGAATTTTGAGGTGTTAGATGATGAATAGGTCAAGGAAAGAACTAGGTCAGGGCAAACAAGGATCAAAATTGCAGGGATCTGATGGAGCAAGGTAGGTAAGAAATTCAACACAAAAGGATATCTTGATGGAGTGGTTTAGACTGCTAGGGTTTGAGAAAGAATAAGATTACTCGGATTTTATGCGAGAGCACTCATTGGATCTGAGAGATATAACCATAGATACAGAGATGCAGCGGAAATAATGCTTCATTTTTATTAATAAAAGAAGGACTGCAATAAGCTTACAAACATAATGGAAGCAAGCTAGGGCGCTGGTAGCGTATCTCTGAGAAGAGATGTAGCGTATGCAGGCCTCTAAACTGTGTTACATTGAGGCTCGCAGGCCTATTACAGACATAATGGAAATAAAAGAGCTATGGTACTGGCAGCGTATCCCTGAGAAGAGATGTGGCGGCTACCAGCCCTTGAACTGTGTTACAATGCAGACATGATGGAGATGTGGCGAGCTAGGGCACTGGTAGCGCTTATCTCTGAGAAGAGATGTATCGGCTCCCAGCCCCCTGAACTATATTACAATGAGGCTCGAGGGCCTATTTATTGTTGAGAAACAATGTAGAATCCGAAACGTCCAAAACCCTAACCGTAGGAGATGAAGCGCCAAAACTGTGGGTCCCGTTTGGGTAAATTGGTGGTTCAACTTCCGAGGAGCGTAACTTTGGCATCCGATCTCCGTTTGACGCCTATGATACATCATTAGAAAGCTCTATCCGAGGACTACAATTGTCGGGGCCAATTTGATCGGCCAAATTATTTGGCGCTTTCATACCAAAAAACGTCGTTTAGGGCCTCAAAACGGCTTCGGAAGTTCAGGACCCGAAAAGCTGCTAAAAATAGTAAGTTTTGTTGCAACTTGAAAATTGAAAGAACTGAAGATGGGGGTTCAAATGGAATAGGTGGGTGGCCACCAATATCCACCTGGATCATTAAGCCCCCAAAACGACTCCGAGAGTGGAGGACCCGAAAACCTGCTAAAAATAGTAAGTTGTGCTGAATGTGAAAAGCTGCAAGAATTGATGGTGCTGGTCCAAATGGAATAGGTGGGTGGCCACCGATGTCCACCTGGATCAAATAAATATGAATTCTTTTCTACTAAGAGGAAGATGGAAACAAACTGTAACCATTCCTCTAAAATAGAGCATAAGCTAAATGAATTTTGTCCTTCTGACTTAGGAAACAATTACATATAGAGATGGCATGAATGTGAAATCACAATACATTCACACATTTTCAAAACATAAGAAAAAACAATGTCAAATCACTTTACCACAAGAATTCCATCAAAATAGCTGCAACTCAGTTTGTTATTACTTACCAAAAATCTGATTACAATATTGTTCAGTGATCAATCCAACAACATCCAACCCTTGCAATGTCAAAAGGAATGAAAGATATAGGATGAAAACTACTTCTCCCACTCTCAGGGGTCAATTCCTTGAATTTTGGAACTGATCCCCAAAGTTCTCATCTAGAAACCAAAAGACTAGGGAGGTCAACAAACTCATCCCTAACTTTGGTGAAACTGATTCATTTGTCCAAAAATGAATTTTTACCCAATGTATCTACCTCTAGTAACCTTAAGGAACATAATTAAATTTACATTCATCAATTACATCAGTAAAAAGGCGTTCAATCCATTGACCAACTGAGAAAAATTCAAAATCTGGAAAATATCAGTGAACTAGCAAAAGTGTTGCGCCAACTTCAAGGTCACTTTTGGAGGACTTGCTGAAGTCCAAATTGAGCCCAAGATATCTCATTGGAAATATGCTCCTATCTAGTGTCCAAAAATTCCCTTAAGTTCTCAAAATGATGAAGTTAAGGCCCTAAAAATGGAAATCTCCCAAGACTGGTCAAAAGTGCAGTGCCAGCCTGAAAAAAGAGGCAAAAAAGTGATTGTTTGGATGTTTTTGGCCATTTCTCCCTATCAGAATGTCCAAATTTGATGTGAAAATAGTAGAAATTTGATGTATAGGGCCTTCTTAATCCAATTGTGGTGACCATTTGTCATTTGGAGGCTCCTAGAAAACACACATCCCCCTAGGAAAAAGCGCATCGCCCTTAGCAAAAGCACAGTGCCATCTTCAAGATCACTTTTGGATGACTTCACGAACTAAAAATTGAGCTTCCGATAGCTCATTGGAAAGATATTTTTGTCTAATACACAATGGACCTATCAAGCACTTAAAATGATCAAGTATAGCCCCTCAAAAACAAATTCACCCAAGACTGGTCAAAACGTGCAGAATGGGGGTGAAAAAAGAGCAGCGTGATCTTGCAGGAAACATTTGGAGGCCTTCTGGAACTCCAAATTGAGCTCATGATAGCTCATTGGAAATATATTTCTGTATAGTTAAAATTTGGCTCATCAATAAAGTCATTTGGACATTCCATCAGGGAGAAAAGTTGAGTTTCCCAAGACAACTCTAGAAGTGCAGCAACTCTCCTATAGAAACTATATTTTTAGCATTCCTCCCAAAGCATAACACCTATATAAAAACATAAGGAGGTTTTCCTTATTTTTTCTATTATTAAAAAATACCTCTTTTATTTTTGTGAAATTCATCTCCATTTTTTCAGAAACATACTTTGAATCAAAACTGGCCCTATGTGTAGCAAATGATTTGTCCCTTGGAATGACTTCTTGAAAAATGATGGATACATGGTGGTTATGAGCTGGAATGGCCTAATAATTTCTGATATGACCTCCCTTATGCCTCCTCTACTCATATGTATTTGATTCCATAGAAAACCCTAGCTTAAAGGGAGAGGAAATTAGGGTTTAGTGTAGGCAAAATAGGGGATTTGGGCAATTTATAAGAATGAAGGGAAATAAAGGGGATAGGTGGCTTCTAAATTCTTAGAAAAATTTTGGAGGTAGGGAGGGATGCTTGGAAGTAGGGAAAATTGTAATTTCAAGGATTGAGTGAGGGGAAGGGGTCCGAAAGAGAAAAACATAGGCCTAGTCTATAAAAGGTCAAATTGTAGAAATAGGCTAGGGTTTGTGGAAAAATGATGATTTTGATGGATAGGAGTGATGGGAAATGTTTAGGAAGGTATAATAAGGATAGGGGAAGGTGTAAGAGCATCAAGATACAAGTTTTGTTGATGATTTAACCATAGAAGTCATGAAACAAAGAAAAATGCCCTCAAAACCCTAGGTGAGGGAAATGAGTTTTCCAAGCACAATTGAGAGACAAATATGGTAAAAAAAAAGCCACTTACTTGGAAATGATAATTTGGAACCTGAAATTTTTGAAGAAACCTTTTGCAATGATGAGTTGGGTACCTTTGGGAAAACACAACTCCCTTTGGTAAAAGCGCAACACAAGAGGAAAACTTGTCTTTTGATGGCATGAAATGGCCTTTGTGAGAGTGGGAGTGGGTTTTATTGGTAGAGAGATGTCTCTTGAATGTGGAATAGCAAATGAACTTGAGTTTTAGTTTCTTTGTAGCTTTGAAAATCAATTTTATCCTTTGGTGGTGTAGTGGACCCACCATGTACTTTCACATTCTGATTTGAACCATAGCCTTAGAACTTAGTTGCATATAATCCATCCTAATTAATATAAAAAATGCTTTTAAAACCTTTTTTGAAAACCTTTGACTATTACTACTCCAAAAGATGAATTTGATGGTGAAATGACCAATTTTCATGATTTTGACCCTATGACCTAATGATGACACAACATGGAAGAATGAGCTGAATGATGACCATGATGATTATGGGATTCTTTCAAAAATGAATGACTTGACCACGATGATGTATATTGACCATGGAGGTGAAAGGAGTAGTAATGATCTAAATACCCTAATTAGTGACCAAATTTTTGCATCATGACCTAATGGAATGACAAAAATTTCAGAATGGAACCCTAATATGATATGAAAAGATATTTTTTGATCACTGGTTGCATGATGAAAATACTGACATTAAAAAATGGGATGAAGCTCCATTTTAATTAATGAGATTAAATGTTGCATATGGCCTTGCTATCTACCACATGTGGCCTATCAGGAAACGGCCGATTTGTGGACTAGTTTTACCGCCGAAACTAGTCTTCTAGGTGATTTGAATTTGGAGCTCAAACCGTTGATTGGGGGTTTATATGTTCATTCCATCGGCTGAGGGTTTATTTTTTCATTCCGTCGAGTGGTGATGAAAGGGATTCTGCTTTCATTCGGTCAAGTAGTGAGGAAAGGGAGTCCACTTTCATTCGATCGAATGGTAAAATTTGGGTGGTGGGTGGTGTTCATTCAGTCGAGTGGTGAATTTCGGAGGTGTATACGATGTTCATTTGGTCGAGTGGTGAAATTTGGAGGTGCATATAGTGTTCATTAGGTTGAGTGGTGAAATTTTGAGGTGTATACAATGTTCTTTCAATCGAGTGGTGAAATTCAGATGGTTTGAGGTGTGTACAGTGTTCATTCGGTCAAGTGAGGAAAACACTAGGCGTGGAAAAGGAGAAATACCAAGAGTGGAGCTGTAAAAAATACCAGGTTAGCTCTGGAACAATACCAAAGGTAAATTCACTCACGTTTATTTGGAACATTTATTTATTTCCTCGTCCCCAAATCCATTTGATGTTGCAGTAGCGGCAACTCGTTGTTGCAGTAGCGACAACTCGTTGTTGCATTAGCGACAACTTGATGTTGCAGTAGCGGCAATTTGCTGTTGCAGTAGTGGAAACAGTGAATTTCTGCCACTATAAAAATGAATTGTCGCCACTGTAAGAGTGTATTGCTGCCACTGTAGCTCATCTCAAAATTAAAATTTTCTTTATATTTTCAAATTCTATATTTTATATTAAAAAATTCTCTAGTTAACCATTAATAAAAGAAATTATTTTTCTACCATAATTTTTTAGCTATTTACTATGTTTTTCTTTTACATATATACTGCATATTTAAAGACAGAGAGAGAGAGAGAGAGCGGCAACTCGTTGTTGCAGTAGCGACAACTCGATGTTGCAGTAGTGGCAACAGTGAATTTACACCACTGTAACAGTGAATTGTCACTACTATAAGAGTGTATTGCCGCCACTGCAACTGTATTGTCATTTCTTCTATGGCTGTTACTCAGTCTACTCAAGCGGTTCCTTCAACCCCTAACCCTCAATTTTAGGGTCTACAGACTCCATCTTCCTAGGTTGGTATTCAACAACCATCTATATCAAGAATTTGACAACCACAAGGTAGTTTACCTTTGTCACAGGCTTCTATTGGCCCTGCCTATTCACAACCGGGTCCGAATTATCCTGGAAGGAAGCATTTTTATCAAATCCCATGGTAGCCTCAGTAAGAATTCCCACATTATCAAGCTTATCCAGGTCCTGGTCAACAAGCCTACCCCTATCTAGGTTACCAACAACAAAATCCATTTGTTTGTATGCAATAGCCTATTTCCCAGGCGATTCCATCTTATCCTGGTTATGCTCAACCTAAACTTAATCAATAGTTGTCATTTGTTGCAACATTAGAGTTACCTGATTTAAACCGGCTCACCAATGATCGCATTCATTATTTACCTTGGTGGCTGGTGATTCCTCATAAATTACCCTCGAACATTCCAAAATTCAATGGAAATTCTGGAGAAGACCCGTCTACGCATATCATGACTTATCATTTATAGTGTTCATCTAATTCCTTAAATGATGATTCTGTTAGATTGCGACTTTTCTAGTGAACGCTTACTGGTCTGGCTATGAAATGCTACATTGAATTACCACGATATTCTTTTGATAACTTTACAGCCTTAGCCGCTACTTTTTTAACCCAATTGCAGTTACCCATCAGATATGAAACTGGAACGAAACTTTTGACCAGCTTTAAATAGACAACTACTACTCATATATCATATCATATACATGAGTGGTGTCATCGTCGTCGAATGGTTAAAACATTTGTTCCTGATCAACTTTTAGCTGAGTGGTTTATTAAGTCATTGTTTCCATCTATCACTGAGGACGTGGCCAAACACAGTTTTTTCACTGAAGAGCAAGTAATTGCTCGTGCCCAGTATCTGGATTTGATTTATACTCAGTTTGGAACGCTTATTAAATTTTGGGTACTAAAGGACAAGTGGTTCCCCATGGCTTTGATCTTTGGCCTAGGGAAAAGTGTTCACTCTATTTTACTTCTTCTCCTAAAAGTGACTTTATAAGTGTTAAATTCAGTCTAATATTAAAGTGAATTTATAAGTGATAAAGTTACATTCTAATTTTAAAGTTACTTTATTAAAGTCAATGAAGAATTAGAAAGTTAAAAAGTGACTATGGAAATAAAAGGCTAAGTGGGTCTTTATTTAAGTGGGTGAGTTAAAAAATAGAAAGTGAGAATTAAATGCACATGTATTCTCATCCCTTGACCTAAATGAATCTGAGCCATTAGATCTTAAGGTTGCCCAAAAAGTCATTTAGGGTAAAAGGAGAGAAGAAGAAGAAAAGGTCACATTATTCTTTCATGATCATTTGAGAGAAAAGGCAAGAGAGAGCAAGGAGAAAATTTCTAAGCAAGGAGGCATTTACAGCAAGTTTGTACATCAACATTTATTGGCATGCATCCCAAGGCATAAATTCGTACAACAGAGATTGGCACACATTTCAAGGAGGGTAAAACATAGTTTTCGAGGAGAAAATATCAACAGACTAAAGACACGAAAACCAAGGTAGTTGGGCATGATTTTCGAGGCAACTGGGCACATTTTTCAAGGAGAGGAACCTGCTGTAATTTCTGTATAGTCCGTAAGAACATACGGTGAATTTTGGGCACATTTCCCGAGGTAGTCGTACAACATTAATTGATGTAATTTATTGTTGTTTTATGTTTTTCTGTTGGCATGATATTCAAGGTGGAAGTTCAACACTGAAATTGAGATAAGTTGTATTTTGTGAATGCTGGAATTTTTTTGTGTATTTCAATTTCTCTATAAAATATTTTCAGAAATAAAGAAGACCTCTCAAACTGGTTTTCCCCAAGAGTTGAAGGGGGTTTTTCCAGGGTCACATTGACCAAAAATCACTGTGTCATTTTCTGTGTGTGGTTGTTATATTTTACTGTGCATTTATTGCAGCATTTTCCAGCAACAGTAAAATATCCAAATTTGTAACTTCAGAAATAAATGTCATTTCCATATTTTAGTGTTTTTATCATGCTTGGATTTAACATTAAATGCATGGAGTGATAAGGGAGAACTGATAACCGAAGTGGGGATTGAAATTTTACATGGTATCAAAGCTGAGTTGGCTGGAAATTGCATTTTGGGACAACAGTGTGAAAATTACAGCAATCTGATTTTTACATAGAAAACATAAAACCTTTACCCAGATTTGAAATTTTAGTTTTGTAGGACAGTGAATCATGTCTTTGGGATTGAGGGTTGAAGACAGGTTATATGGGCAGAGTTGTTGAGCTAGAATTATAATCTACTGATAAATTACGCTTCCCTAGGCAGGTGTTAGCCTAGAACAATAGGTGAAAGACTATACTACTGTTTCTCCTAACTCAGAACAGATACACAGAGAGGATTGGATGCTTACTTGTTTCAGTCACTTCCAAATGGCTCCTTTCTGTCGCTTCTGCTACAACGTCAAATTCAAGCAGTTTTGTTGGCCGAATGCTTCCTGTAAGAAAGAACACTAAAAAAACAGAAGATGCAATAATATAGATATCTATTCAAGCTAGTTAGCTAAATTAGTTAAGCATAAACTACATTCATCAACCAAGATATTTAAATATGGAAAATCAAAATAAACATAGATGCATGTAGGGAAAAACAAGAAGTACTCTTTATTGATGATAGAAGGAGAGGTTACAACCTAGTGACTAATTTGTAGTGACCTTCCAGCAAAGTTCCCAAGTCTCATCACAACATAAATCTCTTTAGCAGCAGCTCCACAAATCGAACCCTCTATTGAAAATTCTCCAGCATTTCTCTACTCAAATTCTTCCTCCTCAAACACTTAGATCCGTGTTCAATTTATAGATGAACTGTAGGTTGTTTTGCAATAAATTGCATTCCAAAAATAGGCAAGAGATGTTTCCATTCATGTAGATGTGAAATGGACACTTGGATTTGAAGCTTGACACATGTGAACCCTTCTAGAAGACACAGGCCAAGTGGAGATTCCAGAACAATGAGAATTTCACTCCCAATGTGACCAACGCACCTTTGAATGTCGGGAAGTGCTTTGCAGAGAAGCCTTGAATGGGGATACCTGCATATGCAATGCACTTAGGCCCCTTAGAGCCTGTATTGGTGAGCTCCCACATGTTTAATAATAAGCTTCAAACCATGGAAAATCCTTGCTTGATGAAAGTCTTGTTTGATTTATGTTGTTTCCTATCTTAGGGCATGTAGCAACTGAGATGATAGGGAATGATAGACCCTTAACCATTGGTCCTGGAGATGATGCCCAATTAACCATGTCATTGGGAATGGTGCCCAAATTGACCTATAACAATTTCCCCCTAAAGCATGAGATCCAAATAATAAGAACATTTGATTGAGATGCTTTACACTATGATGAGCCTGGAAACAAAGCGGAATGGTCACCTGCATCAATCTTACAATACATTACATCATGATATATCCTCTATTGATCATAATTGTTGAGGGTAGGCATTCCCATAGTCGGCACATAAAACAATATAATAACATGTACATAATTCAGAAAGTCGTCTACATTAGAATGTTTCCCAGATGCAGACATGCCTACAGATATAGGCCCATGTTTTGGATGAAAATTTGTATGTAAGGTCAACGTACAGATGATGTGTACAACAATCTTGAAATTGTAGCCCAGATGCCTGAAACTAGATCCAAGGTCTTCTTATCTTGTTCACTCGATCATTCGGGTACAAGTCTAGCCATGTGAATATATGATTTGTCATCGAACATGGAAAGACATTGTTTGCTTACCAGCCAATAATGCGAGTTGTTAACAAATGCGAGAGAACCACCATTAATGTCAATGGCCCTCAAGGTACTGCAGTACATTTTGTAAGGCGTGAATAGATGATTTGATGTCGAACACCAAACAAAATCTTTCGGTCAAAGGTCCGGAAGTGAGGATCTTGTCGATGCTGTAACAAGCCTCATGGTACTGGAATCTGATGTTTCTAAGTGAACTTCCTGGATATTGATTTGTTGTCGACAGGAAGTCACCTTATTGCAAAAATGGAGTTACTGATTTCAGAGACAAGGGTATGACTTGATATAGCAATTTTTAGGGATGACGGCCATGAAAATGAAGGTTTTTGAGTATTGCAGATGGATGAGTTCTTAATCACTGGATGAATTCTCTTGAACATATCGGCGACACTGTGATGAGTTGGAAGCATTGACCCAAAACTGAAGTGAAGGTATGATGAACCATAGGTGTAAATGAACCGTCAAGATGATTACCCAACCCAAACAGTCACGGACATGGAGTGAAAGAAGTGTTATGTTCAAGAGCGACTTGCTACCAAAAAGAATCTTTACTTGCTTTTCCCAAATTTTCCCCGGTCATTTGTTGACCAATACCTCTTTATTTTTTAACAAGCTTGAGGAGGATAACATTTGCTTGATCTATAATTCAACCCTTCGGGCGAATAAAGAATAAAGTATCGCTATTTAATAATTTAACGAGTCTAGCGATGAATGAAACTCGATTCTTGCCATGATTGACAAGCCCGTCGCTATTTTATGTTTTAACGAGCTTAACGATGTTAGCCTCTTTCATAAGCCAATTATAAATCCAAAATACATAAATTAAATAATGTAAATTTAGGATAAATATATTTATTAAATTAGAATATTTAATAAATATTAGAGATACTTAGAAATAGTATTTTGTTAGTAAAAATAGGAATCTAGAATAGAGTCGTTTCGTAGGCTCTAAAATAGGAATAAAGTTAGTAGGATGGTTAGAAGGTCATTTATTGTAAATGGACACTTGTTGGTTTTTCAAGTGATCCATAACTAAATTAATTTAGAACATAGAGCTTATCAATAGGTTAGTTTCCTAATTTCATTGTAGTGAGAGTTTACGTTTGTAAACTCCTGCAATTTGTTGTGTAATCTCTTTTTCATGATCAATAAAGTTATGTGTCTAAGGACACTTCTGAATCTGCATGTGGTATCAGAGCATTCTCTGTGTGGTCTATGGAGTATTAAGAGTAGGAGTACTAAGAGAATTTCATTCAATCTGAGTTGTGAGCCTGGAGTAGAGCTGCTGACTTAGCTGAGTGGGAGCTGAATCATGTTAAAGAACGCTTTCAGAGATGCATCGAGATGTTTGTTGAGCCATCGTGGAGATCGATTGAAAGAGTCGAGATTCTTTCCATTCTAGATTTGTGTCAGAAAAACATTCTCTTGCTGATCTCACTAATGAATTTCTATTATTGATTAAAGCCGACAATAGGAGAGAGTTGGTATGTTGGGATGCGTAGGCAACGGCCTTGTTTGACCAAATGGCTGCAATATTTAATTCGATAATTCTTTTTTTCTATTGCTAAATAGGTTGAGTTTTTTTAATAAAAACGCTCTATCCTAAGGGTTATCATTTGCACTTCTCTTCTCTGCTCCACTATGCTGAATTAATGATGATTGGACACTTGAACACGAGAGAACAGATCTCCACATCATCCTATGACATCATTTGTTATGTTACAACTGAGCCCCTTTTCTTTTAATTTTACTTTGGATCGAACGATATCTTGAACAATGTCGAATGGAGCTATGTGTAGAATATTGCTAATATTGCAGTGCTAGAATGTGGGAATCGGGTTCGATGTTTAGAGGTGAATCTCATAATTTTCAATGAACAGAACTTGGCAGAGACATCAATTCAGCTATATATCTTCACAATTTTGATAGAGAACAGAAGTGAGTGACTTTGTTGATGAATTGAAGACAACCTATGAGGAGAAATTCAACCACGCATAGATCAACAACAGCCCCCGGAGGATCCACGCACGCGGCTCCAAAAAGGTGGTCTTCCCATCCAAGTTTTGACGGGTTAGAGCTGCTCTGTGTTTCAAAAGAAGTTCCTTGCGAATTTTCTGCTTCGTGAAGCATTGAATGGCGTCGATAATACAATTACATAATCTTGAATCATATATTTCAAATAAACGATATGTTTAAGAAGACGAATTAAGCTCTTTCTACCGGGAATTCCTTTAATCCTAGATTAATGTTTTGAGGATTTTGTTCAAGGCTAAGGTTTATCAACTCAAACCTTAAAGTAGAGCTTTCGAGCTTTGTATTAGTCTCAGTTTTAGTTCCACTAATATCATAAAGATCCTGCCACTCCATAGGTTTTGGAATTGAATTTTCCTCGATTACTACCTATTTGAAGGTCATGCTTCGTTTTCCTCAATGATCCGTTTATCATAGGACTTTTCTCAAGTCAAAAATTGTAAAATGTCTTCTATCAGTATTTAAATATCTAAGTAGGTGAGACATTATTAGAATTACTAGTCTAAAAAGTAATTCTAATTAAAATCTATCTAGGTCGTAATCTTCTGAGGGTAAGAGTCTCTGAAGTAACATTGGCTAGCAAGTCCGGCCAAATGACTTTGAGACCTAGGAATAGCTACATGAAATATTGAATGCGTAGCAAGTATAGAGTTCTTCAGACAAATAATCGATAATAAGTTTGAGGTAATAAAGACAATGAATTGTATTTCACCCGCTTCGCATAATAATTTTAATCAATACCTTAAATATTGCACTTAAGGCCATCTGTTTTTTACATAAACTTTGACTATATAATATACTACTGCAGGTTGTTTGTAGCATTCAAATTCTAACCTACGTGACGATTATTTTTTCTTATGTATACCCAAGAGCACCTGCTACTTCCCCGAACCTTCTCGTTAGATTTGAGCTATCAAAATATAAAGACCTAAAACAAAGAAGTATTAACAATCTTATTTATACTTTCCCGTGATTATTAGGACTTGAACTTACTTTCCATATAATAGTTTTCAATTGTATAGTAACCGGCATCAGATAGTAGATATTAGTAATAGATTTGCAATGACTCGATGAATAATTTCAAGATGTTGTTATTAAATGCAATTGGTTGATTTGCCTGCTCAAAATCATATGCGATAATTGCGTTTCTCTCGATTGATTTTTATTTGATTTGGCTTCCTTTTATAGGTAACCACATGTGAGACCAATCGCAGAAATATACCCATGGAGCTTTAGACCAATCCCACTAAAATCAACCCATAAAATGATATCATTTAATAGGGATATCAATTGCTTGAATCCACCATGGATCAAATTCGATAACCCGATAGTTGGGCTGCACTAATCTCTCCAAAACCCGGACTCCGTCTCATTTAAACCTTGCTAATGTATAGCACTTTTTAGTTCTATGTTCACGAACAAACCGGTACTGCATTATTGATATCTCGAGTCAATCAAACAATTGTAGATTGGTTGTAGATTTCAAAGGTCAAAAGGAAGGTGGAGTATACCTATCGATCTCCAATCAAGATTGAATCAAAAGAGTTTCTATCATACTGCATAGTGGGTTGACCAATCATTTGCAGCCAAATTGGGAAGAGAAGAGGGAACAAATATTCAATTCTTTGAGAAGCAATTTCGCCGTATGTTTTAATTTGCTAAGTTCAAACATAGTAATGCTTGCCTTAGTTTTCCTATATCGTCAACAATATTGTAATCCATTGAATCGGATACTACTAATGTTTTAGATGTTGGCGATACTTGTTGAAGGCCGGTTTTGAGGAACCGCTTGTATGACTTGTGAGTAGGTGCTTTTCCTTTGTTGTAGCAGACGACTCGCTTTTCGGGTTGCTCCGAATAGACGGTGTTTTACTCCTAGTAGAGACAGAGTTTCTTCATCATTACCGTATCGGAGTTGGCAAGAGAGGAAATTTACATGCCATGTATCAACTAATTTTCATTATCGGGCTAGATATTGATTCTCGTCTTCTTCTTTGATTCAATCTCGCATAAGATATAACATTCGTGGTTTTGATTCGCTTTCAGAATTTGGAATGGCCTTGCTGAAGTTTCGACTTGTTTCTTTATTTCAACCATTTCATTTGACATGGCTCCGACATCTGGAGCTCTCCATGTCGATGGATCTTTCAAGGTTTTTCTTGCGGAGTCATCTTTATCAAACTTTTGGTTTTTCTTCTCGTTACTTTTTCTAGAGCATTGATATCTACGTTAAGTGCTTCTTTCATGTTTCGCCGAGTGTTGGCTTCTCGGTACTTTGTCTACAAAAATAGCTATATTGGCGGTGTAGGCGTTGATATACCATTCACTTCGATTTGTTCACTTGGTTTGGAGGTTGTTGGGATTTTATTCAAAAGTTTATTGAAACGAGCATTAAATCTCTTAATTGTTCCTATGCTCTATCCTAAGATTGAAGAGATCATTTATTAGTGTAGCTAACTGGCTATCTCCATAATTTAGTAGAACGTTTTATAAAATGTTCCAATCGTATGAATCTATGGTGAGGTGAATAATTTTAGATCCTCAAGCTGATCCTTGCAACGTATATGAAAAAAGCCTAACAACGACATTTCCTCCTCCTTTGTTTCATCTTTCAAATTAATCAAGGCACATGAAGTTATTGATATATTCTTCACTTGGGTTCCATTTTCTTCGGATTAAACTTGGGTAGCTATTTTTCAGAGACTGTACGTATGTAATGGTATGGGTATTGTTGATCAGACGTCTGGCCTATGGATCATTGGTTGTAATGCGGTGGATTACCGTTGTTGAGATTCCAGATATCTCGAAGGAATGAAGTGTTGAGGAGGAGTGGTGCTGAGATGTTGTTGAAGTTCCAAATTCCTCGGTGAACAACAATATGTACGAGGGGAGGATGGTTGACTTCTCAGACCGGGAGGATGATATGGAGTGATGTGGATGAAAGTGCTTCTACCGGCTGCATGTTGTTTTTCTTTTGCCCTTTTCCTTTTTAGGTAAAATTTAGGTTCAATACCGGCTTTTTCACTCAAGTCCGGGTGAGAGGGTGAGTAGATTGAATTGCTAAGTCTCAATTTTGAGATAGCCAGATTGCAGGAATGTGGAAACTTTAAAAAGCTGGATGAGAGATCAACTTCCAGGAGATTCAAGACTTAATTGTTCGGCGGCGGTATCGTTAAAGAGAGGATACTCTCTTCTGTTTGATGCCTGGAGAACCAAAGATGCACTAGCAAGTACGAGGTGATAGATAGGTTCTACTAGAATGATTGCGATTTGGCTGTTTACATTCATGTTCGATACCTTTCTATTGCCAAAATGCTGATGCTCAAAATCGCTTGCAACAACATTGGGGGATGACCACCCTATCCGTGAATCTAAAACAACCTTTCCGCTTGGGATAAAATTCTGATCGATATATTGACCAGCTCTGCGTGTCAGGAAATGGGGTGAATGAGTGATAATAAGTGAAAAATGAATGGAGTACTTAATCTATAAACAACAAAATATCAACTATTATATCCCGAGTTTCATTCTTAAGTGCAACGCTTGATGATCTATGTTTGTCAATAGTATATAGATACTATTTAATAAACAAAGATATTTAAATAATAACTACTTCATTCAATTGCTTATTAGCAATTGATAAAACATTGTTACACTTATCTCAATTTTATATTAAAAAAGAGCTAATGCGAAATGAAAAAGAATAGCAAACTGTGAAACATCCACCAGTGGAAAGTATAAAGATTGTCGTTAAAAACACATTTAAATATTCAATAATAGCAAAGTAATAAATCAACAATTTTCATATAAAAAGAATAGATCTCGCATAGACAATAGTACCATATGAGCTGCAAGTCATCTCCAATATCAATCGCTATTTGAAATTCTTTCAACGCAAAATACTTTCACAAAGACAAGAGTGCACATTTGCATAAAAGCCTCCTACAAAAATTAGAATAATTGGTCCAGCTTCATGTAGTAAGAATATGCCCGGTATAGTAGTGCAACTCAGGTTTCAGTCATATAGCAAAATTTACGACCCTTTCTAAATACATGAAAGTAACATATAAATACTAACGATCTAAATATCTATAAACTAAAATCCTATTTAATTGCATAACCCACTCCAATACTTCAATCAAGTAAAGGAAAGATGAATCATTAATGAGGTCGTTTCTATTTCTAGTCTCCGAAGCAATATGGCAAGCACGGCTCCACTTCGTATCTACAGAATTGAGTTGGGCATCATAGGTGGTATCCTCGTGATTTCGAATGATAACCATTTGCATCTCGAGAGGCATTTTAGGGCTGTCAGTTTGTTTAATTGTACACCAAGAGGTGTCCCATGTCAAATTGTTAATTCCCGCTATTAATTTGCCAGCTTTTCTCTTAAATCTCTGAAAATATGACCTGCTCCAATGTTTTAACATGTCAATTTACCTGGGGTACATTGGGAAATCCATACATATGAGAGGCCATTAATCAATCAACTAAAATGATGATATTATTCAGACTGAAACTCATTTCGCTTGTTATTAATCATAGATTGCCATTCCATAAATAATATCTCTTTAAGTATCTCTAGATCTTCGCAATTGATGATCGTCTCTCGCATCTACAATTAAGATAATTCGTCATATCTCATCGCCGTTTCAAGTCCGTTTCATATCAAATGATTTATCACTTAGAGATGTTATTAAGTCGCATAAAGGTTGCGCCTGGGCTGATTTGTTGACATAACAACTTTATCCGTGTTAATAATGCTTTGTTTATTTGTACTTCTGATCTGATCTACTAATTGCGGAAGATTTTGTTTTCAAGTCATTTATATTTGAGCAATCGTCATCTTTATCTTCAGCGATTTGTTCATTTGTTGCCTTGAGTTGCATAATGCCTCCATAACTCTTTTTCGCTTCGATCGCGACTTGATCAATTTCTCTCGCTTTTCTTCCGCAATTGTTGAGTTAATTGTTTATTGGTTTGCCGCTTGCGTTAACAATTGCAAGCTTTGCCTGCTTCCGCTTCACAAGGCTTCGATAGTTTGGCGCTTTGTAATGAGAGAATATCCCGTCTTTTGTTTTTAATAAAGACTCACCATGTCTTATCTATTATTGTTGCCGCCAATAGGTCTAAAGAAATTGTGATAGCTTTGTTAGGTCCTCGAGGGGTCCACCTTTCCAAATCCACGCTCGTCATCGTTAATTTCGTGGGAATAGAAGGCCGACAAACTCTTCTTCTTCCTTCGGCTGCTTTTTTACCACAGTTTTGTGTTTCGGCTATAGAAGACATCTAAGGGAGGAATTTCTTCATCCGCGAAATAACTGACCGAGGGGTTCCCGGACTTACTACTCTTTAGAAATGGGTAGGCCGCCGGGTTTCACCGAACTTGCTCAAATGGTTTCCGGTGGTGTCTCCGCTTACTTTGATAAAGGCCTTTGAACCTCGATTGTTGATATTCGAATCGACCATACTCATTCCCCGAGCAATCTCCGGGATCAATTGAGTATCTTGATTTACCTTTATGGCTCGTCAGCTTTTTGTCCGGCTTCGCACTGCGACTCGTTTCAGTTACTGCCATCCTCAATAGCCGGGTTTAAGGTTAACGTATCTAGAGGCAGCAGTTTGCAACCTTCCTCGTTTCTAAGTCTCTGTATCTAACTAACCCTTCATCTTGATATTTCATTCGCCAACGATCTAACTTGGAAATTAATCGTGGAGAAATGTGTCATCAAACATATCTTCTCTCTCTTTTTTTTTATGCATCAAACTATTAATGGTCTGTCAGTGGCATTATAGGCAACTTTGTCTAGATCGAATTGCCTATTAGGGAGAGTTGCTAGAGTTAATGATTTCTATCTTTATAGCTTTTCTCTCGTGGTGTTGAGATCATCTATGTAGAAACCACATATAAGAGGAAAGAGGGCTGCACTGCTTTCTTATTTCTCTTTTAGAGTTTGTGTAACACTTTCGAAATGATCTCATAGGTTTCGCTGCCAGCTGGTCGTGGCGTGATGTGAGTGAAGAAACATGAGGTTTGGCTAGACCGCCAAAAAATCTCCTATAAGTAAAATTGAAACACCTCTAAGCCGTTTAAATCAATCAGCTTGGTATGGGAAATCTTGGGAGCAAGCTGACAAAAATAGAGTAATGAATGGGTACATGAAGCCATTGCAGATTTGGTATAAATGGTGTCCATGGAAGCCTACACTGATATAGTATATGAATGGGTATACTCTGGTCTTATGGAGTCCACCAAATTTAGTATGGAAATTCACCAAACAATGTGGTGTCCAAGATATGTTACTGAGTAAATGGGGAATAACCTTCGTAAATGTATGGTCTGCCTAAACTAAGAATCAAGGTGTTGCCTGAATGCATGTATTCCTCAATCCATAATTTTCATTACATGTCGCCTCCATTAAAGGAACCATTTCTATAGTGGAATTAGAGGAGTCGTGGTGTAAACCCCATAATCTACATCATGATCCCAAAGATAACAAGAAGGAGAACATAGAGAATCAAATGTATCACACTTTAAGATTTATGCTTGTGTTTACTGATTCGCCTCCAATTTCAATGGGTTCGATCTGCCAGGTTTCATTTTGGAATTTCTCTGTAAATGCCTTGTTGTAATTTTTCTTGTGTCAGTAAATGATACATTTGCCTCAAATCATTAGCGAATGAACCGAAGACTTCCCATCTCAAAAGTGTATACGGCCCTGATTGGAGTTCCTCAATTGGGTTCACCTTACTACATCCGTATAAGGGAGAATTTGTTCGAGCTGCTATTCGATGAAGGAAAGAGTCACTTAAGTCCTTTAAAGCATCTTCTTCGCATTTTGAGACATATCGACCGTGGTTTCTACCGTTGTTACTAAAGTTCTTCAAATTTATCAAATTATAAGTAATTCTCAGCTAAGAAGTTTTGCCAAGACCTGGAATGCTGTGTATCGGTATCAACTTTCTTTTGTTTCCCCGACCGTGAATATTACTTGTTCTATGGCCATATGGAAAGGCGGTAGCTTTAGATTTTCCCATTATGCTTGAATCTATCACTTAGAAGAATTTCAGACAGAGTAAAATAAGCGATCACGTAGAATTGGCAGTAAAAACCAGTCAATATATTATATGGATTACTTGATGAAGAATTAATCCATATTACAGGATCCTGTCCTAAAAAGATTTAGACTTTACTATTTCTATTAAATGGCTTACAAAACCTCATTAATCATTTAAATGTCCATCACGTCAAAGTTATCAGGTGAAAATGATTTGCTTATTACAAGTTCGCTGCTGTATGCTGATGCGTGAATTTCATTATAAGATATGACTTTAATACTTAATTAATCGTAATATTCTGCTTTAACAACTTTTTTGAAATTGCTTCGGCTTTATTGCATCGCATCGACAAAAAGGCTGCTTTTTCTTATATTGAATCTTCTTTGAATTTTATCATTGATAGCGAAATGATGATTGGGAAAGATGTATCGGCTATCGTGATGGTATATCATTGATCGCTTTAAAGGCATGCATGGTATCTCTCGAGCTACAACCAAAGTTCTTTAGTTATGCAGCTTTTGTCATTATGGAGAAGTGATCTTTATGACGCTTATCGCATTTGATAAAAGATTTAATTATTTATATCCAAGGTCTTTATTGGTTTGTAAAAAAAGGTTTTTTATAATGTTTTATTTCATCTTCTTAATCTTTTTGAATAATAAAATTGATAACAATTAAAAAAATCAGTGACCCATTTCATATGATAGTATTGTGAATAAAAATTATATGAAATGGGGGTTGTTGCAGAGGACAACGTGGACACGGATGAAGGCATTGGAAATCGAGTCTAACTATCGGGCAGAAGTATGATGAAATATGGCGTCGAGTATGCGTTAATATAGGCTCCAAAGGAGCAGCAAAGTTTGATTCGAGTTAAAACGTATTCATTTCACAACTTTTCTTACAAGAGTGAATTATTTAAATTTTTTTTTTATAATTATTATTTTAATGTTTTTTATTTAAAACAAAGAAATGGAAGGCAAATTTTTTTTTTATTGTTAGAAAAATAGTGTTTTAGGAGTAAAACTGAACATGAGAGGGAGAAACATTCATGTTTATATGTATGAATAAGTGGAAAATGCGCTTTCTCATATTTTGGGTTCAAGAGTTTGTGCGTTTTTAAATTGTTTAACTGAGGGATAAGACAGTTTTCTTTTAATTTATAATATTTTTTTTGGTAGATAAGATTTTGAGCGATAAGGTGTATTAAATTTTTTTGCGAAGACAGAAGGTTTGGTTATAGGGATTGCAATATTTGCATTATTACCCAAAGTTAACGTCAGAATAAGAGGTAGTTTATCTGAAGAATTTCTATATGAGTCAATAATAAGTCACTAAAGTCAGTTAAATCTCAACTTGTAATTGAGTACCATTACTATGAGACGAAAGAGAAAAGTGAGGGTTGAGAAAGATATGTAAAGAAGATATTGAAAGAATTTTGAAGTTAGCGCTAGTGCATTATCGCTTTCTAGATGTCGGAAGATGCAGTACTTAGTAATTAATAAAGATATATATATTTTTTGGTACTTGTGTCTCAGATCCTACTAAATTGAATAAGGGGATCTTATAACACCATGTGTGTTTGTGATGGCTGCGTGTTTCTATGGCTTCAAGGTTGTTGTTTTTGATTTGTGTCTAGTTGTGACACATCAATGATTTCATTTAATATCATGACATATAAGTTCTAATATCAGCTAGCACAACACATGTAACGAAATAGCCGCATAGTAGGAAAATTGGTATTCAACACGCAGCATTTGCTGGCCACTACAACAAATACTCAAAGTTTTCAACATCGACATCGGCTCAACCACATAATCAAGTTCATGAATCCGGAACTCCATCATTTCACAAAGAAAGTCTACATCAACGTCGCAATCAAATATATTCGGGAACTTGTAATAAATTTATTGTTTTAAGTGAAACATTAAAAATTCATTATTCATGAGATTTTTAAGAGGACAAGTGAATCTATTGTTTTAAGTGAACTATTAAAATCATTGTGGGAAGCTTTCTTGGGTGACATGTTGTTCATACTCATTCTCAAAGAAGTATCGAAGAATGCACGAGTTTAACCTAAAGAAAACAACAAATTACATCTCCTCGCAATGCAGCATGAGTATTCATTCAAGTAATTTGCGCTAAGACAATACAAAGCTCAGCCTTCAAGCAAGCCAGAGGAAGTTCATTAAAGAACTATAAAAACAAACCAAACAAGTTCAACTCTAACATCAATCAAGAAGCAGATCGACACGTTTAGTGCGTGGCTATTCATTCAAGTGAGCTGAAGTCATCAAGTAAGTCAGGAGTGCTCAGAAAATGACGATTTATCAAGCTTTAGCGAATTCAAAGTTGAGCAGAAGAAAATTCTGGTGAATTTAGCAAGTGTTCCAAGCAAGAAGAGACAACTGGGTTGCTGCCCAATTCAAGCCACATAGCAAGAAATTCGCCATTCAAGTACCAAAATCAAGTGAAGGCCAAAGCACGCATTATTCACAAAGAGAGCTCCGATTTCAATTGAGTATGCTCTAATGGTGCAACATATTCAGCTATAAACATTCTTCACAAGCTTGATCCTCTCAAGTGATGAAGACATGGTGCAAGTCAACAAAGAAACTCTTGCTGATCTTTCACCGCATCTACAACAAACAAAAAGAAACCATTGAGTTTCTTCAACTAGAGTCGCAACTTCAAAGGATTGAATTGCACAAAGCGGTAATAATTTTCAAGTTTTTGAACCATCCAGATGATATCATCTGTTCAAAACAGCTTCAAGGCCGGTTGTTCCAAAGCCTAATTTCTTCCAAGTGATCATCAAGCCATGGGAAGAAATTCAAAATAACAAGAATTGACGCTGTTTAGGATATGTCACCGATGACGCCAACTTACATATCCTGCATTATTCCAAGCTGCTTAAGTTCATCACAGATTTCTTGGACAACTCACCAAAGAAGTTCGAAAGTTGCAGATAACCAACAATGCACGCGAACCCAAAGTTGCAAAAGAGCAACACTATCAACCTAAAAGTTGAAGTCCAATGGAAATGTTCTTATTGTCAAAGAACCTGGCCGGTATGGAAGATCAGTGTTTGATCTCCATCCTTGTCACCATTGTGGCAGCTCCAATCATTCCTCGCAAAAATGTCACACCAACAAAAATCACGATTGAAGAAACATTATGAATGGATCGACTTGAAATGGCCATCCACAAACTTCAAAATATTGTCTCGCCAATAATCAAATACAATCACACATAGTGCAACCAATAGTGAAGAGGGATGATGGTGTTCTCATGCAGCTTGAATGGGGAGTACACTAGTGTAAAACTCCTACACTTAACTAGGAGTAATGTGAAAATTTCAGTAGGATTATCTTCCAGTCATAAAGGTGTTACCAATAAATAATAGTATTTTCATAACAAAGTATCAATAAACCACCAAAAGCGCCTAGTGGGCATCAACAACAGCAATAAGTGCTTCCATTGTAAAGAAATAAGCAAAGGAACAATTTTCTAACACAAAGGAAGCACGGTTGTTGCTTACATCAATGTACCAGTTGATTTGAACAAATTTTTATCGGACAAAGGATGCCGATTTCATGCAAGCATCAGAGACCTTTGTGAACTTGGAACTTGTTGTCAGTTTAAATCCGAGATGAATCAGACATACAATCAATTTACGGTCTAATTCAGATGAATATCTTTTCAAGATCAATGAGAATCTCAAGATGGTTCCTCGTTTATTTTGGATTTATCCTTGAAGGGGGGAATGTTATTCTTCATAGCCAATTATAAATCCAAATGAAATTCAGCTAATGGAAAGAGGAAAAATATATTACAATTAGAATATTTAATAACATTAAAATATTTAGAAATATATTTTGTTAGTAAAAATAGGAATGTAATAGAGTCACTTGTATTTTAAAATATAATGTTAGTAGGATAATAATGTCATTGATATGGAAATGATAATTTGTTACTTTTCCATGATCCATAACTAAATTAATTTAGAACATAGAGCTTATAAATAGGTTTGCTCTCTAATTTCATTGTAGTGAGAGCTTACGCTTGTAAACTCCTCTCGCAATTTGTTGTGTAATCTCTTCGATCATTAGCAAATGGAGGATTGCCTCAATCTACAATATGTGATAGGCCCTACCTTTTCTGTTGAGAGTTCGAGAGGACGCAAAGAGGACTCCAGTGGCAATTTTTCGTAAATTTGTCTCTAGATCCCAAAAGTAAATGATATCCGAAGAACCTCTGTCAGCGTTAACTATAGATTTTTCAAATAATCCATTTACCCAAAAGTATTAAACTTGTACCGAAAGTAGATAATATCAATTCATTTACTTTAATTTATCGAAATATTAGTGCTTCAGAATATTTCCACATTATCTAGGTCCAAAAGAGCTGTTAGCAACTGTAAATTTTCGCCATTTATCGGCTCAAAAAGAGCAGCAGTTTCAAATCCTTTTTCGTTTTCTAATGAAATTAAAAATAAGGAGAAAAGTGGCGTTTTTATGGTCGTGTCTTTCTTGAAAATAATGAAATTTAATAACCCGTTTCGGTGATGCTGTATTTCGTTTGACCAACATCAAAATGGATTGCGTCTATTTCTATGATAAAAAATATAATAAAACCATAGTCATAGCAATAAATTTATCTTGCAAGTAATTTAAATGACTATATAAGTATTTTCACTATTCATTTTTACCATTCCATAGTTAAATAATATCTTTAGCTTCAATCTGATTTTTCCAACTTCGGGCCGTTGATTTGGCGTCATTTCTATGATTGCATTCATCGCCATGATCCGTAGTTAGTAGCATGAACCTCCTCTCTTTTCTGGTATTTTCATTACCATCTTTGCAATTTTTAGGTTTGAGGCCCCTAGGTAAATTCTGCCAATTGAGGGCAAGGCACTCTTGACATCGAAAATCACATTTATTAAAGCGTATACAAGAAGTGTACCGCATGCAAAATATACTGTCTCAAATTAAAGGAATGCATTGGTGCGCTTGAAGATTTTTGTTTTCATGTCATGTGTCCAAAATTTGCTAGTTTTTGGAAATGAATGAGATCTAATGGATCTTATGGTTGGACGAGGTTTCCATTGATTATAATTACCATTATATGGAGGTGAGAAGCATGAAGACCAGCAGACTGTTTTGAATGATCCGGGTACCGTAAGAGCTTTAAGAGATTGCGGCTACTTCTAAGTACTTCAAATTGTTTGTAATGAGGCAAAAAATAGAACTCTCTTAGAGTTCCTTTTTCGAGCATGGGTTCAAGGATAGAGGAATTTCACATAAAAATCGCGGTTTTCCATAATAGTTGAGATGTATTTTTCTAGGTTTGTCGAGGAGAGGTTTGCCCATTTCACTCACAGGATCTACCGTTGAGGAGGAAATAGTGAGGGGTTATGTTATGTAGTATTGCTAATCCTAGATCGTAACCTAAAGATGTGAAAATAAATATCCATGATGTCGTGGATTTTCCTTGACAACCATCCTATTCATGATCGCTAAACTAGCTAGCACCGTTACACTCCACAGAAGTAATCGCATCGATATGCGTATGCGCAGAGTGTTTAGAGCCAATAGTTTTCAATCGTCCGGTTGTTCTATCTTAGAGAAGGTCAGACCAAGAAGAAAATGGAGGACAAGAAAATTTAGTTATGGTTCCATCCATCTCTTTTGCTTTTGAACGGATCACCGATGCAGCCACGACATGTAACATTGATAAGTATCTAGTTCTAGAGATCCTCAAATGAGATGGGTGAACTCATGGGCTGAAGATTCAAAGCAATCGATCGTTGTGTTCTTACTGTATCTCTCTTCGGGCTATTCCGATGATGATTTGCCGCTATCGATGAGTATGCATATATGCTGTAATTGAGGAGATTCAAATCTGGGCTTTTACCCATATGCCTGCAGTGGCTAGTAAGAATGATTTATCAGTGTTTTTTGATTTTATATATTTATACAATTTTTTGTATTTTGATTTATTTCAGACTAAACTAAATGTTTAATGTAATGCGATATCAAGCCGTTGCCTTTCAACTAGTAGAGGAAACTGAGTGTGAAGTAGATGCTAAGGTAGAGTGGGTTGTCAGAAAGTACTCTTCAGACTTTGATATGGTCGAGACTTTAGTTTAGCTCCAACAACACATAGAGGGGTTGACCTTCGAGATTCTGAATTTCCGGATCGAAGAGCTTCCCCATGCGACCGCAATGACACGCAATTGGGGTTCCTAACCATTAAATACACTTGCTCCGTAGGATTTTCTAGATCTATACAAGTATATCATGAGCACCACTAGTTTACTTATGAATTTTTGCATACATTTTGAGGTCGTGATGACCAACGTATTCAAGTAATAAATTTTGTAAAAAACCTATAACTATCTATCTATATGTTTTCGCAGTTTTTCCTATGTTTAATGCGCAATCCAATTCAATGATATTGTGAATGTTTTCTTTACCTATGTTGCAAATGTCTATCTAAAACTTGGATTAGATAATGACTTGCTTAAAGTGTTTAGATTGAAATGTGTTGATATTTGAATGAAATCAAAATGTCTCAGAAATAAACTTGAGAATAATCACTTAAGTGTTGGATTTCTAATAGAATAAATACTAGTAAGTTGTATAAAGTACCACAAGTTGTGAGTCTAACCTAATGATTATGCGGTTAATAAAAAAAATGAAATGGAATCAGAGAAAATTTCGATCAACGTGCTATACTCAAATATAACATTTATTACTCCACCTATACAAATACCTCAAAACTCACTAACTGCCGGGAGCGAAATGGCTCCACGCCGTAGAGGATAGATTCCGTACTCACGACTCAGCACCATCAACGATCCAACAAATGGTTCAAGATTTAGTCATCTCAGGATGAAATGTAAAAGTGGATTACTAACGTCAAGAAAACTCTAAAAAACAAATTAAGATAGTGAATGCAAATCAATAGCATAGTAACAATATAATACAAAAATTACTAATACTATAACTAAGCATAGTAACGTTTCAAATATTAGCCAACCCATTTCTAGGCCGTGCTAATGGAATTCCATCGAATCAACTAACCTATAGGCACCCTTAGCAAGAACTATTTACAATATAGGGGCCATGCCATAATGTATACTGACTTCCCCGTACCTATTACATCAGCTTTCGTCGTAAAGAAGGACCAAGTTGCCTCGAGAAGGTGCGAGGTTGGACATTTTTGTCAGATATGCCTTTATATGTCTCTTATAAATCTTCGTTGGCCAATTAGCTTCGTGGATGTTTCATCTAGTTGAGAGCAAGAGATGTATTTTCTCCGAGGTGTTAGGTAAAAAGTCTATCGCGAGTTTTAGCGATGATATTTTGCATTGGATTGGTAAGATAGATTCCGTACCATACACTAATTGAAAAGAGTAACGGTCACATTTATCATCGAGGTTTGATATGCCTATCAGGAGGAGTACAGATCGTCTCCAGCCTTACTTTATCTCCTATCATTCAAGAAGCATTCGTTTAGCAATTTTGTTAATAGCCTCAACTTGTCCATTTGATTGTGGATAATATGAGTAGAATTATCATGTGCTTAATAATCCTAACTTGGCTGTAGGAATTCGTGACATCATATGGCTGCAAAAATGTTTCCTATGATCCATAATCATTATAGTCATGGGACCCCAACCGTGCAATGACATGATTGAAGTAAAACATTGCAAATAAGTTGTCCTATGTTGTTGAATGTAGTATCGCCAAACATTTGGTAAAATAGTCGATTAATAATAATAATATAACCATGCCTCTGCATTTAGCTGAGGGTTACGTGTCATGAAATTGACACGACAAGTAGCGATCCAACAGAGATACCGTGATGCATTGGCTACTGTGGTTTGCGGATTTTACGGGTCATAATTCAGTATGTATACGAACTTTATCCAGCGATAATCTCAAAAAGTAGTAGTAATAAAAGTGACCACTGGAGTATCTTCGTAGAAAGATAACAGATGGTTCCACTAATAAGTCCATAAGAGAATTATTCGAACAATGCCAATTTCCATGAGTTAGACGGTCCCCTTAAATTTCATCATACCTTCAATAAGAGATGTATCACGCATCAATTGATAATTTTCACAGACGAATACCATCGCAGCTAAGAATTAAAGCAATTTGACAAATAGATGAATTCATATGGACCACATCCAACTGTGTTGTAGATCATTTGGGTTAGAATAGCTCAAGAAGCAGACAACAGCATAGTACGTAGTTTTAAACGGTAGATTCTTTGACTTGATTAATAGACTGAATTAAATTGGAAAGAATGAATTCATTTAAGATTTCAAATAACGATTGATGAAATAAATGTTAATGAATCAAACCATTATATTTTTATAGAAAGACAATGGCCAACTTTAGAATTGAAGAAATACGCATGTCAAATAAGAGGATGAATTAATGCATGAGATTAGACCTAAAGAGATTGATGTCTGATCTTCTTGATTAATAAAACCAGTAGCAGAAGAAGTCCAACAAGTAGAGAGAGAAGAACTACTTGTTAACGGAGATAGATAATGACGGTAGAAGATAATCCTGACAACATCAAGAGTCGCGGAATCAACTTGAATTAAACGGAACCTTTACCAATCAAAAATCCATTGAATAATTTCATTATCGAATGAAACCTCAAACAAGTAAAGACCTTTCCGAGTTTCAGATCAAGTAAATCGATAAAAGAAAATCAAGAATGTTCAGACTAACCTAAATTATTCAATTTGTTTGATCAAATTAACTATAAATTGACTGAAATGAATGCAATGGTAGACGAGGTAAGGTCCAAAATGTTAACAAGAATGGTTCAAATGCATATGATTAGGTCCTACTTGAACAAATATAAATCATCTGATATAATGAACAATGGTTTGACAAGTCTTTGAAAGACCATTTTCCAAAGTTCAACGTCTTTAAACCAACAGAGTTGACAAAAGAATATGTCTGTATATGAATGTCATCAGGAAGTATCATATAGTGGATATTGATTGATTGAAATGGCAACCATCCATGAAAGAAAATATTTCATCCACATAACGTCAATAACTTGGCCTGACAAAGGAGTGGTAGATTTTCCGAGATGTCCACCACATCTCCAGCAACCAGAATTGAGGGAATTGGCTGGTCTTCCAGCTCCTCCGCCAAACGATTACTGGAACCCACTCGTGTTGTTGAACATGGTAATGAAACCAAAGATGGGGTGTTTAACAACTTCTCGCTTTTTGATGGGTAGCGTATTTTCTTCGATGAATAGGATCTAAGCCGTTGACGCATTGGTTTGACATTAGGATACATTAATGGTGTGTTCAACCATAGCTGTATCTATGTTCCTGGAATTTCATAAGACCAAGCTCTAATACAATGCAACTACAAAAAGAGAGCATATGAACTGCTCGATGGAGAACAAGATACACCGGATACGAATATTTCCACGTCAGCAGAATAACATCGATAGAAATCGTTTCTTCACATGAGAATTCTCTACCAATTGTACTAATCGGAAAAGAATGCTAAAAGAAAGTTTGAATGGATGTAGATATGTCACATATTTGTAACTGGAAGATAACTAATGATGATAATCTTCCCATATCTTCTCACATCATAGTCAAATATTTTCATCTCACTTCGAGGAAAGACTTATATACCAAACCTAATCTAACGACAACCGCAACACTTAAGTGATGCTAATTTCGATGTGCCGCCTAAGCCAAATAGATTGATTGCTATTGTAACTCAATAGAACTGAGTGATAAAACATCATCCAACGTGGAAATATCGGGATCATCAGATTTTCCTTATTAAAGATAAAGAGACTATGTAGGTATCCTTATGTTGTAATTTTTTCCAATGACGGGGTGGCGCAGAATGCAAAGGTTCCCATAAGAGTGGAATCCTTTAAGAGTCCTACCAATACTGATTTCTAGTTGGGGTAAGTGAATATACAGACCAGCTTCAAGCATCTGAGAAGAAGAGGAAAAAGGATAATTGATTAATGACTGTAATAGTACCTTTATGAGGAAAAGGAAACCATTCTAAAATATGTAGAAAAAAATAGCAAATATTTCATATACCCATGGTCTTTCAAGTAAAATATTATAGTCAAGGGGTCCGCCAACAACCTCAACATCAAGGATGAATGCTTTTCCCCTAATTCAACTTCAGAGCTATTGATAATACCACAAGGTTTATATGTTCTTCCATGAAAAGCCTTCAACGTCATTGATGATTGTGATAATAGCTATGAGCCAAGTGACTTCCAACAGCTTTAGAGACATAATGCATGTAGATGCCCTCATCACCGACAAGGCGACAATCACAAAAAGGATTGAGAACATTTACTTTGGATGGAGAATGCAAATTCTCATTGCATTGCTGCACATAGCCCTAGAGTGATTAAAGACGACAAGATTAGAATCGGGCCGATCAATTCCAACTAATGGCCGACAATAAAGTTTCTGTTTCGAGGGACAATTTTGTAATACCTCAAGAGTGCTGCATATATTCAAGGGGATTGAGCCAAATCTTCAACATATTATACTGTAGGCTCTTTGTCAAGATTTATTGTCAATATGAATTACCCCTTTGGTGGCTTAATCACAATTCAGAATATTGTGTAGTACCAATTCATTGGAGACTGTTTATATAGTAGGTTGATTAGTGTCAATACTATAGTCTTTATCTATATTGATACCAAAATATCTTGTGAAGTATTTTGTATGGATAAACACACTTGGGAACTAGGAGCTTGACCGTATAACCAAATTTGTGGACTGATTTGGAAATGGGTCTATCAACATAGCTAATGCATGAGAAGTCTTGAAGATTTAGACGATGGTAGGAAAATCCTAACAAAATGTTCCTCATTACAAATTATGTATGATAACGAGGTTTTCGGTCTGAATGCTTGATCGGATGTGGTTCGGGTTGTTTTTTTCTTGATTTCCCCTTTTTCTTACTTCTAGTTGCTTATCACTTTTTCCTTTGTCAACAGAGGCATTGACTCAGAAGTAGGAGCAAGATCAAATGCGTAGTGTTGTGTGTGTTTGCTGCGTCTACTGCCGCTCTCCAAAGATGAGAGTCCTTTATTTGAGGAGGAACATCGGCTTAGATCGCTGGGCATTTGGGATTTTCCGTAGGACGCGGCTAGACCGAGAGTAAATTAAGTCTAAATATTGGGCATGAGCCGTATAATTTGTTTTCCGCGGATTCCATTGACTAACTTTAGCTACATCCTCTGCTATAGATGGTAACAAGGATTTGATGAACCATTCAAAGAAAAGAGCCGACCGGAACAAATGTCTTAACCATTCACACCCAAGACAATTCAATTTCCATGAATATGATCTGAAATGTGAGTAGCATTACTGTTTTGAAGTTCGTCAAGAGTTCCGCTCAGCCTTCATATTTGATCGTAAATCGAAAATGGGTCAAAGACAGCTGGCGCAGTGAAATTGTCGAAGAAGCTCTAGGTAATTCAATGTACCATTTAGCTACCGGACTGTGAGTAACCAAGTTGGAAAAGACGTATCTGAATCAGACCATGATTAGAATGGATGAACACTATAAATGAGCAAGTCATAAATATGAGTTGGGCGGGGTCTTCTCCAGGTTTCCATTGAATTTAGGAATGTCGAGGGTAATTTTATGTGGTATCACCGACCACCAAGGAGAAGAATTGATAGGATCATTAAGTAACCTGCTAAATCGGGTAATCTCAAGCGTTGCAACGAAAGGCAATCATGCTTATTAAGGTTGATCGAGCATAGCCGATAAGATGGAATTTCTTGGGCAAATCGTGTCTTGAGCACCTATTGACCGATTTGTTTCCGTAACCTTTATTAGGTTGTTTTGCATAACAAGCACTTGAGAGTTTCGACCAAAAACTGGATATGGGTACTTCATAGATATGAAGTTTGAGGAATTTGCACCTGGTTGCCAAGGGTCTATTCACCAATGTTATAACCCAAATTAGTATGTTGACGGTTGATATGTATAACCGGATTTCCGCGCTTGTGACATCCCATAAAATGGTGGACCAACTTGTGAATAAATGATCCTCGATAAAGTTAAGCCGTAGTTCAATCCAAAGGATTTTGATATTGAGTTGAAGAACTTCGCTTGATACCGTTGATGTACAAGATTTTGATACCGTGAATAGGGTATAGATGGGAAAAGCGGTATTGAAGTGGGTGTAATTAAAAGGTTGAATTGGTTGATAATGCATTGACAAATCCATTGAAGCCGTATGGCAGTGAAGTGCTACGAGCAACATTCGTATGGACATTAGTTTGACCGGAATGTGACTGGTAGGCACTTTCATATTGTCATTATAGGTTTCAAAGATGTGGAAGAGGGCTAAGACAGTAAAGACAAGCATTTGGAGTCCAAGCAGACATGTTATTTAGTTGAATTAATCATATATGACCTAATTGATATTGCCCTCGATGATGGATGTACGATTCAAGTCGCTCGGGGTGATTGAATCTATAGACTACCAAGAAATGACGATGACATTGGTAACGGTACCATGAGTCTTGAAGATCACCAAAGAAAGTGCCGCATAATGATTTGTAGCTCCGTTGGGACCTGATAACACCGAAAATATGACCTGGTGAGGTTGTGAACATCGGGCGGAGGTTTAGGTAGGAAATGACGTAATTGGAACAAATGCACTCCAACCGGCGATAAAGCACGTATGTTGTATTACCAAATGTATAACCTCCAAAATCAATGGGAGATTTCCAATGGCAATGGATCAACAAAAGTAGATGGAAATGATTGAGGAAAGACTGGTACGTAAAGGTCTCCCCCAAAGTGGGTTTGACTTAAAGGTGTATCAAAGTTGTGGGATTCTTCAATCGCCATTAAACGAGGAGGAAGAACTTCATCATCGTAGTCGCAAAATATATTTCATATGGTTTGATCAAAGATATAGAGGCTTCGGGCATATAGATATTTGTGGGAGGACTGGTAGGCACCTTTACGTCGATTTAGATTTTCCGCAAAGAAGAGACAGATCTAGATCAATTTGTGATCAACAATCTCGGGTCCAGGGAGGTATGGTCTTAGTGATTGAATGGATCATGACTACGTATATTAGTGAAGACTCCATTTCACAACGTAGACGAATCAAGGTGGAAACAATTTAACTTACCTTGGTTTAAATGATGATGTTTCCCGTGAGGTACGAATACTTGATTCGCAGATCGCGGATTGCCTTCGCTTACCAAAAATAACTTTAGTGGTGTAAAAAGGAGCCAAAGTTAATCTACGCTAACGGATGTGGTGTAGGATTATGTCTTCATGATTAATGATTATTTTATCCAAAAATAAAAACAGTAGGTAATTTAGGCAAAAATAACAAGAAATCGAATCGCGTATCACTCGCTAAATCCAAGAAGTACGGCAGAAAT
Organism: Pinus albicaulis; assembly: GCA_034641835.2. Classification (NCBI taxonomy): domain Eukaryota; kingdom Viridiplantae; phylum Streptophyta; class Pinopsida; order Pinales; family Pinaceae; genus Pinus; species Pinus albicaulis. The sequence goes on from JAXQQM020081046.1 coordinate 80,415, forward strand.
CTCCCCGAATGCCGTGTTCTGCCGTATCACAATTTTAGGGTGGCCGAATGGGTTCAATTGCGGATGATAGTACTCTAAAATTTTTCCTCCCAAATATACCCAAGGTACGTGGAGGCCTGGGTTCGTATTAGCGCTCACATGTGAAACCGCACAGCTGGAGAGCACCCCTTTATACTTATCATATCAGAATAATCGCCTGCATATACCCAAGAGTACGTGGATGAGCTACGATATACTTAATGCATGTGGAGTGAGGTATCACACCCAAAATGTATCACGCATTAAAGTTAACGGCATAAAGGTTATAGTTTTACGATGCCGAAACACGCTCTAGCCTAGACCTTCTAAATGTTATCGTTAATGTTCCAATGTATCATATAAATTGAGATTTATTTTATGTTGATCTTGCTTACCGCTTTCCTTTCAAGTTCACAAGATTTATGATGTGGTATAAAATTCAAAAATGTAGCTTGCATCGACAACAAACTTTCTACTTTCAGCTTTTTCATGAAGAACGTAGCTACTAGCGTAAGAGAATGCTAGTTTTTTGAAAGAGAGAAAATAATTTGTGAGCAAAAAAATCAATGAACCAAAAAAATCAATGAATCACAAACTAGTCAGTGTGATTTCCCACTTTTCCTTTTGGTAAAAAAATTACTAATCTCTACATGCAAATGTAAAGTTTTTTCAAGCTTTCCTTAACGTTATGAATGTAGAACTAGGTGTAATTAGATCAATAATTGAAATGCTTTACTTTCAAGAAATGAAGAATACAAACAACAATTCTCTTCTTTGAAGGAAAACGAGGATTTAACAACAATTTCTCCTATCAAGGAAATGAAGATTTTGTGACAAGCCTATTTTGAAAGAAAACAATTTTATGACGATAAAAAGTAATTTGAAATTAACTTGTCAATGATAATAATTTTTTTTTTAAACAACATTGAACAAATTTTCAAATAAAGGAGAAGAAATATATAGAGTTACTGGCCAATTGGAGTATCAACTTTTCGTAACAAATCAACAAATATAATCAAGCTAGTGTAAAGTCGATTGAGGGGGATTTGTTCTTCGTGAGCCAACGAATTTGGCGGGGAGCAAGTACTGCAATGCGTGCTTGAAGGAGGCATTTACAGTTAATCGCAGGCTCCACTAAGGGTGCATTGGGCGCAGTAAACAAAGAAAAAGCAAGGCTATAGCTCATCAAATTTTCAAATTAAGCTCAAAAAAGTCTAATCTCTGCATGTGAAACAACTACCGGGTGATTTAGAAAGTAAATCTGTAGACTAAAACACTAGAAACAAGAGAAGTTTTCCCGCCGAGTCGCCAAGCAATGTAATTGTACTCCATGATAATACTTAAAGGTGTTAATAGCCTATAAAATAGGGTGAAAGACCATACTACCATTTCTAACTCTAACGTATACACAAAGAGGATTGATGCTTACTTGTTTCAGTCGCTTTCAAATGGCCTCTTCTCATTTCTTCAAGCATGCTCTTCAAATTCAAGTACTTGTTGGTTGAATGCTTCCGCAAGAAAGAACACTCGAAACAATGTAGATGCAATAATATAGATATCTATTCAATCTAGTTAGCTAACCAAGCAAGATAAACTACATTCATCAACCAAGATTCGCAATATGGAAAATCAAAAGTAAACATAGATGTATGTAGGAAAACAAGTACTCTTTATTGATGATAGAAGGAGAGGTTACAACTTAGTGACTAATTTGTAGTGACCTTCCGCAAAAGTTCCCAAGTCTTATCACAACATAAATCTCTCTAAAGGGCCGAATTCGCAAATAAACCCTATTGAAAATTCTCCAATATTTCTACTCAAATTTTTCATCCTCAAACACTTAGATTCGTGTTCAATTTATAGATGAAATGTAGGTTGTTTTTCAATAAATTTCATTCCAAAAATAGGAAAGACATGTTTCCATTCACAGATGTCAAATATACACTTGGATCCTAAGCTTCTGACAGCATGTTAGGAACTTCTAGAAGACACTCGCCAAGTGGAGATTTTGGAACAATGAGAATTTCGCTCCCAATGTGACCAACGCACCTTTGAATGTCGTAGTTTTGCAGAAAGGGGCCTTGAATGGGGCTTACCTGAGGCGGCAGGTCAACAGTCTTAGAGCCTACGTTTATGAGTTCCTCCATATGTTTAATAATAATTTTCAAACCATGAAAATTAATTTGTTTGATGAAAGTCTTGTTTGATTAAGGCTATTGGTCGTCTTAGGGCATGTAGCAACTCGAGATGATAGAATGATAGATTCTGCAATCCACTGTCCTAGAGATGATGCCCATTAACTAGATCATTGGGAATGGGTGCCCAAATTGACCTATAACAATTTTGAATCCATGCTAGTATTTAGGAAAGATCCAAGTATCTTCAGGAAGGAGGAACTGGGGCATGGTACATACCACATGCCCCCCTGCAGAGTGAGCTCATGCCGACCCGCATGCTTAGCAGAGTTCAATAAAAGAGCTAAGGCTAAAAGACTCGATTTTGGATGGAGTCAAAGATCATGTCATTCCTCATGTGAGAGGAAATACTTTATACACATGAAATGTGGACTACCTCACCGAACTTTACCAGAGTCTAAATGAGAACCGTAAGATGGTCCTAAAGGAGAAACTGGCTGACATAAGAATGGCTAAGGACTGATAGTGTTATTGAAATACACTCTACCAATATCACTTTGGTGAGAGATGAGTTAAAATGAGAGGAGACCATTTCACCAACTGAGTTGGTGGTAAAATTTTAGGCATCTTAAAATTCAGATAGTTTTGTAGGAGGTAATGGTTAGACAGGAGAACCTTCTGATGGGAAGGTTATGGATGATTGCATTCATAATTAGATCGGGAAGGTCCATATTGTGCAGCCAACAGGGGGAGGAGGAGATGATAATGTGGCATTGTTGGAAAGAGGAAAGAAAGAAAATCGTGAAGGAGCTTCAACAAGGAGGCAAAAGGAAAAGGTAAAGAAAAACAACAAAGAAAGAAAAGGACTATTCCAGTATTTGGAACAAAGAATTGAATGTTATGGGCACTATGCTATTGTGTGTCCAAAGAAGAAAACAAGAATGGAAAGAGAGAAACCATGGAAGCTCTTCACATATAGAGGGTTTATCGGTATTCTATCAGAGAGCTAATCTGTACAGAGTCCTCCAAAGGCAAAAGACACCTTTCCATATAGATCGTGAGGGAGTGTGCACTCTCTCTACTTCAGCAGAGCATCTTCTCGCACGGTATGTTGACAATGGTGCTTCTCAAAGAGATGACAAGATTCAAGGAGACTCTCGCAGCACGAGGGGATCGAGCATGAGGCAATGCAGATGACAATGATTGCTATAGAAGTTGGTGTGGGGAACATTAACATTCGAGCAGGGAACCCAAACATCCCTTGAAAGTTTCGGTGATGTTGCAGGTGCTGAATGAAGAAGAACTTGATATATGTTTCAACACTTGAGGATAGAGGGTATGAGGTGTTGTTCAAGAGTGGACATGTGATCATATATCCTAGGAATTTATATCTAGAGTGATTAGAGGTACCATGGTGTATAATTTCTTTATCTTAACTTTGATGGTGGTTTGAGTAGAAGTAATCAGAGACAAGACCGACAATAGATATAGCAAGCTCGCAGTTGTGTGAGATTTGGTAATTTTGATATACATGTATCATGGGGCCTTATGGGTATCATGAGATCACTATTGGTGCTGATTACTGGTCACTCATGTATGCAGAGAGGCTAGATATAAGAAGTTTGCAAAATTCTTCCTAGTAGTGACAATGATGACAGAGATCCCTAACTCGATTAATTCCAATGTGAATGGTCGATGTCTTGTGTGTCCTTGAGTGGCTTTGAGTATTATGTCTTATCTATCGATGACTACCCAGAATACCTAGATTTACTAAGACCAAGAGTGAGGTATCTGCTGCTTCTGGAGTTCAAAGTTCTGGAGATCATGCACAGGTAGGAAGATCAAGGTATTAAGGTTGGAAAATGGAGGTGAGTATACTCTTGGTGATTTTGTGGATTTTTGTAGCCGAGGAAAGAATTAAGAGGCAGTCTATCATACTTACAACCTCGGGCCGAATAGGGTGTCGAGAGGAAAACATATCCATTGTAGGCGCCATCAAAGCCATGCTTCATGATCGTGGGTTACCTTTATTTTTATGGGCGTAGGTCTACAACACCGTTATTTACTTAAGGCATCAGAGTCCACATCGTGCCTGGGAATGTGACTCCCGAGGAGGCTTTCTCGTGGAAGAAGTCCTGATGTTGGGGAACTTTCGTATCTTTGGGTGCCTTACATATTCTATGTCCCCAAGGATAAGAGGAACAAGCTAGAACCTACCGCAAACAATGGCATCTTTGTGGGGTTATAGCGAGACCTTAAAATACGTATTTACATTCCTCAGAAAAGAGAAAAGTGGTTGCCGGAGGGATGTAAAGCTCCGAGGGAGGAGAGATTTCAAAGGAGGTCATAGAGCTACATTATCTAGAGTCACCAGACACCCAAGAACCGAGTCAGTAACAAGGGATCTAGTGCACAAGGTGCAAGAGGTCGTGTGGGACCAGAGGAAGACCATACAATGTCGTGTCCATTAGTGAGTAGTGGCTCAGAGTCGTGTGAGGGGATCTTCTGGCATCACAGGCGCTCTCCACGGAGTAGTTCATAGCATAGGTCCGCTAATGGACAACTCACATGGTACTTCAGCTTCTACATGTAATGTGTATAGGTATGAGGTCAATGGTGTGTCTTCCTCGATTGTGGCTTCGATGATGATGATCTCACTGGGTGGAAGAAGTAGGCTCAGTGGAAGAGGAAGCCCAAGTGGCTTCAAGACACCTTGCACGAGGACACATTAATTGTCGGTCCAAAGAGCATTTGTGTCAGAGTAGACCACCTAAGTGGTTATGTAGCTAGCATGGCATGGTAAATGCTGGCCATGATACCTGAGCTCTAGTTAAGTGAGGGGAGCCACCACCAAGGTCCGGAGAGGAGGCCATGATGGAGGAGTATTTCATTATGAAGAAAAATGTTTGGGAGGTAGTACTAGGCTTAAAGGTAAATCATTTGTTACTTCCATATGGCTCTACAAGATAAAGCATGTCAAGTACATGGAAACATATAGAGAATTTCCAAGGCTCAGCTTGTGGCAAGAGGGTTCTCACAGGTAGAGGGAGTTGACTATGAGGAGACCTTCACTCGTCGCTCTGAGATACACTATTCTCTCCATTATATTGACTGCAAGCAGATGTGGTTGGAAGATCCAATAGATGGATGTGAAGACCCGCATTTCTCAAAGGCTTCACTGTAGAGGGTGTTTGCATGAGTAAACGCAGTATTTGAGGTGCATGGGCTGTGAGACCCATGTGCAAGGCATTGGAAAAGGAACTCTTATGGTTTCAAGGCCTCAGAGCTGGTACTTGATGGATACATACTTGCAAGAAGCTTGGGTTTCACTAAGAGGAGGCTAATCCAACCTATAATCTATTATAGGTGGGGAGTTTATTTGGTGTTGTATGTTGATGACTTGGCTGTAATGAGCAGAGACTTATTGAGGGCCGTAAGAGAGATCTTGCTTCAAAGTTTGAGATGAAAGATATCGCCGATGTATTTATTTTCTAGGATTGGAGGTGTAGTGTGAGGAGGGGCATTTCTTCCGGGGACAGGGAAGTACAATCGGATATTCTTAGAATATTTCACATGGAGGATCGCAAACCCATGTCTACACCTATGATTACTAATTGTGGCTGCTTCACGCTTTGGATTCCGGAAAGGTGGATCCTACACTATACAAGGAGTTGATTGGATCATTGATGTATTTGGTCAACACTACGAGATATATGTTTCACAAGCACACGTGAGTCACTGCGGAGCTAGAGAGGTAATCGTGGTGGTTACAAAACACATTCTTTTCAGCATTTGGTGTGGTACCGTGGATTATGGTCCGGATTATAGATTGTGGTGATGGAGTGTGATCTGTAGGCTAAGGATCTCGCATTAGCCAAAATTGTGCTTCTCATACGAGGAAGAGTACTTCAAAATGCTATTGGGTCTACATGTTGTGGTTCGGGCCAACAAATAATGTTTACTGATCTTAGTTGAGGTAGAGTATATGGCTGCATTTTGGTTGATTTGTGAGGCCATATGATCTCACAAAGGTTGTTTGTCTATTTGTCACATTGAGACCTTCCGTGATTTTTATCAGTGGATAATAGATGTGAAAACTCATGGAGAATCTGCTTTTCATGATAGGTCAAAGCATATTGGATTATTATTACCTCATTTGAGACTATGTCCAAAAGGGAGCATTCAAGCTTGAGTAATATCCTCCACAAATGTGCAGGTAGCGTACATCTTCACCAAAGCCTTACCATAGGCAAACATGTCTACTTCAAAGACAAGATGTGGGAGTGATGGTGTAACACTTTCCTCTTAGCAGGGAGTGTTAAATTTTTGGGTACCAGAGGACATGTAGTTTTGCATGCCTTTGATCTTTGGCCTAGCCTAAAGTGTCCACTCTATTGTACTTATTCTTCCTAAAAGTGACTTTATAAGTAAGCAAAGTCAAATATTAAAGGGACTTTATAAATGATAAAGTTACATTCTATTTTTAAAGTGACTTTATTAAAGTCAATGAAGAATTAGAAAGTGAAAAAGTGACTAGAAATAAAAGGCAAAGTGGGTCTTTACTTAAGTGGGTGAGTTAAAAATAGAAAGTGAGAATTAATGCACATTTATTCTCATCCCGATCTAAAATGAATTTGAACCATTAGATTCCAGTTTACCCAAAATTCATTTAGGTAAAGGAGAAGAAGAAGAAAATATCACATTATGTTTATGATCATTTCAGAGAAAAGGAAAGAGAGAGTGCAAGGAGAAAATTTCGAGTAGGAGGAAGTGAAGGGAGAGAGCCATGAAGGAGGCATCGACAAGAAGTCTCAGACAACATCATTTATTGAAGTAGTGGATCTTGCTGAAGAAATCCATACAACAAAGATTGCATGCATTTAAGGAAGGTACAACACAATTTTTGAGGAGGAAATATTTCAAAGAATTATTTATAAAGGCAAACAAAATTAAATTACTAAGGCAGCTTGGGCAAATTTTTCTGTGGTGAGGAACCCAGTAATTTCCGTACAACCGTATATAGTTTGTACAATCGTACAATGAATTCTCGGGGCAAATTTCCCAGTAGCTACGTAACATACTTTTGTAATTTATTATTGTTTTTTCTTTTTTGTTGGCAATAATTAAGGTGGAAGTTCAACATAAAAATCGAGATAAGTTGTATATTTGTGAATGTTGAATTTTCAAGCAGTATTTAGTTTTCATTAAATGATTTTGGAATAAATACTAAATGGTTTTCCCCAAGATTGTAGGTTTGCATGTTTACTTGACCAAAATCACTGCCATTTTCTGTGTGGCTATTATATTTAATGCATTTATTTTAGCATTTTCTAGCAAGAGGTAAAAATATCCAAATTTGTGTTTTCATAAATAAATGTCATTTCTAGATTTTGGTGTTTTTATCATACTTGGGTTTAACATTAAATGTGCAAAATGGAGTGATATGAAAACTCGACAACGGGAGTGGGATTGAAATTTTACAACACTCTATGAAAATATTCAGCGTCAGCGATTTTAATATTCCTCCTACTCATTTGGTCGAACATTCATGTCAATGATGGTAGTGATTGGTTCTACTAGCATTCCAACGCTAGTCAAACTATCCGGTTCTGTCAACGCTGTTTCCCAAATCGAAACCCTATTACATGTGATCCCACGCCTTCTTTGAAATCCATGCCATATCATCTAACAAAGGAAAAGTGACAGCAACCTGGAAATAAGAAGAAGGAAAGATAAGAACAAATCAACTTCACCACCACGTGGAAATCATTTGATTCATCGCTCTTTCAAAACTCAAGCACCCTTGCTTGATATGTAATGAGGAGCATTTTACATGATATTGTCTCACACAAGTCCCAAAAGTTTAAGACTTTGGTCGCATCTCAAGTGAAGCAAGGTTGACAAATCCATTTCTAAACTCCGGAAACACTTATATATGATCTCAGTTTGGCTCTGTGTTCTTATGCTATCCACCAATGGTCAAAATCAGAGTGTTTTGTGTTGACTGGCAATTTTACGCTTATCTCGTCATTGCCAAAATGGTCGCCACAGATCAACCTACTCATCGACTTCGACCTCTATCTTACTCGTCTCTACCACCTATCATTCCAGAGTTAACAATAAAGTCAGTTTCTAAGGGAATATTTCATAAATCGACATTCAACCTCAGCTTGTGCAAAATTTCAAAATATAATGTGGTAGAAGATCTGCTCCAAATACCTTCGCTATGTCAACACTTAAGGTTCTTTTCACTTTTCCCTCCCAAAAGAGGCTTTGTTGTCCGTGGATTGGTAGAATCGAATACCTGGTTGCATTATTGTAGTCTTTAATTCATGCGGCTATGTGCCATAATTACTAGGCACATATAGTATCTGATTCAAGTACATGTCCCGAATTCGCCTCATTCATCGCACTATCATTGATGAAGGCGCATCTACTTGTATCATGTCAATGAGTTAAGCCGGAAGTCACTTGGCTTGCTGAATTTTCACAATTTCCATTTACTGCTCAATTTTTTTTTTACTTCGTTGTACATCTAAGCCTCTGTAAATTTTAGTAACTGCAAGTCAAATCCAGGGGGAAAAAGTTACTATAGTTGAGGTCATGGATGTATCTTTGACTACAACATATTACATGGAATATCGCGGGTTTATGTTATGGCCGTGGTATCTGTTTCATCATATGATCATCTTCCCCATAAAGGAATTATCACAACCATCGATCAAATCTTCTTCTTCACCTCTGTTCCTAGGAAATCGGAAGCATTCCATTTATTCAATGTGCACTCATCCTTTTCTTAAGAACATTGGTGGAATCTCTTCCCTATCAATGGGCACCTTTTGTTGGCATCGCCGCCATGACATCGATGGAAATTGAAAATATAGGTGACTAGTCATGATATCTTCCACTTCATCCGAATTTAAAGGAAGATTCCCAATGATTCTAAGTAGATAGGTTGGCAACATCATGTCGCTTAATTTAATTGAGCTAGCATAACAATGAATTTTCCCGCTTAGCGGGCTAATCCAAATCCTTTGTCATCGATTGTTTAGCGACTATCTTTGATTACGGTACTTCTTCTTATCCTTTTCACTTTGTATTCTCATCTAGCGAGAGAATTATGGAATCCATGATGCTCGAAGAAGAAACATGGAAGCATCAAGGTCAACGATCCCATCTTCGAGATTATAGTAGCTATAAATCCTTTAACCGAACTATATCACCCTACAAATATAGATTTCTTGATGTTTTCTATTCTATCCACGCTGGTAGATTTAAGAGAACCCATCAAATATTGAAGAAACGCATTTCTATCATATTTCGACCAAACTGCATTGTGAAAGATCGCAATGTGCATCTTGTTTCCTATCCGGGAATTTGAGGCCTACTACTGCTATTTTTGATTCCTAGATGTATTTTCTTGATTATATGAGAAATGTTGTGTACTTCAACTTTAGCATTGTTGAACATGAGATTAAATGTGTCCTAATGTTATGTTTGGAAAGATGTCGCATCGGCCCCTGCTCAAGCACTTACGTTGTTGCCATTAAAGCGTAGGTTGAAAACATTTATGATCAAGCGAATTTTTTTGATTCCGCTTATCTACGGTTTCTAACATCGTTTATGTCATGAAGAAACAGGGAAAATTAGAGGTATGGCCGACATAGGGGATGTTAATCATGCTTGTCCAAATACAACTATCCCACTCCCCGACGATTGTAATTATTTACGAATGCGCCGATGTGGAATATTTTCTTCATTGATGGATTTTCCGCTTACAATTAGGATCAATATTCAATTCGCTGTGTCCAATATAAAACTACTTTTATCCGTCTCCTCAAGTACATTTTCTTTATCGGTGTTCTTTGGCGAAGAATGTTAAACATTTCGTGGAAGTAATGAATTATGCTTTTCATGACATCGTTCATATACGAATCAGACTGGATATCATTCGCATTCACTCTGAACGAAGCTAATTTACCTACTACATTTGAGAGCTATCTTTATGATGTCTACTATAAAATATGCCTCAACTAGCCACAAATGTGTGTTTGGTGTTGTTCTGGCCGCTTGTTTGGATTCGTCAGGTCAAAAAGATGGAATTTGGTTTATCCATTTATGGTCTACGCCATTCTGGATTTTGCTCAAGTCTTTCCAACTGTTGTAGTTTTATTAAAGATCTAAGGGATGCTAACTTTAAGGAGGTTCATCTTAACTACGAATTTCTAAAGGATTTACTTCACTTCAAAATGGGGTTCTCTTCTCGCTGGTTCTCGTGATTTGCAAGATTGGCAAGAAAACTCAGCAGGGAACACATAAATCCACGAAGTCCAAGGGCCTAGCCTTCTAGACTTAGAGGCCTTCATAAGCAGTTCTAAATTATTTTATCTTTATGCTTGTGTTTTTCATGAAGCTAGTTATGAAGTTCTAGGATTGTTTGTTTTGTTTGTTTCACTAATTAATAGGTTTAGGATTGTTTGTTTATGAGCCACTAATAATAAGTTTTAAATACATTATTTGTCAATAATGACAGATTTTAGACACTGATGGAGGTAATGAATGATAACGTGTTTGATGAATCCATTGCTATAGAAATACAGAGATTTAATTGTTCATAAACTCTGCTGTTGTTTACAAATGGAAAGCTAACTATATCAAGGATCTATTTAGATTATATGGAATATGAAATGATTTAAGTTGAGAAATCAAGAAACTAAAGGACAATTAAGAATCATTTAACTCAACAACAGAAATCCTTTTAGATAACTATTTAAGAAGAACCAAAGTGACGTGGTGGTGCAACCATACCTTTGACAGATCAGTAAGAAAACCTGAGATAACAACTACGACAATTTAGAATTACTGCATAAACAATACATTCAAGATAATGGGGCCAAGATAATTAAAGAGTAATTGCACTTTAATCAACTAAAAAGTCCTTGCGTGTTAGGTCAGCTTAAGACAAACAAAAGGGCGTGGCAACCATTTAATTTTACCGGACTCTACTAAGTAAACTTCAAAGAAGGCCTTAAAAATAATATTTCAAGCAAGACTAAAGGACGTGACAAACCATAGACTTCAGTCAGCATCTACTTAATCATTCAAGGAAACAAGCTAGGTGAACTAGAGATAACTCAGAATTCTCTAATCAGACCTTTAAGAAAAACATTAATATGAAAGAGGCGTATAGAATTAAGGTTCCTAGAAACATATCTTAATCTAAATTGCTCTTTATCAGAGAAATGATGGACAATATGGAAAATAGAAGGGAAGACATTGATAGCAAGGATAATTAACGTTAAGACATAACTAAAGAATCCGTGAACGTGTTTGTATTACCTGAGTGTTTAAAATGTTTAATAATTTATGTACTAAACCTCTGAATTTTAGATGATTAGACTGTAGACTGACTGAAAATTAATCCAAAAACCAACAAATTTTATCAACTTATCAACCAACACTAAAAATGAATAATACATGCAAGATTTATTCAGAAATGAGAGGTTTCCTTAAGCTATGGTTTCAGATTTGTATTTATTACAGAGAAGAGGCTGATTTTGAGACCATGCAAGGCCCAAGGCAAAAATATCTACATCAACCAATGAAAATAATAATCTGAACTTAACTACCGAGCTAACTTTAGGAAATGTTTGACTTTTTAAGGATTTTTATTAACTTCACAATAAATTTGAGAAGGAAAATATCTTCCACTGCTTCTCTAATAACTGTTGTCATTTCTTTATTTGAGAGTAAAATAAGGTCAGGTGTCCTGCGTGTTTATGAGAAGTAATTTATATTTTGCAGTATTTGGATCTCATTTTCTAAGGGTTAATATACTCTTCAATTATCCTTAAACCCCGATTTGGATTTTAAACTTTTTGGATTTATCTCTTGTTGTCCGTTCAATTTCTGAGCATTTTTCCCCTCTCTTTAATTCCTTTAATCTTTCCTTTCGTATTTTCATTTAATCATGTTTTCATCCTTTAACCTTTGATTCGACTTCCTTAACCTTTTTTAACTTCACCGTAATCGCCTTCGCGGATCAGAAATTTTCCATTGCCCTTTATCTCTAAGTTATTAAAATTTCTTGCCGCCTGGTGTGTTTGAATGACCATCAATGGTCATGATCCATTTGATGTTCATGCTTTAATCAGCCTGATCTTTTAATGAACAAACTTGTTGGATCATCGTTCATGGAGTCTCAGAGGAATGAATTTAGACTTGAATGGATTTATAGATTACTTACCACCGCGACAAAACCAATTGCTAATTTAAAATCCCGCTTTGTCGACATTTTTCTCGCGTTTGTTTGATTATCGGGGTATTTTAGAGCATTTATAGAGGTAATAAATAAAAGTGCATTCTGCTTATCACAAGCGCGTGTAAGCCTTTGGAATGTTTGAACTAAGGGGTTTCGGGCCTGGCAGGAGGGTGCGGTAGGACGACGAGAGCATGGGGAAGAGGCGTATTACTCAAGGGTGATGCGATCTTATAGAAGGGGAAATTTGTATGTGAGGTACAAGAGTGAATAATCTACCCATTTCTCGAGAGCAGGGCGATAAACTTAAGGGCCGTTGGATGTGGCGATAAAGGTTTGGGGTCGTCGCGAATGGGAGGGAGGAGATCCGGCTATGGGCCGGGATAGATGGTGTTGGGCGTTAGCGTGGGTCCTAAGGGTATACGTGGTTGGGAATTTAAAATAGCGTGAGGTTTGGTTAATGCGAGGGTGTTTAACGATAGCTATGGGTTAAATATAAAATCGAGGCAAGGTCATATGAGAGGTTAATGAAGTAGTGGGAGGGTTATAGAGTTTAAAGCTAGGTATAATAAAAAAATGGGTTGGGTGGTTTAGTTCAATGGGCTTAGGTAGTTTTAAATAAAAATAGTTTTAGTTAAAATAATGGGGCTCCAAATAGTATAATTTTAATTTAAAAAAAATGTAAAAAGAACTTTACATTGTTTTGAATGGAATAAGGGAAATGATAATGTGTGACAATAGTGGGGAAAATGGGTGTTAGGTGGGGAAAAAGGAGAGAAGAGGTTTAGGATCAAAGTCACATGGAATTTTAGAAGTATGAGGGTATTTTGAAAGAGGCAAATGAGATATAGTGAAAATGGTTTAATGAAGATAATAAAGGCAAGTGAGATTTCTCAAAATAGTTGATAGTCAAGGAATGCTATTTTCAAAGTTAGACAGTAGAAAATCCATAGTCACCTAGTGATACTCTGAATATAGAAGACTAATAGTGGCTCCATATGGGGAGGGGAGCTCCTTTATGAGGTGTCAAGAACCTCAGAGTTTAGATCTCTCAAATTTTGGCATCAATGCCTTGTTTGCACTCGTGATTTCTTTCTACAATTGTCAGACTGTCATTTGCTCTTGTAACTGACCTCAAATATTTCAAATGTAGGTTTTAACGTCAGACAGAAATTATTTTAGAAAACTAAATCTAAAAGAAAAATAAACAATAGAAAGAGCATAAAACATAAACAAATTATATACTAGATTTCCTCGATCCCAAATCGACGCACGAGCTTGATTTTTCATTATATTCCTTTTAGAAGCAACACATATATATAAATGTCAAGATACATATACCCCAATCCATTAACTCCCGATTAGAACATAACCATAGTTCCCTGATCGTATCTACAAAATCACTCAGTAAATAAAACCATCATGCCCCAAACCATTTGGAAACCCATGCACAAACCATACGGGTCCGCCCACCGAAAAATAGGATCCAAATTTATTTTTTCCCTGGCACCGCCCTAACCCCAAACAAGGGGGGATGTTGTCTCTGTGACCCCCCCTGTACCCTAAATGCCGTGGGGGATATTTTCCTCCTGCATGACTAGTCACAAGTGGAAAGGATATAACACATACCCAACATTCTCCCCACTTTGTTGTTTTCTTCGCATTAGCCACAGTGGGAGACTTTAGTCATTATCTGCATCTAAATCACCCATTGTTCTCTACACCAAGAGAACTTGTTGAGTGTCTGCATTTACCAATGCATCCGAATATTCTTCAAAGTTTCCACCTTTACCAACAACATCATTTTTTAGGCCTCAACCATATCTCTCACAAAGTGATATTGGCATTTTCATCAATGTGCTTTTTCTCTTTTGAATAGATAAGGTCTTTAGCCAAGAAAATTGCACTTTGGCTTACTACGCCTATCCTTATAGCTTGCTGCACCAACCCCATACTTGCCATTAAATTCGCGAATCAAATCGATTCTTTCTTTCATGAGTGGCCATGAGGATTTACCGGAAGTTGAAAGAGCCACTACAGATCGTCTTTTTACTCCATCCATCCGACCGCACCTCCAAATAGGAGGTGTTAAACACATACCCACTTGTAGATATTCTTTGGTCTAGATCTCAAATTTACCGTACTCAACAAAACCATGAATGTCCAACACTCTTTCCAATCCCCGTCTTCCCCGGTAGCAAAGCTATAATCGGGGTGAGAAACGCAAATATCCGAAAACCCACTTCACCGTCGTGTCTCTTCCCTCGGGTTTGACATAAACCCTCGTCTAATACTCCCACGATAAAATACCATTCATATATACCATCGACATCACACCAACTGTACTTTCATGGAACACGGGACATATCCTCCTTCTTCTTATGTCTTTGGACACGTTCAAAGATGTACAAATTTACACCCACAGGAATCAAAACATTCACTGGCTTACTATCCCGCATATTGAACCTTGCACTATAGTCTCGACATACTTTGGTTTTAACGAGAGCTCTATGTCTTCCCGATCTCTTAATTTCCATGTGCATTCAAGGCTCTTCTCCAATATGTCCAAGCCTGACTGCTAGGGCATGGTCATTCTCCATAGACCGGGGCAAGCCTTCGCTCCACTTTCGGGAACTATAGAAACATAAACACAAATATCCGGGAAACCCCAAACTGGGAAAGCCCAACCAATGAAATTTCACAAGAATTGGCTAAACCCCCTGCCTTTCCATCTGCCATGGCCTTCACCGCCACCTCCAAGCCTACATTACAATGAAGTCTTCCCCAACTCCTTTATAGGCTCCATTACATGCATTACCATGGGGTGCACAATACCTGATAGCCCCAAAACCACTACTATATACCCTAGTCAACATCAATCTATCCCTTCAGTCAATTTTACCTAACAATTCCCCCTAACCCTTGACTTAAGCTCTTTGACTAAATCCAACAAAATTGCTAAGTGAGACAACCCCTGCTTCACTTCCCATCCCTTCTCCTCAAATTTTTAACCCAGTAAGTAAAGTTAATCATAACTCCCCTAATTTACCTAAGTCTAACCTAGACTTTACCGTTGATTACCTAGGGGTATACATGCCATAATTTAAAATCTTACAAGAAGATGTTCATTATTATACAAAATTAACTCCCATTATAATAATTAATTTTTTTTTTTTTCATTATTGCTAGAAACAGACATATAACACAAATGTGCATAAAAAAGAACTCCATCTACAAGATTACATGGAGCCACTAGCCTCTCAGAATCACTCCAAATTCTCTAGGAATTCTCTTCGATACATGTCTCATCAATTAATTAATTCACGTGCACATATCCTCTCCTCATTTTGACAGACTTTTCTCTTTAGCGTGCGAATTCATCTCTCATGATTACTGCATAGTTTGCCAGATCCAACCGAAAAAAATATGTAAGACTTCGCTAGAACATCATCAATACTATCAGTTGACGATGATGTCCAACCGCTTTTCTTCCACAACAATTAGACTTCCTCTCACAACACCTCTGACTCATGGACTCGCAACCTTCATCGATAAATGCTTGGTCAACCCATGTTAATGGTATATCAATCGAATTTTCAAAGGCATCCACCGCTGCACGATGGACATTGATGAGCATTTCATGCTCCACTAATAAAACCATGGCTACAATCTCAATACTAGCACATGTTGAACTATTAACCATTGGGATCTTTGGCAATCTTAGTGTAATGTAAACACAGACGCCTGATGTCTCTCATCCCATTAAAGGTTCATACCCAAACATCGTAGTAAGGACATTGTAAAGTACCAGTGCTTGTTTTCGCATCTAGTTCAATCGCTATGTTGAACAATGGAGATTCCATATAAACGACGCCGCCCTTTATTTCCCGTGCCAGATAAGCATCAAGGGATCAATAAACATACCTGGCCCCAAAGGGGTTCACCAACACACCCATCCAAGAACAATACTCAAATTTCATCATCTAAGTATACAATTAACTTCCTGGATTCTACCGCTAGTCATCGCACTTTTTTCCTTCATTGATGACTCAATGATTTAGATTGTGAAACAGTTCATGAACATTGTGAGTTCTAGAAATATCACTGCCATCATCCTTAAAGATAAATTTTCACTAATTTTATCATTTCATCATATCAGTTTCATTAGTCCCGCAAATCCCATTAGGGGCTCATGTCACTCCTTCGGGCCTATTTTGTGTCACCTTTGGCCCAAATCCTCTATTGCAGCTCGAAACTCTAAGGCTACCTAACGCCCACCGACAACAACTCTATTATGTCTCCTAAAATAACTTGGGCAATTACTACCAAATCACTACAATAGGACTTAGATAACCATGGCATTGGATTTCCTGATCTCAATACATCACATCATAACCTATTTTTCAGTTGATTAATCCAAATCACCAAGCTGAATATCCAAAGCCAAGTCCAAGGAACCTCTCCACTAGGTCACCTAGGTTTCATGTCATAGTGGGTGGATTTGGTATCCTGTAACATCTTATTTTTTCAGTGAAAGAGACTCTGATTTAAAGAAGAAAGAGGAAAAGTGACTTTGTCCAAAAACTTATCGGGTGCTAATATCTACAAAGGCCTCCTTGGCCTAGTGCACAAGTCTCAGTATGGGACAACTACCCTGCTCGCATTCCCGCAAAAAGGACCAAGATGGCCATCACTCATGCAGAGGTAAGGTAATAGGTGAAATCATCACAAGAATACCATCCACATCAAAAGGAGGGGCAACAAGGCCTAAGGCTTGAAGAGAATCAAATGGCTTGTGATTGCTTTGGCCTAAACAAGGAATCTACATCAGGCTACAAGGTAATCACCACACCATCATGCACATTGAAGATTCTTTAGAGGATGATAAATGAGTTTTGAAGGGTTTTAGATAACTTAGAAGACAACACTATTTACCTTTTCTGAACAAACTCTAAAACGTAGAGGCTTCAAGAATGCCAAATAGGTCAAATGATGATGATAAAGCTCTTCATAAATAAATGTGATGGTATCTGGGAAGAGACTACAGACAAAGGCCTAAAAAGGATCGATGTGAGCAAGCACGGTGGGGTAAAATTTCCAGAAGGTAATTATGATAAGCATATGTCTACCTGAAAGAAATAGGTACAACCCAAAAGGATAGTGATCAAAGGTGCAAAATTTGTGGGTAGGCACTGTTAAAAACAAGAACCGCTGTGGGGAGAGGCTAAAATGGTTTAAAAACTGCGAACTTTTCAACTAGAAATATATCACTATCAACATGGTAAAAGAAATAAAATATGTAATTGGTCTAAAGCAAAGAAGTTCTCCAAAATGGTTCCCCTATCAAAAGTATATTCTACAAGATATATGTTAACCATGAATGATTTCAAGGACATTACTTGTATTACCTACGTGAAAAATTGATAAGGTCAAACCAACCTAATATGTTTCTCACCATGATGACACATATGAAAACTAAAGGAGTTTTTATGATTTAGTAGGTTTAACATCCAAAAGGTCTCCACCGATTCACGCGAAAAAACATGACACGTATCGACGCTTAGAGGGAGAATGACAAAGAGAGTATGGGAAAATTTATTTTTTAAGTCTTATCCGAAGCAAAATAATCATAGGCATAAAAGATCAAGTGACGAAGACTCCAAGGTGAAAGTGCCAAAATGGTCACAAGCTTACTATTTACAAGCCAGAAGGGGACATAGTTGGAAGAAAACTTCAAACGTGGTGCACTAATACCACCATTCACCTTTTCTTCAAAACTTGTTAAAATGACCTTTAGTGCTTTTTAAGAAAATGTTCATGTTTAAAAAATATGTAGTCAAGGGCACAATTTGAGCTTGTTTGAAGTGTTTGATAATTTAAAGAGGGCATCAAGATTATCTAGCAAAGAAAATCATTTTTCCTCAAGATCCCGCCAATTCCATGTGAGAAAAGGAACAAAAAAGACTTAAAAAAAGTAAGAAGAGAAATAAACATTGTAAAGGCTTTGATCATGAAATATTTTCAAAATGTATATAAAATTTCACTTCAACTCATTTGTGTCTTTGCAAAGAAGAGGGAGAGTAATTGTTCACTTGTAGGGTTTTCATAAATTTATTAGCTAGCACTAATGCGACCGATGGAGGCGCTTATGCATGTAGGCCACAAGATCGTTGCATAGAGGAGGCGTATACGTTGTTAAAAATACACAGAAACACAGACTGAGAGCCGGCAGCTACTATTAATCGCTAAGGCGCGCATAAAGGCGGATCGCCCAAATTACCTATTAAATTCTTCGACGCTTACAATGTATCAGTTTAATGTTTCGACCACCCGGCGATACATTGTGGAAGGTTCACAGAACGATTTGTCGTGGTGTCGTGACACAAGAAAATTTGGCTAAATTTTCCAAAAATTTGCCCAACTCGTAAATTTTCCCTCTCAAGATGGCCACAAAGGATAAGGAAAACACAGCACTCCACTCTCACATGGCATCTAGGTTTTATCGTTTCAAGATTTCATGGTTTCACCAGACTTCGCTGTCAGCTGATCGATTGGGCAGTATTTGATCACATTTTTCAATCGTTTAATCGCATGCATTCCATTTCTCCCTCCGTGCTCATTACCACCGCGAATCAAGCCCGCTTTCCAGACAACAGAGATTGCACTCGCCTTCGCTGCAGCCATTAAATTACTTCTTCGGGATAAAAGATGCAAGGTTTGCTGGATGTGAACTGTTTGTTAACTATCTTCTCGTGCTTTCATGTTTGGAAGAAATATTATACTACAAATCATTCAACTTTCAATCCGCTTTAGCTCTTAACTCACGATACTGCTTTTCATTTTCGGGGACTTCGGTTTTCGTTCGATCCGCCTGAGCGGCTCCTCATTTCTGCTAATGTAGACCATGAACTGTAGATTAGACTTCACACCTTTCAACAAATGCAATAATAAAATTTAAGAGGGTGACTACCAGTAGGTGTCTGTTTTTCACTATTTATATGGAGTCTGATTATTCATTGCCAATCTGATCTACTTTTCAAATCTACAAGAATAGTGAGTTTTGATTCAAAGGGACTCTACAGCACCTGAATATATTTGGACTTTCATCTTCAAGAATTTTCCACTGGGGAACAATGAAAGGATTTACCCTTTTTTTATTTTGATAGTATATTATATTACCATTTTTACCTTTATTATGATAAGATTACATTACTGCACCAGGCTTTTTCATGCCAGATGTTGCCCATGCTTAGATACCCAAGAAAACAACTCACTTACCAAGCCCAAAAACCCTTTTCGTGGAAAACTGAGGAAACTCCCACCATGAAATAATGGACTACTTCATGAGAAAATACAAATTTTGCAGGCATGCCATTATTTGGTGTTTAATGGGATATGGCCACGCTATCGCACCTCTACCAATGGATTCACTTAACTCGACTCAACAATTGCAAGGTTCTACTGGGCCAAAGGGCTCTTCTTCATTGTAGTGTTTTCTTCTGAGGACTACCAAAGACCAGTTCCATGTAGTTAAAGAAGTAGGCAATTCCTCACCCCATGGTTCCCATTTCATCTCTTCAGCAATGTCATCACTCAAGCTTCCCATCCGGGGTCGAATTTAATTTCCAACGCATTCCGTGTGACTTGCTGATTCCAAGGATCGCAATACTCTATGCCTCTTTCTCGTTGGGCTGCACTCTCTAGAGGGGAAAAGGGGCATATACACTCTTCGCCGTATTCTCGTGCAGAAATAGACATGAGAAAGGTCTACCAGATCGCATTAATCTCAAATTGAGACTCTCCATTGACTCAGACTCGGATTACGAGAACACAAACACATGCCTTCCTGTAATTGCCATCACATAGGCACCTTCAAAGCTCTGTCCCTGGAGGTTCAAGCCTGGGAGAAGAAGCTAATCTTAAGCCGAAATCCAAAAGCCGGAAACCTCATGATCCTCCCCTGATGATTTTGATTTCAACTCGATGAAGAGGAAGGGGATGCAGAAGGAATGGACGGCCAGACAGGATCCGCCTCTGGCTCTGTCCCGAGGATTCTGTCGGCACCTACCAAACTCACAGAAAAGAACTCATGAGTCCTCTCCGGATGTACAGTGAGACTTTCAGCCACTCCTTCGCTCAGCTTGGGTAAATCATGCCAAATTTCGTAATCATCTTGGTCAATAAAGTTGGTAAAAAGAAAGGAAAAATGCTGTTAGCTAGATTTACCCAAGGCTTCGGGTAGATTCCCTTGTTTAGCTCTCTTGTTTGCTTTTGTTATTTTCGCTTAGCACGGTTTCTCTTTTTGTTCTCACTTAGGGACCGAGGTGGAGGACATCTTTCCTGTCAGCCTTACTCTTGCTTCTCTTGGTTGTAATTTCATATTGTACTACATAATGCAGTTTCTTATTAGGTTAGTTTTAAGGAGAAAAAAAGATGGCCACAGTCTCCTACATGAGCTAAACAAGGGCAAGGAATTACCAAGTGAAGAGGATCATTTGGCGCATAAAGACACTCAATGCAATATAAGCCTCCTAAACTATGAAAACATTAATTGGATTGTTTCCATTTTTCCTATTTGCTAAAATTCATTTCATTATCTACTGTTTTTCCCTATACCTAAGTTTTCCCTCTTTCAAGAAAAAATTAATTTTGAGTTCATTGCGCCATAATGTCTAAGGAAGAGATGAACATGACGGTCATAAAGGTAAAATGTTGAGCACTTGGAGCAAGACAAATTGATGGTGATAATACAAATGAATCAATTCCTGGGCAATAAAAGGTATCACATGTAGCAGATGAAGACACAAAGAGGGGATAATGAAGAAAATAATGAGGATGGCAAAATACAGCCAAGTGAACATGACAACCAAGAGAAAATGTGTATAAGCATGACAAGGACTACAAATTACAGTGCAAATAGTGACAATATGATGAAGATATTGAAAATTAAGGAATAGAGGGAGATGAAGAGGAAATAGAAGAACAAGAATAAGGAAATAATGAAGCTAAAAATTTAGGGCTTGAAGAGGTTGTGCACAATTAAGTCAATGGATGAATTATAAGATAGTCGTGTTGATGAGTAAGACAGCAAAACAGAGAATAAGGATCATGGATGACATAAATGCCTCCAATGATAATGGAAGTTAAGATAGCCTGTATGATGATGAAGAAAAATACCTTCATGAGGAACACAAAGGAGGCATGTGAAGAAGATCAATTTGAAGGCCAATATGGCGCATGGTAGGTGATAGTGGGCATCGGCATGATGTGGATGCTAAAGATCAAGAAAGAAGTGACCCAATGAGGTATGAGGTGACTCCATGAATCCATGGAAAAAATGAAAAGCTAGTGACAACAATAACAAGGGTCAAAGAATGATGAAAACACATTCAAGAATCACTATTTTCATCTCTTCACATGCACATATCACGTAGGAAGAGAGATGTGTTTGTTGCCTCAAAAAGGCAAAGGCCATGTCTTCAAGCTAATGTCATTTACAAGGAGGAAAGATGAAAAGAAGTGAGCAAAGAAAGGTAGAAGCAGAGATCAAGAAACTTCCCAAGAACCTCAATTTATTGACCTAGATAGTGACATCAAGATAAAGAGATGGCCACAAGTTTATTACTCCAAAGCAAGGATGTCAAATCAAGAGATGGGAGAGGGATTTTGTATACCCAAGACATCATTTAGTACATAAAGATGAGCACAAGCATTTCAAAAGGTGAAAAGGGACCTTTTCCGTGAAGAAAATGACCTCAAGCACTATGCAAAGAAAAACATGCTTGCTTGTGCCAAACCTAAGAAGGCCTCATAGAGATAAAAACCTAAAAGGGAAAGAGCATGACAGCCTTGGAGTTTTGGTCGATAAGCCAACGTGTCCAGACCTCTCCACAAATTTTAGGCAAATTGAACAAAATTTTGTCTTTGAAATTTTGAGGCTCTCGTAGCAAAACTCTAGCGCCACGCACAAATTTGCATATTCAACTTGCCAAATTTACATTTTTTGGATTCTTCATTGTTTCATCAGTATTAATTACAAAATTCAAATCATTTTGGAACAGTTGACCTAAAAGCGCCAAACACCTAAATTTTCGACCATTCCATTTCATTTTCGTGCAAGGTGCTATAATGTGCCAGTGTTGGGAGAATGGATTTTGAAAGGAAAATGGAATTAATTATGAAAACCCAAAGGTAGATCTCGAAAGTAGACTTCAAATATTTCCAACGAGCTATCACAGAGCCTTTTTGACATCTAGAAGGCCTCCAAATCACTTCGCAAGATGACCCCATTTTATCGTCCCAATGCTTACGCTCTTCCTCATGTGATTGACAAGACAAAAATGTGCTTAGCGTTTTGAAGGCATGTCAGAGCTCTAGCAGTCAATTTAATTGCTAAAAGTATTTGAGATATTTATTTTAGATATTTTTTTGTCTTGGGCCTCAGAAGGCCTCAAGTAAAAAATAGGATATTTTTTGTTAGCCAATAAGCTTCTAGATGCTCTTTGTTTTTCTTCCATGCATGATAAATAGACATGGAGACTCATTGTGTGCTGGTATTTGATGAGATTTGAAGAGAAATACATGGTTGTTATGAGTTTGGAGAACAAATTAAGTTCTTTGTGGAGATTGTGAATGGTCATTTGGACTGATGATGAGAGAAGTTTGTTTGCCCTAGCTTGGTGAATGGTGATGTCTTCTAATTTGTTTATGTTTTCTGTTCTCATTATGCTTCATCCTTTCTGTTGGTTATAAATCAAAAGTATATCTTGAGGCATGCTCTTTGAGGCACTGCTACCCTCTTTGTTTGTTATAGCTCAGATGTTTTATTCATTTGGTCATCTTAAGGAATTCTTGATTGCCTTTAGCTCCACCTAACTTGTTTGTTTCATATGGATTAGTATGCTAGTTTACAAGTATGATTCACGGTATGCTGACATTTTGAAGTCATTCACCAATTTAAAAACCTCTCTTTGGAATATTGTTTCCGATAAATTAAGTCAAAGAGGTCTCGTTGATCTTGCCCTTCGTCCATGTCTACCTACTTATTTCGTGAGTTCTTTATAGTTTTATTTATGTCAGTTTTAGAGCCCTCTTCATATTAAGTATTGTATACTTGTGCTCAAATTCCTCAAGGTCACTACGTTAGAGCTCTTATGCTTTCTATGTTTTAATCGAATGTTTATTCGATATTTATCAGTTTAAGTATTGTTCATTGAGCTTAATGGTTTGCCTCACTCATGAGTTATAGCTTAACTATTTGTATTTAAGACCTCTTAGTTTCTCCCAAATTTGATGTTCACTCCACCAACACACTCTAAGGATACATTTACCTTATCGGATCGGGCCCGCAACACACTCGAAATTATCATTGAGACACATGAATTTACCGACTCCATGCTCTCCAATGGATTTGACAGAATTTCACTCCACCTATCCTACTTGACCATCTTACCAAACCAAAACAACAAAACAAACCTCTACACTTCACAACTAGCCTAAAATCAACTATCTAGAGGAACAAGCTCAGTATTCCTGTACACAATATAGAGAGTCTCATAGCCCAGGAAGGCTAGGTCCTAGGAATCCAAATATTGGTTTTATGTTACCTTGTCATTTGGTTTAGCCAATCTCTGCCAAATCATGGGAACTTCACATTCGCTTTATCAATGGACTCGGAAAATAGCGCCCTGGGCATTCCTTAAACCTTAGAAGCCCTTGTTAAAAAGTATTCATTAATTGATCGCCACCACTTACACTAACATTCGTGATCATGGTGGGATCTCCCAGAAAATAATGCCCGAAGCATTCCTTAAACCTCGGTCTTATTAAAGAGTGTCTATTGATTTATCGCCACGTCATCACCACACTAATATCTCCGTTGTCACTTGGACCTTTCCGAGGCCCCAACTTAATTACTCTTTCAAACCTCAAATCCCTCATTAAACAAGATCTCATTGAGCTATCGCCACGTCATCGCCACACTAACATTCCGTGATCACGGTGGGACCTTGAGTTAGTGACAATCTAAGTATTCCTTAGAGACTTTAAAACCATTATTAGATCATAGGAAACTCAACTAATTGTAGCCAAGAGAAATAACTGTTATCTCACTATTAGAAAATGATGACCAGCTTGTATAACACTTTCAACCCAGGTTACATAAAGAAACCTCGAAACCCCAAAACATCCTTAGATTGGCTTTGCTAGTGTATTAGTGTATCCTACACACATACCCCCAAACAACTCTAAAAACATCCACTGGGTGACTCCATCTAGCCCTAGTAGGCCTATTACTTCACTAGTGCCTATAGAATCCCTTTGGAATGCATTGGCAATCCCAATCATGTCATGTGGACAACAAAGCTTAAATCTTCCACTCCGATGACTCCACAATCCTCAATATACCGAAACACTCCACTAGTAGAGAACTCTAGATTGGTTGAAAAGATTTCGGCTTACCTTTTCCATTTACAAACATGGATCTAAGGATACAAAGGAGATATGCTCCATTGAGTAGAGATCATATCCCCGGATTCCTAGACAAAATGCATTAAATGGGGTCTGATAAAACCTACCTATATTTCAGATGAAAGTGTTGATGACCCCTTGTTACATTCATAAAATTTCATATACACATATGGAGGTTAAAGGTTGAATGGCATGTAGATCATTTCATGAAAATGTTTATGGTAACATTATAAGGTAAGGTACAAATTGGTATGAATGGCTAAAATATGATGCCTCATTTTCCTTGAAAGATTTCATTGTGGTGTTTTATGAACGCTATAAAGAATATTGTCCATCTTTATCATTAGCTGAAAATTATCATGGATCAATCAAGATTTCATACAACACCTTGTAAACATTGATATAGATTTGTAGGAATTACAATTATAGTGATTACAGGAAGAAATCCATGCATTTCATTCTCAAGATAGCTATCATGACAACCTAGAGGAGTTAGAACCCAATCAAAAAATAGAAAAAGAAACCTACGTAATAACTCAAGGCACAAGTAATGATTCACTATATCTTCTAGTGAGGCTCAAAAAAACATTCAACTCAAACGAAATTTCACAAGATAAGAGAATCATGAAAATTTATATCCAAAGAAAGAGAAAAATTCCTCCCTCTTCGATCAAGAAGAAATAGCCACGTATGCTAAACATCTATCCAACCTCTAAGCCTCATATGAAAAACATTTGTCTATCTCTCCCGCTAATCCTATCTACCACAAGTCGAAAGTCAACTTGTAGATCAATTCAAGGAAGAACAACCGGTAATCCAATATGTTTGATTAATGAGATTTATTTATGTTGATACCTCGCCATCAGCTTTGATGATGAGGGATGTTGTCCAAAAACAGTAGCTAACCTCGCAGAGCCATCAACGGTTGATTTGAGGGATGAAGTCTACCATCATCAAATTGAAAGTAGTAATTAGCCAAGACAGTCACCCATGACACCGATAGAGGAAACAATTTAGAAGTATGTGAAGAGTCTCTCCTAAATCTGGCCTAATTTCCACTACCCATTAGAAATAACTTCTACATAATTGTAGTCAGTATTTACCTTTGATGTTGAGTTTGAGGAGGATGAGGAACTCTTGAGCAAGTTGTCAATGAGGAACTTTCTCCAAATTTTGGAGGAAATCATTTGAACATGGAATCCTCTCCTAACTCCAAACATTTGTAGCCACCAAGTTCCTTTTAATTACAAATTGCAAATTTCTGAAGGCATGGAAATTAATGATCACAAGAAAGTTAATGTGACTCTTTCTCAAGAATATTTGCTTACAAAGAATGCTCCTATTCATCAACATGGTGGTTTTCTTACACGTATTCAGCTCACTCTATCAGCTAAATCGTGTTTGTTAAAGGATAACATTGCCATATATGATGAATATACCAAGCTTAGAAGATCATGAGGAAGAGGTGGAGTTTCTTTCCCAAAAGAGTCCCAAGCATAGCCATGGGAAGAAGTGAGTAGTCCCGAATGAAGCTATGTCTCAAATCCTCTAGATCAGGTATTATTCCAAGATCAATTTGTTGTTTTCCTAGAAATCTAAAGGAGGAGTGTGTTCTACCAAGAATAGTTTCATTGCAAAGTGTGAGAAAAAATTTAAGCGTTAATGCTTCCTCGAAAATAAGTGAGGTGGAAGTGGCCTTTAAGTTTGTCAAGACCCTCAAAGAGTCGAACCAAGATCCCTCATGCAATCATCTGCTTGATTGGTTGTATTGGAAAGAGAGTTCACCAAATGAATGTATATATCATGTAAATTAGATTAGGATAGATAGGCATGAAAAATAGTCTACCAGCATTCCTTTTTTAAGGAGATTGTTTTGAAAATACAAAAACAGTAGAAAAGATGAAAAAAAAAAAAAGAGGGCATAAAGAAAAGGTAGCCAACCCATACCCAAAAAATAGTAGTACTGAAAGTGTGAAAGGCTAAATGCCACTATTGGTGCAAAAATAATGTCTTGTTCCCGCAATCTAGCCTAATCATGGCCGAACATGTTTTAAATTTATTTGTTGATAAGTTAGTGAAAGAATGTTTCTGTCAAACTATTTAAGTTTGGTCAATAAAATAAAATAGATTAGGAATGAAAGATACTAGTTCCACATGCTCAAAACAACCAAAGAAGAAGATGAGGATGTATAACAAATGATAGATCACAACCCTATCTTTCTATTTACTTCTATGTAACACAATGTTCATAAAGTGTACTGTCCTAATGCCACAACCCCATGGTAATGATTGCCTAACTCTGACATTTGAACCATGTTTTCACTTTGTAAATAGCTTAGAGAATGAAGTGTTGAGATTCAACAAGATGATGAGCTTAATAAAAGAGTCGCCTTTCATCTAAGTGTTCAAGCATGTATAAAGTCTAGGTTTTAGATCGTGTCTATTTAGGTGTCATCAGAGTTCTGCAAGAGTTGCAGGATGCCATTTGTAGATGGATACGTTTAAAAAAATAGATGACTTCATTTTTTAGACATATTGTGAATCTAGTTTTAGACCGCCAGCTTCAAAAATAGATATGTCGACTATTAGGCTCTTAATAATATTTTGGACTCTAAACATTATCTTATTCTCTTGAGCACTTTCAAATTAAGTGCAATGAAGGTGGCACAACAATTGACGTAAGGAATTACGCTATTCCCGAGGGTTTACCGGAGCTAATGCATGAGATTTTAGTTAGAAAATCATGCATTTGAAGCCAGTGGAGTTATAGAAGTAGTTGGTGGAGTTGTATTTAGTTTAACTCAGCTTAGATTCCGCTGAGCTTGTTGTATCTAGTCTAACTATTGATACACTAGTAGAGGAGGTGAATTAATTAGTTAATTAACACTAACAATAACTCATTAATCAACTGTACATCATTAACTAAGGCAGATGGAGGTTTCTGCAGACCAAGGGAGAGGTGCAGGTGAAAGAGCAAGTGTGACTAATGGGCCAGACTCCGCAATGATGCATTGATTGCATCCAACACTCAAGTGGAGATGCCAATGAGGATTGCGTGAGAAAGTCCGTGCTGAATTGAGTTCATTTAGAGCCATTCTTTCAACAAATGGATTATGAAGAGATATGTGTTAAAGGTGGCAGAGATCTATGTGCATGGATTTGCAAGATCGGGCTTCGATGAATAGAAGAAGAAATCGTAGAGATTGACATGTTTAGCCTTGTATGAGGATTGTTACATGATCTATATGACATATATTATATACGTATAGTTGGGGTTTTGCTTCGTGCTTTCCCGTTAAACAATTGTGTTAATGTGTGTGAATTTTTTATGGTTTCATGTGTGTATTGAAATTGATTTTAATTTCCGCATGTGATTATCACAGTGGAATACCCCAGATGGCATGGCAAATAGTGATCGGGGAGAATATTGATATATAACACATAAGTTGTATAATTTCTACATGAAGTCTCATTTTCGGCATCGCTTAATCTGATGTCAAATAGTCTAGGTAAAGAATAAGAAGAGTTCAATTGTATAATCTAAAACTTGGAAGAAATAAGTGTAGAAGTAGATAGTTTGTTTTTGCTTTCAAAAGAAAATATGTCAATGGGTTTGCCGCTTCAAAGTAACTCCATGGAAGAAAAAATGTTGCAGCAAGAAAGGCTGGGTAGACATGGAGTTGAGCTAATCATGTCTCTTTCTATCATTGAGATCATAGCCTAAGCAAACATCAGCAAATGAAAAGAGGTAAAAATCAGCCTAATGGATGAGTCACTAGTTTCCATAAAGCCGAGATCTCAAGTTCCTGACACCTCCTAAAAAGGAGCTAGCCTCCCCAAGTGGAGCCACTACTAGTCACTAGCACTTTGCCTTCATAATGACTAAATTATTTCCTAGATTTCTGTGAAACAAATTTCATGAAGATGGTGAGTTCAGAAATACTACCTTCATCATCCTTAGCACAAATTCTCCTTCACTATTTTGTCATTTCATCATGTCAAGCTCTACTTAATAGTCCCGTAAATCCCATTAGCTCATGTCACCTCTTTGGTCTATTTCTCACAATCTTTGGCCCAAATCCTTCAGGTTTTTCCTAAAACCCTACGCCTACCTAAGGCCAATCTATCAAATAGCTCTATCAGGTCTCCCAAAAATACCCTAGCAATGATAGTCTCAAAACTCAGTTCATGTATTTTTAGATAAATCAAGTACATTGGATTTTGATCTTCAATAGATCGCTTATCATAAACTCTATTTTTCATTTGATGACCCCAAAATCTAGTGCTTTTAGTCCAAATCCAAGTCTAAGGGAACCTTCCACTAGGTCACCTAGGGTTTATAAGTCATAGGGTGGATTTGTTATCCTAACATCTTTGTTTTTCCTATGAAAAGAGAGATTGCATTCAAAGGTAAAGGGTAAGGACAAGTGATCTTGTCTAAAAATCAACAAAGTGTCATTCAAGAAAGGCTCTTGGCCTAGTGCACAAGCTGTGCAAGGGTTAGTCAGCTCTGCTCACATTCTTGCAAAGATCAAGATGGCCATCACTTAGCAAGAGGTAAGGTAATGGGGGTGAAATCATCACAAGAAGACCATCCATAGCAAAAAAAGGAGGCAACAAGGCCTATGTTTGAAGAGAATCGTGGTTTGTGGCTGCTTTAGCCAAACAAGGAATCAAAAGACGCCTAGGCTACAAGGATAGAAGATCACTCACATCATCAAGTGCACATTGAATTTTCTTTGTGAAAGGGTTTTAGAGAACTTAGAAGACAACACTATTTACCTTTTTCTAACAAACATAAAACCTAGGAGTTTGGGAAGAATGCCAAATGTGTCAAATGATGATGATAAAGTTCTCCCTTCATAACAAAGAAGATGGCATTCAAATGTTATCGTACAAAGACCTCTAAAAAGGATCGACAAGAAAGCAAGCATGACGAAAATTTCCCAGAAGGTAATTATGATAAGCATAGGTTCACCGTTGAAGAAAAGAGGTGTCAAACTCCAAAAATGACAAGATCAAAGGCAAACGTTGGTGGGTAGGTAAACTCAGAAAAACGTATGGCTAGGGGGAGACACATTAAAATGGCTGTGCTAACTTTTCAACCAGAAATATATCACAACATGGTCAAAGAAAGAACATGTAATTCGTATAAAAGCAGTAGAAGCCTAAAAATGGTTCCCCTATCAAAAGTATATTCTACAAGAGATAGTTAACCATAATGATATTTTGCAGATTAACACATGGTTACCTATGTGTGAAAATTGATAAGGTCAAACTAACCTAATATGTTTCTCACCATGTTGACACATATGAAAACTAAAAGGAGTTTTGATGCTTGCTAATAGGGTTTTTAATAATCAAAGGTCTCCACTGCATTCATAGTAAAAACACATTGGGAATATATTAGAGGAGAGCAGAAAATTTTCTTTAAGTCTATCCGCCAAACAATCAAAGGCATAAAAGATGCAAGGCTAAAGAATCAAGGTGAAAGTGCCAAATAAATACAATCTTACTATTTACAGTTCCTGACATAGGTGAAGAAAAAACCTTCAAAATAGAGCACTAATGTCACCATCCGCCCTTTTTCTTCTAAACTGAAATGACCTTTTCTTTTTAAGAAAAGGTTCATAAGCCAAATATTGGTCAAGGGCATAGTTTGGCTTGTTTGAAGAGTTTTTCAATTTAAAGAGAGCATCAAGATGATCCAGGAAAATCATTTTTCCTCAAGATCCATGACCACAAGGACAAAAAGAAGAAAAGACAAAAAAAGTAAGAAGAGAAATAAACATTAGAAAGTGGGTTTTGATCAGAACATTTTTCAAAAAGTGGAGTATAAAGGTCTCCTTTACCTCTTCCCCAACTCATTTGTGTCTTTGCAAAAGAAGAGGAGCTCTGAAAACAATTTTAGGGTTTTCTACAAATTTGGTTGAAGTTTTTAGTGCTAGTTTACTGTGTGAGCCAGCTGCTGCTATATAGAGGCACTGAAAAGCAAAATACATCAAGGCTGCTACACCGAGAGTTGGCACTATGCACCGGCCAAAGGCTGCACACCGGCCAAGGCACCGCGCATAGGCCCAGGATCAACCCAAATCGCCCTCAAAACTTTCCTACACAAAATAATCTGCCAACACGGGACTCGACTCTGCTAAGTACTATAGTCTGTAGAACAATTTTCATGTATTTACACATGAGAAAATTTGGCTAAATTTGCCAAAATTTTCTCAAAACTCAAAATTTTCCTCCTCAAGATGGCCATGTGTCCCCGCATGAGTTGAACAAGGGCAAGGAATTACTGCGAAGAGAGTGATTATTAGCATAAAGACACTCAGATCGTGTTTAAGTCTTCCTAAAATATGAAAGCATTCCTTGGATTACTTTACTTTTCCCTCATTTGCTAAAAATATGCCCTCACATCAGCTATTTGTCCTCCCTAGACCTTAAGCTCTCTTTAAGCAAAAATCGTTTGTTCTAGATCTACCACTATGGTCTAAGGGTGAGACAACATGATTACCATAAAGGTAAAATAAAGTGGAGCACTTTACAAGACAGTTGATGGTGAAGATACCTGAATCACCCAAGTACAAAAAGGTGTTTCATGAGCAAGATAAAGACACAGTAGGATAATGAAGAAAAATAATGAGGATGACAAATAACAAGAAAGTGAAATTAAGATGACAGCCTAAAAGAAAAATGTGCATAAGAGATGTTGACTATAGTCATAGTGTGCAAACACTCGACAATATGGATGAAGATATTGAAAATGAAAGAACAAAGAGGGAGATGAAGAGGAAAGAGAAGAACAAGAACAGGGAAATAATGAAGTCAAATAGAGTTTGAAGAGGCAGGTGACTAAGGCAATGACACCGATAAGACAAGCCAGTTGATGAGCAAGACAACAAAGAAGTAGTCAGCGATCACAGACACAAATCACTTCCTCAATGATAAGGAAGTGAAGATAGTCAAGATGGAGAAGAAGTAGACTCTCTCATGAGGAAATTAGTGTCAAAGTGAGGCAAGTGAGGAAGGTAATGATCAATTTGAAGGCTAAATATGGAAGTAGCATAGTAATACTGTGATGATGAGGATGCTAAATATCAAGAAAGCAAGGGACCCAAATGTGATGTATGTAGACTCATGGAATTCATGTGTTGAAAAAGATAGTGACAAATAATAAAAGGGTAAAATTGAATGATGAAAACATCTGCACTACATTGTCACTTTCACATGCACATATCAATAGAGGGAAGAGAGATGCGTTTGTCAGCCTCAAAAAGACAAAGGACCACTGTTATCAAGCTTCTCTTTCAAGCCATTGACAAGGGCAAGGAAAATATGGAGAGAAAGAAGTGGGTAGGTAAAGGTGAGGAGAAGTAAGAGAATTAAGAAACTTCCCAAGAACCCTCAATTTATCAATCTAGATAGTGACAATGAAGATAAGAGGAGGCCACAAGTTTGTTACTCCAAATAAAGGATAAATCAAGAGATGGGAGAGGGATTTTGCATGGCCCAGTACATCATTCAGTGCTAGTGAAGATGAGTACAAGAATTTCAAGAAGGTGAAAAGGACCTTGTTTCCTAAGAAAATGACCAAGCATTATGCAAAGAAAAACATGCTTGAGTCATTCCGAATCAAGGAGGCCCTCATAGAGCTTAAAAAACCTAAAAAGGAAAAAAAGAGCATGACATCCTTGATTTTGGTTGGCTAAGCCAACAGGTGTCCAAGACTGGAAAATTTGCCACAAATTTTGGGGCAAATTGAACAAAATTTCAAGTCTTTTTGAAATTTTGGAGTTCAAGTATGCTAAAGACTTAGGTGCTGCATTTAATGTTCTTATGCATCTATTTACAAATTTAAATTTTGAGATTCTCTACATCATCATATTTTTCTCACAAAATTTCGTATCATTTGGAGCAAGCTTTGAGCCCCCAAAAAGGTCAAAAACAACACCTAAATTTTCACCATTCTCACTATTGTGCAAGGTGTCAGGTACGTAGAAGTGTTGGGAGAATGGATTTTGGATAGAAAAATGGCACTCATTCAAAACCAAAGGTATATGTAAATTAGACTTCAAGGAATTTCCAACGAGCCATCACGATTCTTTCGACATCAAGAAGGCCTCCAAATCACTTCTCCGCAAGATGACCGTATTTTGTCAGTCCCCAAAGGTTACGCTCCCGATTGCTGTTTTAATGTGTATTGCAAGTTTTAAAGGTGCTGTTATAGCCCAAAAAGGCCAATTTAATTGCTGCTAAAAATGGCCAGCACGATATTTATTTCAGATATTTTGTGTCTTGGCCTCAAGTAGTCTTCAAGGAAAAATAGGATATTTCTTTGCGTTAGCCAATAGGTTTAGATGCTTCCTTTTGTTTTTTCTTTCCATGCATGATAAATAGAGCATGGAGACTCATTGTAAAGTTAGCTTGAGAGATTTCAAGATAAATACATGGTTGGTGCAGGTTTGAGAATAAATTTCTTTTAGAAGATTGGGTGAATTGGTTTGTTGAATTCCATGAGGAGAGGCTTGTTTGTAGGATTCTTTAGCTCGGGTGAATGGTGATGTCTTCTTAATTTGTTTATGTTTTCTTTGCTCTACTTTTTCATCCTTATTGGTTGTTGTAAATCAAAAGTATAGGTTGAGACATGTTTCCTTGAGGCACTCAAATTTTCCCATATATAATGTATGTTTTCTTATTTGGTCATCTATGTACTGCAGATTACTCCTTTAGGCCCACCTAAACTTGTTTGTTTCATGTATGGATTAGTATGCTAGTTTACAAGTATGGATCACCAGAGTGCTCTCGGTTACTTAGCCATTTAAATTGCCTTGAAACTCTCTTCTTTTGAATATTTTTTGATAGGTTAAGTCAAAGAGGTCTCGCTTTGATCTTTGCCTCTTTGTCCATGTCTACCTACTATTTTAGAGTTCTTTATATCTTTATTTAAGTAAGATGTTTTAGAGTTCCATCTTCATAGATTGAGTTATCAGGTTATATTATATATTCTAAATTTCCATAGAATTTACGCAAAGTTAGAAGCTCATATGCTTTTCTAGTGTTTCATTGGAATGTTTATCTTGGAGTATTATCAGCTAGGTATTGTTCATTGAGCTTAATGGTTTGCCCTAATTTCATGAGTTATAGCTTTAACTACTCGTATTTAAGACTTTTCGTTTCTCCTAAATTTGATGTTCAATCCACCTCACACATTACCCCTATCCATTTACCTTGTTGGATTGGCCCGCAACACACTGAGCCCATCATTGAGACACCCATGACTTTTATTGACTCCATAGTCCAATGGCTTGACATACTCTCACTCTACCTATCCTACTTGACCATCTTACCCAACCAAAACAAAATGTTCAAACTCACACTTCAACTATCCTAAAATCAACCATCTAGAGCAAAAAAGCTCACATCCTTCGAGACACACTAGAGAGAGCCCTCTTCTCGAGCCCAGAAGGCTAGGTCCTAGACCTAAAGACTGCTTCATATGTTACCTCACAGTATTTGGTTTAGCCAATCGCCAAATCACTTTGACTCTAAGACACTGCAAGAAGTCTCCAGACCTATGGTCTACTCCAAAATCACATGTACCCGCATCTCCTCCGAGCTTCAGAACTCTCATCAGCTCTTAGATCTTTTCATGCTTAGGAAGGGATGACAGAAATGACCCGAATCCCCCACTGCAGTAAAGAACTACTGAGACCACCGCTGCTTTGAAGTAATTGACCATGAATGGCATATTTGTAGGAGCTACCCTTACTCGCAGAATTTGCATATTCTGATTCCTTCAATGGCCACCATTTTTAGAGTCATCATTAATGCATTTCTTTAATGAGATCAATTTCCACAAATTTCGCTTTTCCTCTCTCTTCCTTCTTTCTTCTTTAGCCGCCTAAGATTGCATCTCCTAGATTCCCCCTCAGGTATGCCCTTGATCAACCCGATCCATCACAAGGATCTCAATCTCGCACTGTACAAGTTGTTCCCATCCATCTGCGACGATCCATACGTCATCCATATGGTAATCACTTCCGCCAACAATTGGATACCCAAGTCGCTCCTTCTCACGCCTAATCGTTTCTCTCCAAGAGCCAACAATTAAATTTTAGACTCAGGTCCGCACTTTCAATCTCAAAGCTATTATCAAAATCAATCTCGTTAGAGAGTTTAGATTACCTGGCCATAAAGGTTTGACCCCAAGCCCAACCCTCGTCATCCTAGCCAAGGGAGCCTTCACCGCCACCTCCAGCCTACGTTACAATGAAGTCTTCCTCATTTCAGAATGATATATCTGTAATAATTACAATAAACACAGTAGCCAGAAATTTAAACCACTACTATTTACCCTAGTCAACATTGACTGGCCCCAAGTCAAGTTTACCTAACATGAAAATCATGTCATTTTCGCAACTCTCCAATTTACCTACCTATCATTATAATCTAGCATTTTCTTCATTTGGGGTGCATTTAGACTGAAAATCTCTGACATCATTTTCTTGTTGTTATCTATTTCTACCCTTATATCATCCAAAGGCTTAGATTAGACTGAAGGAGCTTTATTCTCTTCACTAATCTACTTATTCAAGGCTTAAGATTAAACTATCTGATTTATTTGATTCTCTAATCTATCAACATGCAATTTAAAGCATGAACAAGTTAAGATTGGTATTTTGACTGTACATGTGGCATTTAGACAAGCTATACAATTTTATTTTGCAAAAAGTAAAACTAGAACTGAGGGCTATAACTGTAAATTTGTCATTCATCCATTTCTTCTTTGGTTTAGATTTTAGGACTTTGGAACCATTATATTTTCCTTGTCAATCTACCGATAAGCCGTTTAACCCATTTAGAAAATCTTTGTTTAACTTATCACCAAAAATGTTTTATTCAATCATGAGATTAGGTCAGTATGATCGAACAAGACTTATTTTTCAAAGTAGTGCATTTGGACTTGAACACTTCATAACTTATTTATTTTTTGGTATGGGGCTTCAATTTTCTTTCTATCCTACTTCTCTTTTCTTTCTTTCTTCTTTTGTGTTTATTTTTATGAGTTTTTATTTCAACATGTTATATACAACGAATAAAAGTTTTAAAATGAGATCTTCAACCGAAATAATGCTTCGGAAAGCATCCTGGCCATTGATGGGGACTCAAATCATCATCTTCATCCATTTCTCATTTGAAGAAGGCATTGTTACCTCTTTAATGGATGATGTATGGACTTTTCCATAGATTGTCAAATTTCCCATGTTTCTTCTTTCTCCTTTCTTCTTCATGAATCCCATTTAGCACTTTCCTTTGTCTCCAATGCTGAAATCATTTGCCTTGGTCCTTCATTAAGTAAAGATACTTTGATGTTTTCTTTGTACTTGTTTTGTTTTGTTGTATACTTCTTCTAGTTTGCCGGCAGCAGATGGACACCGTTTATTCTTCTTTGCATATCATTTTTTCTGCATCGTAATTTCTTGGATGAGAGCCTATCAATCGCACTCCCAAGCTTGTTGGGAAAACTCAGACTGGCCCATACACTAGCCGATAGGAGACATACCAATCTGAATTTTTATCTTGTTAACTGGCCTACCCATAGTGCATGTACTAATTTGCTCGTGCCATGACCTCTTTATTCTTCTCTAGCATATTTTTAATAATGTTCACCAAGATTTGTTTGAGGATCTTGCTCAATCCATTGACTTTGAGGGCGGCAAGCTATAGAGTGTCCCATGTGTGACGGATATTTCAGAGGTGTGTCCACATTTTATTTGATCTAAAAGGCATTATTTAATGATTTCTAGGACAACCAAATCTAGATAGAATATGGTTTTCAAGGAATTTGATAATTACCGGTTTGTGGAGCTTTCCGAAGGGATGGCTCCTATCCACTTTGTAAAATAGTCGCTTGTAGTGAGGATACATTTGAAGCAAGGTGAGGAGGCGTAGGGGTGGATTTCTCCAATAAAATCAAGGCCCCATTGTTGAAAAGGAGATCTAACAAATTGATGTAAAGGAAATGGGCGCTATTATTTTTCCTCAAATATTTGGCATTTGTGACAGCTAAATACCATTTTATGGATGCCTTGAAAGAGGGTGGCCAATAGTAACCAACTCTAAGGATTTTGATTGATGTTATTTTCCAATAGAGGTGGCTCACATTCTCTCCTTCAAGGAATTCATGCTTGATCCTATCTACATCTTCTTATGGAAAACATTTAAGCAATATACCACCAACATTTTTCCATAAAATTTTATCTAAAATGCATAAATTTACAAATTTCTTTAACTTCAAGAATTTGGCTTTTGTTTTGACAAACCAAGAGAGGTACTAAGATTAAAAGCACATATAATATATCAAGATACCAAAATGAATTCAAATGCTCTCAATAGGTGGAGTTGCCACTTTCTTTGTTCATCCAATGCATTAATCATATTAATGTACAAGGTTTTCTGAAAATTTGCTCTCTCGACCATGAGTTTAGCCAAATTTCGCTATTTGATTTACTTGGTGGGCCCTGATTTCCAAATCATATCTCTAAAATATTGCAACAATCCACTTACTCCTTTTTCCATCGATCCTATGAGTATATTTCTAATATCAGGTGGAGGTACAAAGGAAATGATGTGTGAATACAAAAGTATTTCAATGCCTTGATTAAATCAAAATCTTGTTTTTCCATTATGTTGTACTGCAGGTGCACTTAATGCCTTGTCAAAAATGCTATGTCGCCTCCTGCCCTTTTATATTTTTTCTCATAAGAAGACAATGTTACTAGTATCTACGCAGGTAAAAATGAAATATAAAGAATGTTTGGTAAAATCATGGTCGATTAGAATTGTGTTTGTAAGAGTCTTTTCACCAAATCAAAAGATTGTTTTTCTATAACGTTAATTTGACTCATTTCTTTCAACATATTAATACAGTTTTTTAGAGTTCTGCAAGGTTTGGTATGAACCTTCTAAAATTTGATTCTCCCAATGAAATATTGTTCTTCTTTGATGTTCTTGGTTTAATCGATGGTGTTATTTTTTCAATCCTCTTTTGGGTTAAACTTGATCCTCTTCGATATGATGTGGCCTAAAATTTTCCCTTCTTGGAAGGCCAACAAGATTTTCTTTGGGATTCAAAGACAAACCATACTTTCAGATTTTTCAAAGACTTTTCTTAAGTGAGCTAGTGTTCTTCATTAGTTTTTGAATAGACTATGATGTCATCAAGATATATCACAATGAAGTAACCTATGTCTTCCAAGAAACAATATCCATTGCTCTTTGAAAGTAGTCTAAATATCTGTTACCCCAAAAGGAATTTCGACATACATGAAGGTGCCCTCATGGGTGTGGTGAAAGTTGGGTTCTAGGTTGATCATCCTGGATAAAATTGTAATTCGATTGCACCCTAAAAAGCCATCAAGAAAAGATATTCTTGGGAGCCTACCGCTCTTTGCAATATGTGATCCATTTTGGTGTATGGGGTAGTTGTCCTTTAAGGAGGCTTTGTTTAAATTTCCAAGTCTATGCATAACCTAATCTCTCCTATTTTTCTTTCCT
This sequence comes from Pinus albicaulis, assembly GCA_034641835.2. Classification (NCBI taxonomy): domain Eukaryota; kingdom Viridiplantae; phylum Streptophyta; class Pinopsida; order Pinales; family Pinaceae; genus Pinus; species Pinus albicaulis. The sequence goes on from JAXQQM020081046.1 coordinate 118,851, forward strand.
AATCACACAAGATTTGAAACCCATCTTAAATATCTTAGAGGGACTATTCTAGCATCATACATTTTCTTAATTTTTCTCAAATTGTGAGAATAATAAGTGTTTTATTTGTTAATTTCTACGAAGGGCTTATGGTTTTCTTTGAGAGGATCTTATACTGGATGATATCAAGGATTTATATGACTTTAAATATTCATAGCTCCAAGCAAATACACGCAGTTCCCTCTAAAAAGTTCGATGTATTTCGTTTTATATGAGTCATGTAAACTTGCTTTGACAGCTTTATCATTTTCGGGTTCTTCCTCACCGCCTATATTGCATTCTTCTACCTCTCACAAAAGAGGTTCTGTATCTTTGGATTTTTAGCAACATCATTGAAGTCAAAAATTTCAAGAGGAATCCGCCCCGCAAAGTATCATCTCCTGATCAAGATTTCAAAAAGTATTTTTTTCCTCGAGTCCGCACACGGTTCTATCTAGCCATCATCCTTCGTTAATAGGTTTATACGGAAGATCGTGAGTCCGTTTTGTGTTTGTTCCTCTAAAAGCAAGATTCTTCATGATCCGAGTCTGAATTTAGCATTTCAAACTCCATTTTGATCAGAAATTTTCAATTTGTTTTATCTTTCAAAAATGTCAATATTTTGTATTATTAGGACTATTGGTCTATATTTTACTTGCACTATGTATTGCTTGTACATAGATATATACAAGTACTACGTTAGCACATGGTGTGACCGTTTACAAGGGATATTTTGATTTCAAATAGCAAGATCATATTCTTCTGAATGTTTTTAAGAGGTCAAGGTTAATTATCTCCATGCTCTAATCTAGGATGTTTAATTAATATTCTCCCTTTATTCGCCTAATGAATAGCTCGGGACCCCATGAACATAAATCCTTTGGCTCCGAATTTTTTCAGTAATTGTAGCCTCAGGAGGAGTGCCTCATATTATTCCTATGTTATTTATACATTGGAAATTTAGTTTATATGAGTGGCCTTCTGCATGGTTATTATCGTTGTTGTGCACCTAAACACTTTCCAACCAGTTTTTACCACAAGAACCATCAAAGCTCATACTCTAAAGAGGTTCAATTTCAGATTTATCATTGTCAATAATAATGCCATTATGTTGTTATTTTCTTCGTTTGAGCTTAACTGTTTGACCAAGTCTCTTTTCCTCTTCTTGTTCAAATTGCTTGTCTATTTTCTCGTCACTTATCATTAATTTTTTCATCATTGTAAAGGATAAATGAATCAAGGTCTTGGGGAATGGAATAAAGAGGGAGTTATCTAGTTTGTTCTGATTGTGTGATCAGAGTATTTCATATGAATCTACCTATATACTTTCTCAAGGATCAAGACTAGTACGGGTATATTGGTAATATGTCCATCCGAGGTGCCTTGAAGTTTAGTCTATCAGCGATCTTGAAAGGAGAAGGAGATATTTAGTGGGGAATATCAACCACTATGATATCTACAATAGGCTCTTGGCTGGTATTTTAGGCAATTAACATAGAGATATTTGATTAGGCCTAGACATTTAACTTCATAGGAATCAAAAGAGTATAAATCTTTGTATGGTCTAGTTATCTGCCTAGTCTTTACATTACTACTTTTGGCATGAGGTTATGTGAAGTCTAATCTAATGGCATGTGGAGAATTTTATCATGGATATCCAAATCGGATATAAAATGGAGGAACACTTCCTCTTGAAATTTAATTACTTCGTGTCCGAATGTAGTTCAGCTTATTAATATTTAAATTTATTAATACATTTTTCTCCGCAGCAACTTTTCAAAATGATACAGTACATATTGGGTAACTACCTGCATAGACAGATTCATCTTGAATTTCATTTCAGCACAGCAGTTTTCTATTTTGTGTCAACGGCCTATCAAACATCAAGTTTACAACAATTTCAAATTTTTGTTTATTTTTGTTTTGTGGGAATCTCGCATAATTTTTTTTTTTTGTTAGGGCTACTAGCCGGGATTGCCAAGTATCATTATCACTTGTCGTTATTGCTTTGTTTTTAACTTACGTAACATTTAGCCACTATGTCTGGTTTAATCTTTGGGAATATTTTTCAGTGGATCTTCCTAGCGTAAATTTCAGAGTTCTTTCTCTTGGGGAGTATCGTTGGTTTTCTTGCTTCGAGGTCATACTGTCTATGTACTTCCACGCATGTAATTTTCAAAGCCTTGTTTATAGTCTTGATTCTAGGCTTTCTTCTTCAATTTGAGTTCCTGTGGTTGATGTTTTAATTTTCCTAGTGAGAAAAACAAGATTATCCTCATTATTTACTCCCATTAAATTGATATAATTTTCCTTCAATTTTTTCAATCACTTCATCTCATCAACATAGTTTTCTGGTGAGGCCTGATTTGTCAGATCAAGACCTTCTTTACCTTATTTGAGGGGATTCTCTTAAATTTTTAGTTTTGTATACTGAAGCTTTAGAGGGGATTGTTGGTTTTCTTCAGTGGGATATTCTATCTACATTCATCCTCTCCATCATCCTTTCCATGGTTTTAACTAGGTTATCAATCTTTGTATCGATGTGAGGTCATAACTTTCCTATATGTGACTCTTTTTCATTTTTCATTCTAGTTTTTTTGGCACCTGGGATATTTACACTTAATGCTTCCCTCTCGCATGTATTCTATTGTAAAATTCTTCTAATTTGAGATAAGCCATATCCGATCAAAACCATTAGAAATTTCTAATATTAGTGCTAGACCTCGTGGAGGTTTCATGTGTAGGGAGGGCATTTGCCACTATTGAATCAAAAAGTAAGATTTGACACACCTCTCCAATGTTTTGGGACTTCCCATAATTTCCGATAAGATTTGGAGAGGGTCTCTCTTGACTTCCCATTTGTTTAATACACTGATGAAAACTAGCCATTTATACTATTAGGGTTAGAGCTTCAAACCATTTTTTCTTGCCTCTCTCCCCCTAGTTCCTTGAGCAAACACACAGCTTTAACAATTTCATATCATCTCGGCTTATTATCTTTTCAAAATATTCATTCATTCTATCCACGTGTTGTTGAGAAGTAATAGAACCACTTGCATCATATAAGGAATTTTGGATCGATAGTCCTATAGGACAACTAAAGGAAATGGTAGAACTAGTGAGCATACCATGTTGCCATGATCTATGGTTTGGGAAACAAAGGAGGGTCAACAAGAGGATTGACAAAAGGAGGTAAAGGGTTAAATGGAGAGGAAGGTGAACAAGTGGGGATGAGGTTAGTGCAACAAGATCATTGTGTGATGTTCTAAAACGGCCTGGTTATCCACTGAGATCTAGTCCTAGACAAGCTACTTAGCATTTAGAGATATCTTGCAAGTATTTAAGGTTTTCTAGAACTTTCTTTGTGAATTTATTTATTAACAAATTGACTTTTTAGATCTAGGAGATTTCCTAAGGATGCTTTCTCGTGATTGTCAACTATTGGGTGTGAGGGGAAGTTTGGGTTAGGATGGGATCTCTGGTATGATTATTCTAGAGCTTTAACTTATACCCAATAAAGTTTTAAGAGGTTTAAAGTTTATAATGTTTCAAAAACAAACCAATTCAGAAAATAAATACTTAATCCATAAAGTATTATTGATCGGGTTTTGGTTGAGGTTTAATGATATTAGGATGGCATTTACAAGGAGCAGAAAACTGGAGCTTGTGCCCACGAAACCAAAGGGGAGGCCACTAAAAGGGGGATTTTAATGGTTTATTTGCTGTTATCCACCATCAATAACCAGATAATCATCTCTGTTTAACACTTGATTCATCTTAAGCAGGCAAATAGCTCCCGAGGCAATATTTGACCGTTTAATAGCCTGTATCTCCTAGTATGGTCACTCACTAGATTGGCTCCCGATTTGCAACATTGGCAAGAACAACTCGTAGGGAGCCACATCAAACCACTTTGAAGTCCAAGGACTCCAGGATCTCTCGACTCCCGAGAGGGCTCTCTCGTGTTTCAGGGTTGTAAATATTTCATTTGTTTTTGTGTTTTCATGTATAGTTAGTTACAAGTTCTAATGATCGTTTGTTTTGTTTGGTTCATTGATTAATAGGTTGTGTGATTAATCGATTGACCGTGTCACTTGAATAGATAGACTCCGTGAGAAACATTAACCCATTAAGCAAGGAGTCATGTGTGATTGAAGAAACATCAACTCTACAAGGAGCTAGGAAAGCTAACTATATCAAGGGATTCTCTTTAGATTAGATGGAATATGAAATGACAAGTAGTTGAGAAATCAGTAAAAAATAAGCAAGAATTAAGAATCTTTTAACTCTACTTCCTCTCAACAAGAAAAGAATTCTTAGGTAACTATTTAAGAAGAACCAAAGGACATATGTCTATAAATTTTCTTTGGCCATACTCTAGTAATCAAACCTGAGACAACAATCTAGCAATTCTAGAATTACTGTATTGTAAAGAAGACATTCAAGATAATAGTCAAGATAATTAAAGAGAAAATTAGTAATTTTAATCAACTAAAAGACCTTGCCGCAATAGTTTAAGACAAACCAAAGGATAGGCAAAACCGTAGACTTCATCGACTCTACTAAGTAAACTAGAAATAAGGCCTTTAAAGCCAATATTTCCAAGCTAAGACCAAAGCGATTGTGGCAAACCATAGACTTTGGCTATACCAATTAATCATTTTCAAGGCAAATGTTAGTGGAAACTTAGATATACTCACACAATTTTAACGACCTTGCGTATTGTAAAACATTAAGATGAAAGAAGAAAACAAAATTATTAAAAATAGATAATATATCTTAATCTAAATTCTGGCGTTCTTTATCGGTATATTTAACAATATAGAAAATCGAGGGGGAATACATTGACAAAGAAGGATAACTTCACCATTAACATAGCTCAAGAATCCTATGAATGTTCTTGTATTACCGATGTCCTCGTATTAGTTACAATACTCCAAGCAACAAATCTGCAACTCGTGAGTTTGATTGATCCAAATTGCAATTACCCGAAGAAATCCAACAACTTATCAACTTAATAACCAACACTAAAAATGAATAATACATGCGATGACTACAAAATGAGGAGGTTTCTAAGCCACGGTTTCGCATTTGTATTTATTATAGAGTTATTGTTACCTTCTGACTTTTGAGACCATGCAAGGCCCAAGGGAAAATATTCAGACAGACTGTAATAATAACTTCCAACTTAACTGAAGCACTTTAGGAAATGTTTGACTTTAAGGCTTTATTAACTTCACAATAACTGAAAATGTAGAAAATATCTCTGATCAAGCTAATAATCAGCAGTTGCTTTTATTTGAGTAAAATACAATGAGGTGTCCAAAGTGTCACGAAGTAATTGTTGTTTTGCTATAGCATTCAGATTTGTCTTTGTGTTAATCGTTTTGAATTATCCTCTTAAACCCTGATTTGATTTTAAACTTTTGATTTATCTCTTGTTGTTCCGTCTAATTTCTTTAAATTTCGCTTTTTCCCCTTTTAATTCTTTAATCTTCCGTATTTTCTTTTAATTCATACTTTCTCATCCTTGAATCCTTTGATTTGACCAAGATATTCGTAACTTCATCATCACGAATCTCTGCATGACTGTTCTTTCCTTTAACTCTAAGTTGTAAAAACATTGGCCGCTTTGTGCTTGAATGACCATCAATGGTCATGATCCATTTGATGTTCCGTTTTAATTTGCGGATCCCCGTCTTCTTTAATGAACAAAACTTGCTAGATCTTTACCCAGCAGTCTGTATGAACAATTTTGGGACTCTGGGGAATGCAATTTATGCATTGATAATTTACCACCGTACAAAAAAAATTTTATAATTTAAAATCATGCTTAGTGATTTTCTGTGACGATTGGCTATTGGCCTTTTTGGAGCTGCCAGAGAAAAGTAACAGGTGGATTTGGGTTGATTTGGGAATTGATAGAGACATTTGGAATGTTTGAACAGGGTATTGGGCTAGAGATATAGTGGGTGTTATCACATGGAACATGGGAGGTGAGAGGTATTACCCATGCAGGGATGTGATTCCATGAAGGACGTTACAAGGGTGAGGTACAAGGGCGAATACTTCTATTTCGGGGTAAGGTTGAGGGTTTGTTAACCTCGTGTTTATTGATGGCAAATTTAGGTCACGGATCGCAGGGAGGAGATCTAATGGTGGTCGTGGATAGATGAAGGTGGGGTAAGTCAAATAAGGGTCCTGTGGTATACGTACGGGAATCTTAAAATAGCACGAAGTTTTGGTTAATACAGGCATTTAACTTAGATAGTAAGTGGGTTAAATATAAAATGGAGGGTAAGGTCACATGAGAGGGTTAATGAAGTGTAAGAGGGTTAGAGACTTTAAATCAAGTATAATGAGGCAGTGATAGCATTAGTCTAGCGAATGTAGAAGGAAGGAAAATGTTGAGAGAAATAATGGGCCCTAATGGTATATTTAATTTAAAATGAATAAAAGAATTTACATTTTGTCGGCAGAAATGATGAACGTGGAAGGTTTAGTGGGGAAATGGGGTGTTAGGTGTAGTAAAAGGGTGAGAAGAGGTTTTAGGATCAAAACAGAATTTTCAAGGTATGAGGGTATTTTGAAAGAGGTAAAATGAGATATAGTGAAAATGGTTTAATGAAGATAATGAAGGTAGATATTTTTGAAAATAGCTGATAGTCAAGGAATGTTATTTCCAAATAGATTGTAGAAAATCCATAGTCACCTAGTGATACCGCGGAATACAGTGAGACTAACACCTTCCGTTGGGATGAGGCTGGAGCGCTTCCTTTGGTGTTCTTAAAGATAAATTTGATCCGAGAATCATTAATCTATCCCCCAAATTATCATAATAATTATTTCATCAGATCTCGTCAGTCATATGCAAATCCATCGCTATGGTTTTATCTCCAAGAAGAAGATGGGATTGAATTGATCTATTATTTGAGTTGTATCTCATCATACAAAATTTAAGTACACATATGATGAGAGGATCGGGCTAAGTAAATGTTTCAAACTGTGACAAATATTTCACTATATCCTCATGAAAGGACGATTATTATTTCAAACATTGAAAACATATGACATATATTCTCACACACTACTGTGGTGGTAATATTCAAAATGGATTGTCATTTATAAAGAATTACGATTGGGAATTCATCAACCAAGAAAAAGAAGTCGCGCTCAAGTACACTGCACCTCCTGAAAGGGGGCACTGAGATGTCATTACTTGGTCATCAATTCCGATGAAAGTATTTGTTTCATTGAAACCTTCCACCTGGTGGTATGGAGATTTCATCATCTATATCCGACCCAAACCTTCGCCCAATAAATTTAATCCTGCAACAAGACATATCTAATGTCGTGGTTTTCAAGAAAGATTATTCATCATCAATTTATTACATTCTTATCGTCATGTAGTGTAGAAACTATTTTACATAGGTGCCTCATTACAGTGAGGCCAAGAAATTTAAGCGATTTTACATCAAAAGCAGTGGTGAAATTTTGGTTATAAGCACACAAGAGAATATTCCTTTTCGCTAGATAATTTCCTGTCACTATATTCGATTGCATTATCGTGGTTAGAATTTTTCATGCTTGCCGTGATATTTGATCGTAAAACCTAATTTGGCTACTAAGTATCAATGCATATTTGTCATCGCCGTTGGACCATTTGCAAAATGGGTAATTGAATTCATGATATGTAACTCCCACTCACAAAGGTATTATTTGTTGTTGAACATTTATCAAGTAATTGAAAAATGTCATATATCTTCAACAAGACAGATAGATGGAATCTACTATTCTTTTTTTAACCAGGGAAGCTACACCGCTTTGTGTCCCGCAAGCCATAGTCATTAAATCAAGGAAATTTTTTTGCAATCACATGAGGCGAGTTGACTACCAAGTTAGGACTGTCAGATGATAGTTCCACCCTTATTATCTGCCACGGATAAGTTGAAGATAATAACAAGATCTTAGCGTATGCTTCAACACATGATAGGGGTTCATAAAATGAACCGCATTTGATCATGTAATCGCCTTGTGGGTATATTGAACCTCTTCATGAGAAACGTAATCGGATTACCCCTTTTAAATGGGTTTATCCTGAATGATTTTAATGATACAATGTGAAATACCATCATTAAAACTCGCATTAATCTATGAACAACACTTTGAAGAAGAGGCATGCCTTTAGATCTCATCCATCTAGATGAAATGTCGTGAAGTCGACAATAACAAGGTATATAAGAGGTGAATTAAGGTACATGATTATGGATCAGTAGCTGCCAAGCCTACACCTTCTCAAGGAGAGGACTGATCAGTTTTATGATCGAATAGCAAGATAGGAACAGGAAATTTGAACCATTTATAATGACCTCTTAAGCATTTTCAAGTGCATTCCCGCTAAGGGTGCCTATGAAGTTGGTAGATAATAGATGGAATTCCCATTGTCGTAGGCCTCAGAATAGGTTGTATCTAAATGTTACTTGTTCGATTTTGCATAGTAAACATTGTATTATATGATTTGATTGTGTGTGTGTAGCAAGGTGTCTTTAGATATTTTCATGTGGCGTAATCCACTTTACTTTTGTGGATTCTGCACCAAGAACTATTTGTTGGATATGCCGATGGTGCTTAAATGTGAAATTTGGGATCACCAGTAACATGGGCCATTCCTCACTCCAAGTGCCGAAGTTAGTGAGTTTCAGATTTGTATTGGTCAATCGACCAACAATATCGTTATATAGCAAAGATCGCACTTCTTCATAAGCATATTTCACTGAATTTTAATATCATCAAAGTTGACCTACAACTTATCGCATCGCACTTAATAGTATCTAAATCATTCTAAATCCAAAAATTCACGATGTTCCTTAGAGTTCATCTTTTGGAAAGACAAGCTTTGATTACATCAAGAAGACCAATATATTCTGGAATCACAATACTTCTTTATTGATTTCAGAATCATGTGTTAAATAGACATTTATGCATATGTAAAGATAGTTTTTCAATTCGAACTATACAATTGAATAGGATTGCCATAATCATAGAAAAACATTGAAATTAAAATGATTTCAGCATCGAAGCTTTACAAAATTGTATTCAAGGTACAAGTTAAGTCATCTATCAAAATATACAGATATATCATAATCTAAGTAGACCTAGTGGATGTCTGTGATAGCTGGTCACCACTGTAATATCATGCATAATGGCCTCATCCAACGGCTAGACACCAATGGTATGGCACTCGCACCCTCATGCTGTGTAACTCTACCGCACCGGGTCTGGACAGTCCATCCAAGGTTGCCAGAACTCAATGGGTAGCCCTATGAATAAATTGAGACCGCTTCCACAAGCCTCTACTGGTTCTCACCAGCAGGTATGAACGACTGTCAACAAGACTTACATTTGTGTACAAGCATGTGAAACATCTTTAGTTTAGTCTTGAAAACATCAAAAAACATAAAAATATGTAAAAAACATAAAAATAAAACACGTCAACATTTCACCTATAGTGCACCCCATTGAGTACCTAGATTGGTAAAATAAAATATGGACTGTGGAAATCCATCCCCGCATATGGATGTGCTCCTCTATGAAGATATTTTGTCTTCGGAGACAAGTGAAGAATGCAAAGGAAAACATATCGATGATCAATAAAGATGGCTTGGTTACTGAAGCCAATCTTAATCATTTATCCTTGGGATCTCTAGACCAGCTAATCCCGGTCACATGCTGTGGTCAGTGTCAATGAACTCACCCAAAACGAAAGTGATCAAGATTGATCATATCAAAATTTGGTCTTCCACTTTTTACCTTGGTTGTTCTTCATCTAAAGGATTACTACTACCGGGCTGAAATTCACAGTTGGTCACACACTAAGCAATATTAACAGATGCATGATATTTTTCATGACATAGAAATTATGCCGCCAACTAGCTTTTATATAGGAATAGGAGCGCTTAAAGGCATATCACGCATATTTGATATTTATCTTTCCATCTTTATTAAAATAACAATAACAAAACTATCAATGTAGTCCTTCACTATTTCACCTCCATGGATGAGCCCGTATAAATAGCACTCATAACTTCAAAACCGCCGAATTAAATAAGCCACGAACCAATATTGGTCGACAAGAATTTGGCCCCACAGGAAATGCCCGTAGTTTCTGATCCCTTGAATGAATCAAGAACTGCATTATCAATAAAGGCTCATCCCTCATAACGGCACTTGAGAAACCCATAGTCTTTTTATACTTCAAGAAGGCCAAGATCATTTAGGGAAACCATATCCTATTCTTCATGTTATCTTCTTGCCATGTGGACTTACATTTTGATCCTATAAAAATATGAAATCAAACCATTGGCTTATTTAGGATCCATTCCATGCAAAACCGAGAATTTTTGGGCGAAAAACAAGATGAAAGTTTCTAATTCATACCAACGCATTCCTAAGTGGAAGATAAAGACAGAGGAATCGCCTTCTAGCCTCCTCTCACAACACATTTTTCGACATCCAAGAGGCATTGGTCATAGGGCATCTTATATATACCCTAAGAGCTCCCAAAACACTAAAAAATTGTATTGAAACAACAAGAATGCAACTATAGAAAGAGGAAGATAAGATCTTCTAGCTGGTCCATACGACACGAGAAATGGTCCACAAAATCCGCCAATCAAATAATCGTTCGAGGGTAAAACTAGCTCAAAGCACTAAATCAATGGTAAGTGTGAAATGGTAAAAATGACTTTAGTAATTTCTTAATTTAATAGTCTTTTTGATTAATTTATGCATATTTATTGAATTGACTATGGTTTTTACCATTTTTACTATTTTAAACAAGTATTTTTAATCCATTTGGTAGTTCTTTTGAACATGTTTATATTATTATAGTGACTTCATCGTCCATGATCATGGAAATGAAATTTCACATAAAGAATACTTTGATCTCTTTTTCAGTTTTGTTAACAATTTTGCAGTGAACTCACGGACATCTTCTATCTCTTTTTCAAGCTTTGTTAAACATGAAAAAGGGACCCCCTTTATTTCTGCTCTTCTTTTCGTAGACTTAAACATAAAAATATTTGCTCGGCTAACTTGTCCTTTGAGTCGAAATGAATTGTCAACATCTACTCTCGGTAAGATAAAGAATCCTTCAGACACGGAAAGATATATTATGTTTATTTTAAAAATGAAAACCCTAGTCGAATATGGCTAAGAGGTTGTCCGAGGTATTATTTTATGCTTTTTCGATTCGAGGGACTATTATACTAGGAAAGAACTTGTGGAGTTTTCTTTTTGTCCTTTTCAAACTCTCTAAACATGAAAAATGGACGGGTTTTCACTGCCATTAGACTCATTAAAATCACAATAGTGACGGACTTGTCCATCATGACAAGATCGAGTTTCATCTTCCCTAGACTAAATCATCAAATAGATGGATTCACTGAAGAGTGGAATTATACATCAAGCATATGTTATCCCTCCTCAAGATTGTTAAAAAATAAAGAGGTATTGGTTAGTAAATGACTGGGAAAATTGGAAAGGATAAAAAAATTTATGGTAGCAAGCTCGCCTCTTGAACATGACACTTATTCATTTTATCTCCGTGAATTTTGGGTTGCACTGCTGATGGTATATCATACCTATGGTCTATCACACCATCCATCACTCGATTTTGGGTCAATGCTTCCAATTCATTCAATGTCGTTGATATGTTCAAGAGAAGTCACTCTAGTTATTCCTCATCCTTTGAAATAATCATAAACCTCATTTCATGATTTCATCCCAAACATTTCTTCATCAATAATAAATTTATCTCTACAAAATCATTTACCCCTGCTTTGTGTCATTGATGGGGAAACATCAAGGTCCTCCTCGCGATTAGCAGTCGCCTTCCCGTCGACATCGCCATCATCCAGAAGTTGACTTAGAAACAACCTTCGCCATCTGAGCTCGGGTTAACAAATAATAAGGTTTTTCACTGTGATTAAAGACATCATTGCAGCTCTGACCTAAAAGACTCTCCAGTAATATGGTGTTCAACATCAATCATATATTCACACCATGTAATGTATGCGCAGACTTTGGATGATGACATCAACTGGTTTCCTTCAGATTTGAATATCAGCATCATCATTTTCAATTAGATGGTGTCTTCCCATGTTAAACTTCAGATCACATATTCACATGGCTGACTGCACTTAAGCGATCAAGTGAATGAGATAGAAGACCTTGATCTAGTTTCATCCATCCAGTCATGGATTTTAGGAGTAGTACCAAATAACTGCATCGATGTAGTCATTAAACAAGATGGTCATCCTATCATGTATTCATTTGTAGATCTAATTTTCTGGTGTTGGTGCGATAGGTTTATGTGTTGAGTATTGAATAATTTCCTGTGTGACTCATGTCTAAGATGAAAATATATCATGATGTAATGTATTGCAATTGATGCAAATCACCATTCGCTGATCCTACTATCACATCATGAAGCAAATCAATCAACATTATCACTTCGACTTCATGTTTCTAGGGGAAAATGCTTATTAAAATAATTTGCATCAACCAAACATACATCAATATCCATTATACCATTACATTTCAAATTAGGCTGCTGCATGCCTGAAATAAGCGTTTCATTGATGTATTTCCTTCATGAGTTTAATCGCTTAGATTCCAGTTTTTGAAGTGTGCCCTATCAAGCCATCAACGCACCTGACTAGTAAATTATTTGCAGAGCATCTAATTCTACGGTAAGTCATGGTTGGAGATGATCTAGGCTCACTTTAAGGTGCATTGGTTGGAAAGTGGGAATGAATTGTTCATTGGATTCTGGGAATCTTCCCAACCTCTAGTGGTCAGTTTGTTTTCACCTCATTCTGATACTTCAATATGGATACCATGGAGCTATTAAACTCTTATCCTCCTATTCCCATGAACAAGGAAAACTATTCACCCATTTTTGGAAAATCCATTCAGTTGATTCATTTATACAACTACCTTCATCTACTTATAAATAGAGCACTGATCATAGTGCACAAGAGAGTAAGAATTTGTATTAAGTAGAGTTATGTCAGTGAGATCATGACTCTTGAGGTAATGTATGTAATGTGATGTCACTGATTGATGATACCGAGAGTGATGAGGATGGGACCGGCTAGAGGAGTACATCGACCATCACTGCTTCATTTGTCCTTCTAATTAATAAAGACATCATTCTTTCTAATGCATGTGTTAATGATACATGTGTATTTCATTTAATGCATTTATTCAATTTGTTAACTTCAATAGATCATATTTCCTTGATGTCGCTTTTTATTACCTGCTACGTGTGTACCAATCTAGTTTAAGTTCAGCCTAATGGAGTATTTAATGGGAGCAACAAAGGGAAGCTGGTGTAGTGCCAATAGACATGTAGGTTTTCTTCCCTTTATCTATTCGCTTTAAGGAAAAGCAGTTATCTTTATTTTGTTTGCTCTAAGTGCACTACCACACTTAGAGTATTACTTATATGGTGGTTTGATTTCCATAAAACAATTATGTATTGATTTCTAGAATCTTAATCCAAATAATTCTTGAGTGGTGTTGTTGCTATTATTTCTAAAATCAATTAAAATTTGTTGAGATATTAAAGGAAGCGCATGAAGGTGTATGTAGGAAATCTTCTAATGGTAACCATACATAGAAACATTAGAGAAATCTTTTATTGTCCTTAATTATTCAAATATGTGCATACATTTAGCATGAAATGTCTACCTTGTCATAAGTCCTATGGAAAAACAAGAGAGTAATTATTCTCCAATGAGGACCATTTCGACAAAATCCCTTTACAAAATGGGAATTGATTTTATTAATGCCAATAAATCCAAAAATATACCATGGAGCAATCTCATTATCGATAGCACTTATTACTTCATCAAATACAAAGAAAAGATTAAAAGGTCAATAGATTTAGAGCAACCTATACTATTTTACAATAAATATCCTATCTAGGTTCAACATTCCCCGAGAAATTCAATGACTGGGTAGTAATTTTAATGCCACATCTAGTACCATATTTTTGGAAATTTTATATCAACAATGTGTCAATGTTAAAATTATTACCCTAAGGACTGGCCAGTAGAATCAACTAATAAGTATTTAATACATATCTAAGAATATGATGTCCACAAACCAATGGAATTGGCACAAGAAACTAATTAATGCTTTGGGCCAATAGAATCACTCCAAAAATAGTATGAAGCCATTCCTATATTCTCATGGTATTGAAAGACTGTAAGATACACTTAGCACTCAAGGATGAATGATTCTACCATAGCCATTGGAAGAGAAGACAAAATGGGTCACACCTTGCAAACTCATTATCATCAGGCTTAACAGCTATAAGAGAAAAGAGTGCAAGATGTAATAACTATACAAAAGAAACATGAAGCAATGAAGAGATATTTTGGCCAAACTTTTATGATGAAAAAAAAAACAATTTAGTAAGGTTCAATCATTTTATTGTGAACAAAAAGAAAAAATCCTTTCATTCCAAGTTTGATATTTTATGGAATGGCCCATAAAATACATAAAAGTTTGTGGTTTTAATTCTATATGCTCAAAAGTATGGATGAACTAAATGGGTAGCACTTAAAAAAATTTCTTTACGAACATTTTTTTGGGAATTATACAATCAATATATTGTGAATTTATTTTTCTCTATTGTTGTTTATACTTCATATTTAAATAGCCTAATCACATTCATTTCCTTGTCTTTTCTTATTTCTTCTTTGATTTCATGCCTGTGGTGTTGAAGCATTTTGTGGATTTCACATCAACTCAACAGGATCTCTTATCACATGATTAGATCCTCAAATGTCAATTCCCTTTCATGTTGAGCCTTTTTGCTACATTTTTTATTACGTGGGTGCAAAAGGAAGATTTTTGTTTTTCCTCATCTTACTACCTCCAAACTAGACATGCACATCATAATTTTTCGTGTCTACATTTATTAACAATTATACAATTAGTCATTTTTATTAGTCTCTTCTTACAATATGCATTAGCTATTGCAAATCCCAAAACTTTGCATACCATATGACTTTCTTGTCGTATTGTACAATGAGGGACCTAAGCCAATGTGGTACAATTTAGTTTATTTCTAATTCTCCTACGTGATGCATATGAACTTACACTTTCCCTATAAATTAAATTGTTCTACAAAGTCTTCCACATAGATTCTATGATTTGTTGTAATGTGTCGGTTATGTAGTTTGTATACTATATGTCAGAATACTAAGATGTTGAATCCATTTATACAATAAAAAATATAATTTAAACAATGAAAATTGCCATTTCATGAATAACTTTATCATCGCATTCTAATGAAAAAAACAAAATGTAAAATGGTTAAATTACACTATAATGAATGCAGTATTTAGTGTATGGAATGATTATGCATGATGAGATATATATTAATCCATCTAAAGCACTTTAAATAAGATGGCATATATCTTAACATATAAAACATTAAATACACTTTAAATGTAATAGTATATATTCCAACATTTAAAACATTAAATGCAATTTTAAAATGGATAGAATACCATTTTATATATTCCTCTTAATGAACATGTTCATTTATTAATATACCCTTTAGTAGTGAAACACTAATAAAATAACGAAGGATACCTATAATTTTTTCAATGTTTTTTTGGAAAAATATTAATAGCCAACCAAAAAAGGGAATCTATATAGAGATAAAAAGGATGTGTATTTAAAAAGGATATCTAGGCGACTTTTTGGACTTTGAGGTGAAATATTTATTTGTATTATTTAAACTAATTTTTTATTGTATATATGGATTCAACACCCTAAAAAACCCTTGTGGAAATTTGGCTAAGTAGGGTTTACCCATCATAAACTTATGACACTTCAATATAAATTTTGTCGGATTTATAAAATAACGGAAAAATCCACCTGAAAAGCTTCCAAAAAGTCCCACTAAAGACAACTAGATTTAAAAATGGCTACTAATAAAATATAATTTTAATATGGACAATATATTCGAATAAATTAATTCAAGTATAGGCAAAATATTTCCGTATTAACTGTGAATTTTGGGCATGAGTTATTATAGTACACGGTTAGTTTGGAATAAGCAATTACAATAAATTTTCACAATTTCACGCTGTTTGAAAAATAAACAATTAAATGCTTTTAAAAATCACCACAAAGCAAAGATTTCCAAGCCATATACTCGTTGTGCTTCAACTCTCATTTCCAATAAATGGGGTGGTTTTGGTATAGCAAAGTAATTTCTAGAAGCACTGTAGAGTTAGCAATTGCTTAATGGGAATGACCTCAAATCATGCATCGCATATGCTTAGTCAGCTGTGTCGTACTCTTTTCGAATCTACAACAACTCATCATAACCATCCTAACTCACAACAAAAAAGATATGACTTCCCTCTTCCGAGTTCCATACACATGCAAATGTTTAGATCCTAAAGTTATTTAAGATTAACAGCCACTTAGGCACAGAATAAATACTAAATATCACTATCATCACTTATGATGAAGATAAAATCACCATAATTTAAGTTGAATATTTATGTTCCCCAATAATAACCTTTGCCTGCTCTTTATGGGAGGTTTGTCAACACCGAAGGATCAGAAAAGGTTGGAAGAGGTTACACTTCAAGATATCTAAAACCTAGTGTTTCTTCGCACTGGCACGCATAGATTGATCGAAATCGGGTATTTCCGAATGCCTCGTATCATATTTGTAGAACAGATACGTAACCAAAATCAAGATATCGTAATGAAAAAGTTTTTATTGGAAAAAATTTTTAACCGATGTGCATCATCTACATTGTCTATAACTAGAGCATGTGAGGATGAAAGGTGTCTTTGAGTATTTGTATACCTTCTTCAATGATATATATATTTTTAGTAATGTTAGTCAAGCCCTAAAAAGTTGGCTCAAGAAACTTAAAGAATATCGACCTACAATCTCTCCGACATCATATAAGACACAGGATTGCTTGAAATCGCAACTCACTGGGTTGAAGAGTCTTTGGCTAGCATTGTCTTGCTAACTCCACCGTCAACAATCTTAGACCCGGAAGCCTTGTTATTCTTCGCCGCTAAGACACCTTGTTTTCAAAATATTCTATTTTGGATTATGTAATTAGCTTGGGCAAGCAACATACATACAAGGCCATCTTTCAAGTATTTATGTTGCTTTTAAGCACACATTCCACAACCTTCCAACAACTCACCTCACAATCGAAATAGGCAATCAAACAAAAAAAAACAAAGCCCCTATTTATAGTAAAATTTAATAAATCGTAAGTGTATTAATTTCAATGCCAATTAGATTAATAATACGAAAAGGGAGAGTTATGATTTCCAACCTTATTATAGGCATCAGGTCAAATCGAATTCGTAGGAGACTTCTTTGAGTGCATTTCTCCAATTTTCAAGAGTTCGCGCTGTAGTATTTGCATGTATATTCATATTTAGTGTATGGGCTTCAACATACATATGTTTGGCCCATCGAGGTCAAGGCTTCACGTTATAAATACAAAATTATGATATCCTCAAATTTTTTCCATATGAGAACCAACTCATCGAGACACCATGTTGAGTCAAAGATATCCGTGTGAGAAAATGATGATGTGTACATAGGTGCTTCGATGGCGGCTTCGATTTGAGGATCTATGAACCTCCCGTCCGCAATTCTTCCTGACAAGGAATCCAAGCAACCCATGTGCATGAAGGTCACTAGAGAGATGGTTATAAAGAGTTTTATGACGACTCGAAGGATTTACAAATACATCCTCGAAACTGACTCAAATTTTTGAGCATAGTATTTATTTATTCCAGATGGAGAGAAGTTATACAAAACATAATTGTTCTTAAGTATTTTGAATGTATAACATTAGGTGATTAATGTGAATAATATGCAATCGATGGTTTTGTCTTTGTAAAATTTTGTTTTACTATTGGTATTTGTTATATTTAGTTGCATCGACTTCCATCAAGTACATGAACCATTTTTTTAAAAATACTATTGATCCCGGATGATTGAAAAAACCCTCTTTGTGGCAGCTCTGCCTATTGAAGGTTTCATCTGTTGTGAAGTTAGTCGTATTTTTAAATGCTTTGATGGCATTTGTGTGTAAGAGCTGGCTAAGCAGAACTTTGTTAAAGTTTTCGCAACATTTGGTTTTGGCGGTAAAAGAGGGGTTGCCACCGCATGTAAGATGTATTAATGCGGCAGATGTGTTTTCGTGGGTCAGCGTGTGATGTCTATCACAATGCGTCACGGTGTGATGCCGAGAGGAGGAATGTGGTGTGAGAACTCCCTGCCTACCACGCATGGCCATTTTGTTTCAGGATCGAAAGGCACTGTTGCCTTTTTTAATTTTTCTGGGTGAGAAAAGTTCACCTGCGAATCATCCATTGCTATAGTTAAGGATATTGGGGCACAACATCGAATGCTATGCCGAGTGATTTGGAGACTTGCTGAATCAAGAAGTTAAAAACACATTTTAAGAAAATTATGTGTTTGATTTGGGTAGTTGAATAAAATCATTAAACACTATCAGGTCTCGGGTTGTGGTTTCCGAAAATTAAAACAAATTTTCTAAAAGAAAATTTGTGCCTGTTGTGAGATGAAACAAAAGAATTACTAAATTTTCAAGTTAAATCAAAGGTGTTTCTAGTGAAATATGTGTCTTGAAAAGGGTTAAAATATATAAAAAAAGAAAAAAAGGAATTTTAGTTAGTTATTTAAATCATATTTTTTTAAGACTTCGAAAAGATGAAATTATTGGTGTCTTTAATTGGGCAGTCCTTTCCGTAAAGGAAAATACTAGGAGTGGTTTAGGAAAGTTAAAAATACTCTATCTTTAATGATTTGGGATGGATGGGAGTTTGTGAAGGAGAAGGGAGAGGTTTCGAATCTGAGCAACCCGATGAGAGAAACATTTAGGAATATGGAAAAGTGAGGATAAGAAAGGCCTTGCCTTAATCTCCACTTCGCCTTAGAATAGGTAAGTAGATACATTACTAGAAAGTAAAACAACTTATGACATAAAAATCTGGGCATGTTTCTTATGATCTAAGACTAATTGAGATAATCTGGGCGATGATGAATTTATTTAATTTGAGATGAGTGATAACGATCCTCTAGAACTTGCCTCTAAAAATTAAAGCCATCAATCATGAAATTTAATCTTACTAGAGTTAAAGTTGATTTTCCAGCTCTCGCTTTTTATAAAATCTCTTTACCCTAGTTTTTCAATTACTTAAATCTCTCCAAGCTAGTGGGGCAATTAAAAGATTATATATTTGACAAATTAGTAGGGAAATTACAAAGAAGATATATTAGTCTATATATGAAGCACTGTATAGTTCTAATACCAAAACCCTATGTCTTGCCTACAAAGACCAAAATATCAAGAGGAATATTTCAAGAAATACTAAGGGTATGAGGTCATGGTGTTGTTCTATAGAGTGTGGGGGCATAAATACTTAGGGAGATAGATGTAACAAAATGGAAAGTTCACATAAATTTTCTCGATAAAACAACAGAAAAATGTTTTAGATGTGGTAAAATTGGACATATTGCCGCAAATTGTAGAATTCCCTAAGAAAATTAATGAAAAGAGAATAATTTCTGTTAAAGATCATATATTCCAAATAGAGGACAATCTTATGAGAATGCACATTATGTTGTCGCCATTGTAATTCTCCACATGGAAGATGTTTTATACTTTTTTTCTTTCATGGTATGACAAATCAAGTTCTATTAATGTGTTCCACATGTCATATGACCAAGAGATTTGTCTGATCAATCAAGATAATATTGACTAGAGTAGTGTATTTTGTCGATAGTCTCAAATCAAACCATCGTGATCGTTCAATTCAGCTTAAAAATTCCCTGTATCTTCATATTACTTTGAGTGATGTTATTTACATTCCAGCCCAAAGAAATTTGTTATCTCTTATACAAATAAGACAACAACGACATTCCATTCACATATTTGATGGTGTATAGAAATTAGAAGTGTACTGACAATAAAATTGTAATGAATGGCGTGGAAGACAATAAATTATTGAAGTTTTGTATGTCGGAGTGTTGTATTTAACAGCCAACTTATTTGTCTGTGAAAATGGTACTGTCATCTTTATTATGGTATGCAATAATTTCACATATGCATGCGAGTATTCATATTATGAAACAACAGGGGTTTAAGGACTTTCCAACAAATTTACAAAAATTGACTCATGTAATATTTCAGATATTGTATAAGTATCAGCAACAAGATTTTCAGAATTTATATAGAGCTACAAGAAAATTGGTTCATACAATCTAATTTATGTGGTCTAATTTATGTATCAATCCACGAATGGAAATAAATACATACTCAATTTCTATCGATGATTTATCAAGGATGTAGCTGGCTTTATCTCATGAAGAAAATGACAAGTTTTTGATAGTTAAGAATGATCTTCGATAACTTAAATGAAGCACAACTTACTATTGGTACTATAAGGATTGATAATGAGGAGAATATACTACATGATTTTGAACATATTTGCAAGAGAATGGCATCAAGCACCAGACCAAAATACCATACAATCAAGTAACAAAATGGTGTTGTCAACAAATGAATAGAAAATTTCTTAATATGGTAAGGTCAATGAGTTTTTAGAATGTAAAATTGATGTTTTGGGAGAAGTCGCGGCTCGTATGGCTACATGAATTCATCGCCTTCCTATCATTAATAAATAGAATCGTATACAGCTGTGGTATAGTCATTTTCCGGGTTAAACATTTCAGTCGCCATTCTCTAAATTTATGCTTTGATTCCTAAACATCGAGGAATAAGATGAGTGAACGGCTAAAAAACGTGTGATATTTTAGGTAGGGTATTCCATGATTCTATAAGGCATATCGATTGTATGATGAAGAGAATACAAAGTTTATTTTGTCAAGAGATGTAATTTTCTCTGACTCGATAAAGATTCCCTCACTATTGATAGACAACTTAATCAAAAAGTAGAAAATGAAAATTTCAAAAGTTTTATATGAATCGTATAATATACTTCCATCCTGTAGATCTATATTAGGACGTACTATGAAAGCCTTCTACTATGAGAAATTGGCTGATGATGATAATTCCATTGCCATTAATGAGGAATTGTTGATGTGCGTTTCTACAGAAACAAATGACAGAATGGCAATAAGTGAACCAGATGAAGAAGATGAGAAACTTATGCAACTTTGAACAACTTCCTACACAACCATTGCAAAGGTCAACTCTGCATTCGAGCATTTCCAAAGAAATATGATGAGTTTAAGGTCATAGTGCCCTAGGTAACTATTCTCATTGTGGAATTTAATTTTTCTCAGGGATTGTGAACCTACTTGCTTTGGAAGAAGTTGCTGTTGCAAACAATGGAAAGATGTCAGCAAGCAAAAGGAATGTCATATGCTCTCATAAAAAATGGCACATGGAGGCTAGTGGATCCTCCGTTGACATCAAACCTATTGGTTGCAAATGGATTTATAAAACTAAGTATAAAGCTTATGGTTTGCTAGACAAACACAAAGCAAGACTTCTGTAGAAGCAGATATGCACAGAAAGAGGACTTAATGAAGGCTAAAGAATTTTTTCTCCCACAAATAAATGGGGAAATATTAGATCTTTGTTTGCTATTGCAGCTCAAAAAGAATGGAAAATTCATCATATGGATGTCAAAACTCATTTTTAAATGGAGATTTGAAATAAGATGTTTATACTTTGGGGTCAGAAGGTTTTTCATAAAGGGAAAGAACAAAAGATTTTGCAAACTAATGAAGTCTTTGTACGGCTTGAAACAAGCGCCATGAGCATGGTATGAGAAGCACTAAACATCTTCTAAATTAAACTATAAACATTTTGACCTAGATTATAATCCCTTTCGTTAATAAAGTTGAAGATCGGGGCTTATATATATAGTTGTATATGTTGATGATTTGATGATCACAGAAACAATGATGAATATATATCATCTATAAATATGAATTGAAAAAGGTTTTTGATATGAAATACGACACTTACCGCCATTATCTTGGTATTTAATTAATCAAAAAACCAAATATATATTCATCTCTCGCAAGAAATATGTTGATAAGTTATTGAACATATATAGTATGATTCGGTCAACGCATTGCTACTCCAATGCTATAATTTGAAACCACTTCCAAAGAAGGAGTCAAGCTTGAAGATCCAACAGTACATGCAACTTGTTGGAAGTTTGATTTATTTGTCTATTACTCGGCCTTGATATATTCTTTGTTGGTCGGAATACTTTCAAGGTTTATGCATCAATTTTGTGAGGGGCATTGCAGCAAAGAAAAGAGTTTTGAAATATTTAAAAGGAACATAAACTTACTTTAATAATCAAATATTCCAAAGTTTTAGGACTTCCATCTGGTTATCTCGTGATTCAAATTTTGATGGAGATAAAGAAAATGGAGTCTCCAACTGATAATTCATGAATCTTGATTTGTAGAATTTAATACAAAATATGTATTGCCTGGATTCTTCTTGATCTAACAATAATATGCTATCGTTAAATACATAATCACTTCTACAAATATTTGCGAATTTGAAACACAATCGCCAATCACAATATCATGAAGAAAGATCAATCACACAAAATACAAATAATTTGGCCTGTTATTAAAGCTAAAAACTATCGGTTTTATATTATGTAATACAGGATCATGGATCATGAAACAATTACATACAAAGTTATAATCCAAGAGCTCTTAGTACATGAGTTAACTCTTTTCATTAATCAAGCCATACAAAATTTGGAAAGTTCCTTAGCCAATTTATCATTCCCGTGACAACCTACCTCATCAGGTAATCCTGCAAATTCGATAGCAACTCATCGAATGAATATTGCTTGCCTTGATCAGGTAACTTTCAATGGCACATCTAATGTGTGAAGGCAGTTAAATCTAATAATACATAACCGATAGTCAATCGCCCCTTTCACCTACATCTCAACTGGTCTCCACCTGATCTAACATGCTGCAAGCATAGTAGTAAATCTTTAGTTGTAATGATACCATTAGAAATTAATTAATAATTAATTCACTTGATTCCTTTACTCTGTATCTTCGCCAAATGATAACTGAAGGTAACTTAACAACTGAAGTTAAACTACTTTACAACTTTCATAATTGCACTTCCAACTCTACATACACCAATCACCTTCGCTACAACTAAGTCCACTCGCATGTCCCACCTAATTTCACTTTTGCGAGCACCTTCGTTAGAATGTTTGCATCTGATCTCTCCATAGGAATGTACCTAGCAACATGATTCTCCTCTGCGACACACCAGATGATGGTACTGCATATCTATATGCTTAGATCAATCATGAAACACATGATTAATCGTTTAATGCAACTCTACTCATCACAATGAATCACCGTTAGATCTAAATGAGAACCAAACAAACCAACCAAGATCTTTCTCATCCGTGATAGCCTCATGTAGCTTGATTCATCAAATGTATTCGCCTAATCGAATTGAGTACCACGATTCGCTTCCTCGGGCGTTCAAGAAATCATCCATGCTAAATATCCCTTGATGTGTTTTTTCCTCGTCCAATGGTTGCTCGCCTCCACCTCGTATCTCATGAAGCTATGCACCACTCATCCATCTATCCGTACCATAAACCATACTCGATGTGCCCTCGAGCATTCTGCACATACGCCTTCCAAAAGAGCTTGGTAGGCTTAACTTGTGTTTCTGACTTAGCTGGTTAACCGTATAGCAAATGCTCAGACTATGTCATCAGATACTAGTGAACCCACTAATTGCAGAGGGAGGATTGTAGTAGCACCACCAGCTCTAGAAGCAGTATCCTCTTCCTTCGCTTTCCCTAGAAGAGGAGTATCCATGGGTTTGCATCTCCTCCATGTGAACGATCTGAGATCTCCCTTGCATACTTGCCTGA
Organism: Pinus albicaulis; assembly: GCA_034641835.2. NCBI lineage: Eukaryota > Viridiplantae > Streptophyta > Pinopsida > Pinales > Pinaceae > Pinus > Pinus albicaulis. The sequence continues at coordinate 142,884 of JAXQQM020081046.1, forward strand.
GACACAAAAAGTTCACTCATCTGCTATATTTCCAATTCAAGGAAATAATGAAGGAGGCCACGTCCATCTCGAACTCGCTTACAAGATCCTCCTTGCATGAGTGTATCAACTTCAATCATCAAAATTTTGGCCATAGTCTGGTAAAATATAAAGGTAACATGTTTAACTACACCACAATTTGGTATAGAGCTTGCATCTCGCTTTCACTTTTGGTGAAGTCTACTTAGTGAAATAGTTGTCTATTCGAGTGTACTAGTTTACCTGAGTGCTTCTCTGTCACCATATAATGCTCTTTTTGGAGTCGGCACAATATGCATCTGTTGAAGATTCTGTAACTTTCAGCTTTTATGCGATTCTTCCTCAATGATCCATTGAGAACATAGTTTTCTACATCCATCCGATGAATGTGCCAAACCTGACCAGACCGAGAGTGCAATGGTCCTTATGGAGGAATAATTTGGCCCTCATAATTATCACATTTTCATCATGTTTATCCTCACCATTCCTCACATTCCATCACCTTCATTTAACCATTTAGCATATCACATCTCCATGGGTTCACCTCTAATATTTTCCAATTTATTTATTTTTATTGATATTTAGAGAATGTGTGATTAATTATTGAAAATTGATATATTTCACTAATATCTTAAATGTGGATGAGTTTTGCAATGTGTAGATTATTTGGAAGAATTATTCAAAATCCTCTTGAATATTTCCTCCACCATTTCAAGGATCAAAGTATAGTTTGTTCAAGCTTATTCCCAAGGAGAAGATCATGGAGGATTTAGAGAAGATCATGGAAGATTCCAAGGAGAAGATCATGGAGATTTGGATAACATATCTTATCCAAGATTTCCAGAGAGATGAGAGTGAGGATTTGAAGGGATCATATCTCGTAATTATAGGGATATTGGTTGAGAGAAAAGTGGATTTGTAATTATGATTTGCTTATCTTGTTTTCTCAAAGCACCTGTATAAGAGCCCGAGTGGGAATAGAATGGAATATAGAATAGAGAAAATAGTAGGAGAAACTTGAGACTTTGAGATTCTTATTTCTTCAAGTTAATTGAAGACAAATTTATCATTTTCTCATGCATTGAATGTTTCAAATAGGCTGAAAGTACTCTCATAATGAGGCAAGTGTGGAGGGTACCCCTACACCGAGCTAAGTACACTTAGTTTATTTCTCAGAAGGTAAATTCTCTCGAATTAGTTTGTTTATGTTTGATTTATTTATTTATGAATCTAATGATCATTCTTAAACTACATATGAAAGGACAAACAAGTATGTTTAAGCAGCACTCTTTCTATTGACTCAAGATTTTTAGTTGATTTCCATATCGAAATAATTTCTAAACTAGTTTGCTTATGTTTGATAAGTATTGATGAATCTAATGATCATTCTTAAAATCGTATATGAAAGAACAAACAAGGCTTAAGTTAAGTTAATTCTTCTATCGACTCAAGATTTCCAGCTAGGAATTCATATTTACATGCCTTTACATGATTTGATTTTTCTATGAATCTTAATCTTGTTTTTTCTCGTATACGAAGAGACAACCAAAAGATTAAAGCAATACCTTCATCTGATCAAGAGTTCAAACTAAGATTCATCTTTTCCTTTTCTGAATTCCTCGGTTTTCACAATAGCATTGATGATAAATGAAATAAATGATGAAGGACAACCAGGACCTCTTTTAGTGAAGAGCCTCTTCAATTATTACTTCATGTACCTTAATCTATTGTTTAGAATTTAGAAATTATTTAAGTTATATTTATATTTGTAATATGCATTTCCCTAATCATCAATAATTCATCTTCTAAACTTGACTATGGTTGAAATCCATATATTTTGGAGATGCTTCTAAGTTCTCTGAGCCGGTTGATAGTTAAATGCTCATATTAATTTCTGATGACATTATTGACATTTGGTGATTTTGATTATTAGGAAGCTTATAATACTTCAACCTAGTCGATTAGGAATATTGTTTGAAAGCACATTAAAAAATAATAAAAAACTTAGTATTTCTTTGGGTTAGATTTCTTATGCCTAGGATAGAGATTAGAAGGATAGAATCATTGAATAAAAGCCCTTAAATATATATATATATATATATATATATATATATATATATGTATATTTATATATATAAAAAAATAAAAATAAAAATCCATTTTCCCAACAAGATCTAAAATGACATGATGTTAAAAAAACCATTTGGAGGGTATGTCATGACAAGGATCTTCTTAAATCCTTGTCCACAATCTAGAGTGATCATTAGGGATGAATCTTCAATTCAGAAGTTGAAAGAACAAAGCATCGATGAAAAGAATCCACAAGAGGAAAAATTAGAATCTTCTTCTAGCAAGAAGATGAATGAGTCATGGATCATATACGATGACGATCAAACATTAGAACCTGAAATTGAAGAGTTTCTAGCATGCATATCAAAATATCCCCCATGCATTCCAGATTTTGAACAAGTGACACTCGAAGAATTCTGTGACATAACAACTAAGGAGAGCCAAGGAAACAAATATTATCTTAAAACTTGGTCTCAATTAACCATTGGATCACAATACCACTCCATTTTTCAATGTTCTTTCTCATCAAATCTTTATGAGCAGATAAATTTTCATGTCCAAGGATTTATTAAAGTACATTTTTCAAACTTGGATGTGAGTTTAATTCTCATCTTGTTACGCAAATGGATGCACTGGAAATGTTCTTATACTTGAAAAAATGTATTTTTCTACAATAGAGTAGGTAGGATATTATTTTCTTCAGTTTCAATAATTATGCTCTCCTCCTGCGTTTTCACAGGATCTCGAGGATCAGAAAGTAGGTTTTCGATAAACATTTTCAAGAATGAATAAACTAAGGGTTTGCAATATGTTTGATCAAAGACATCTTTAAATCTGAAAATCACTTTGTATCCATTTGTTAATATATATATATATTAAAAAAAAAATTACTTCTAAAAACTAACAATTTTCTGAGAATAGGATTCAATTTCATTTTTTTTAGATTTTTAATAAAAAAAATAATAATAAAAAAATTAAAAAAAAAAAACTCATTAAAATTAAAAAAATAAAACAAAACAATTAAAAAAAGCCATAAGACCACGTAGGATAAAAATAAAAATAAAAAAAATTACGTAGTTTGACAAATTATCCCATGCACATTGACATGTGTTGGCACATCTCGTGTGGCCATTGTTTTTTTTTTTTTTTGCTTTCTATCTGAATTGCAGTCTAAGGCTTCAGCCATTGCAAAATTCCATTCACACCTGCAAAAATCCCCGCAAAGCAGATATCAATCCAATATTTAGTGTATGGCCATCATTTGCTTGCTTTATGACTGGTTTCCAGATCAATCCATTCTTGGGCTTCAGCCTTTGTCATCCTAAATTGCAACCTACAATAAAATACAACCCTACATGTCAACCAAATATTTACTGACTGGACTGATGGAAAATATTTGTTTATGTGGTGCTTGCTCGACAGATTCAGATCCATGGATCATTGCCATTTAGTTGGGCATAATATTTCAACTCCAATAAAATATTTTGGTGGTTGTATAACAAAATAATGTGGGGAACGTATGGTTATTAGTGCGGAAGTTGCAGAAGTTGCGGGGTCAATCCCGGTTGATGCGTCAATTTTCACAACTGACACCAATTCAACATTATGCATAACATTTGTTTGCATTATTTCTTAAATCATGGTCACATAACAATTCCTTCCTATCGTGACTACCCTGCAAATCCACCTCCTGCTTGTTTGGGGTAACACCAGCTCTTGGAGCTAACTTGGCCTGAGTATCGAATTGCAGATTTGGGACATTGTTGGTCAAGAACACTTCCATGGTGGGGCATTATTCTTGTTTATGATGTATCTGACAAATCATCTTTCAACAACATTAGAAACTGGATTAGAAACATTGAGCAGCATGCATTGGACAACGTGAATAAAATATTATTGGGCCACCAAGTTTTCGTGAAGACTTCCACCGCAACATAACGAACCCTATCATAACCAATGCACGCCAACTAGATGTTAGCCTAGCTTTAGGCAAGTGAATCACACAAATTTTGAATTTAGTTGTATCGCTTGTAAACCGTAGAATTAGATTTCAATGCGCTATTGGCAACGAAAATCTGGATTCGACCACAACAACCATCCAATTTCTAAAAATGGAATAGTTGAAAGGCATGCCATAAATGTCGAACAAGATTGTAGAGATTGCCAAAATCACATGAAACCATCTTCCATTTGCACATCAAGGGTTCTCAAACACAAACACTATCATCATCAGGCTCACGTGGAAGCTTGACAATGTTTAGGATCCAACAATGAAGGAGGTAGTTACTAGATTGCAACTCTTGCGATCGACGTGGCTTGGCCGAACCTTCAAAATTTGCGTGATCAGATTCTTATAAGGAGCACTTTTATTTACCTCACCGTTTGATTCTGTTGATCACAAATAGGTGTGTCCTAATGGTTCAATGCTCATCATTGAACAAGACATTTACAAAGCCTTGCAAAATACAATGGGATGTTCCATGGGATGAGTTACTGTCCTTGGAATTGGTTAAAGGAGATCAACAATGCATCTCAGAAATTCTGCATCTAAGAAACTTTAAAAGATTTGAATGCTTTGTCCGGGTTATAAAGCTCCTTGTAGAGAATGAACAAGAAGGGACAAGCCAAGCAACGATGATATATTCTTTTATACAAAGGTTGTGATTTCAAGATGTTGAGAGATCAACGAGAATTCGTGGCTTGATCGACGTGGCTTGGCAGAAATTTGTTTGTTAGCAAGATAATTCAATGCACTAAGATTAAATGAGCACAAGTGCATTATCACAATATCTCAATAAATGTTGTGGCACGCCCAGTTCTGGCTTGTGTTGTTGTAGAAAATGTTGTGTCATCATTGAATAGATTGTTCGAATCTGGAAATTCTATATGCAAGGAGAAATCACCAAGACTCTATAGGGATCAACAGCCTCCATGAAGGTCAACGATGGAGAGCCTTTGGATATAATGAATGACGTGCTTCTAGTTCCATTGCCTTCAATAACTTTGAAGATCCAGTTATTATACACCCGTCCTAGAAAGGGTCATCATCGCGACATTTCTCCTCTGATTGCAGTGTTTTAATGATTCTTAAACAAAAAAATCAACCTTCTTGCAAAACAATAAAAACAAATTGAAAAAAGTATTACGCAATCAAATGATTACATTGCATGAGGACATGCAATAAGTTTAGTTGGGGGAAATAAAATTATGTTGGGTTTTTAGAATTGTCATTCATTTTAAAGTGAATTTGTGGGAAAAAGTTAGGATGCATATACTAACAAGTGAAATGAGATTGGTGTTGTTTGTAGGTCAAAGTGAAGCTTATGCAAAAAGCCTCAACATTACTATGTGGCACCCTTTTCATCCATGATTACTGTAACTTCGGAAAATAATTAAAAAATGGACATTTCATAAATTCTTGAAAATGAGCTAATTTGTTTTTGAGTCACTTCATACAAGAATGATTGACGGAGATGGCACACAAAGGCGACAATTTTTATGCAGGAATGGTGCTAATTTTTTCAGGTTTGAAGATGATCTAATGCAAAATTAATTTTTAGAAATCACAATGAAACATGCATCATTGGACGCTTGAAGGAACTAATTCTTCACTGCACACATCATGACATTTTCTGCTACACAAAAATCCTTCTGCGTCATGAGTACTCACATTTTCCCTTCCAAGCGCCTTAATCATCCCTATGTTGCAGCCCATCTTCCATTTCCTTATCCTTCATGACTTCATACATGCCTATTTTTTTGAACAACATACATCATTTCCTTCTTATTTTTCAGCTCATTTTTCCTTATCAATAAAATTCCCAAAGCTCTCTTTCCATCATTACATTTCCCTACCACATACACTACCTGATTCTGAGATCTTTTCATCTATAGTCCTACCAATCATTTTGTACAAACTCACTTTGACTGATGTGGGATTCCTTAAGGCCCACCTTTCAATAAGTCTCGACCCATTGACTTCGACACCTTATCTGGCATAGAGACTAGAGTCCTCATTAGTACCTTGAGGCTTGTATGCCCTAATGACAGGTTCTCTCACTGACAGTCATGGGAATACATCAATTTCCCTTGATCGTTGAATCTTGCAAGTGGCTCGACATCAGATCATTTATTCGCACTTCGCAAGATGTACTAGGGTACCTTGGCACCATTAACATCAATGGTGATTTTGCCTCGCTTTGGTTAACGAAATCCATTAATGGTCAGTAATTCAATGACTTCTTTTCATGCTCGACACTAACACATTCATTCGCATGACTAGAATTGTACCATCATATTTTTGAAGCAGTTGAAGACTATATATTTTTTATGACCCTATCATCAGTTGCGACAGAATTCCTTTAGCCATATGAGAGTACCACAGTTCCACTTTCATACATCATCTTCATATACATACAACCAAGAAGCAGTACATATTCCTTCACTTCATCCAGCAGCATGATATTCACATGATCCAACACCATGATATTTTCCTGATCTAGTAGCACGACATCTTCTCTCATTCAAATCAGCATGACATTTTCCAGATCCAAAAGTAGTAGCAGCAGTGACATTCATATTGCATAGTTCATCAACTGTTTGGGTAAGTGAAGGTATGTTATTTTCTAATTTTTAATCAAAAAATTTCCTACATGTTGAAAGTAAATGAACTTGGAAAATTCGCTCACCATATTACATCATCTTTCGCCTTTTGTAAACATAACACATCTTCAGTTTGGGGGGGGAATATTCGTAACCATTTCATTCCATTCATCATCTCACATATTTTCGACCAATATGATTGTTCCAAACTACACTTCGTTGCAATTGATACATTAATATCTATTTTAGCATGATTCAAAAATATGAGAAAAGGTTTTCTTATTTATATTAATGACTTATCATTTCCAGTACATGACTTATTATTTTCAGTACATGTGTTAAGAAAGAGAAGAAAGAAAAGAAATAAATGTTGTTAACACAAGAACCAACATTTTTATATTCATGGTTGTTAACACAAGAACCAACCATAGAAAATATATTAGTTACGATACATGTATTTCACAACCTGGAATGATACATTGTTAGTAACCAAAATCATGCAAAGCCAAAAGTTTTTTTACCCATGCAAGGTTGCATGAGGACATGCAACAAATTTAGTTTGGGGGTATGTTGGGTCTCGTAACTGTCACATTTTCATCATGTTTATCCTCGCCATTCCTCACATTCCATCACCTCATTTAACTGTTTAGCATACCATCTCCATGGGTTCACCTCATTATTTTCCAATTTATTTATTTTTTATATTATTAGACAATGTGTGATTGATTATTGGAAAATTGACATATTTCACTAATATCTTAAATGTGGATGAGCTTTGTAAATGTGTAGGATTATTTGGAAGAATTATTCAAAATCCTCTTGAATATTTCCTCCACCATTTCAATAATTCAAAGGATAACTTTTCAAGCTTATTCCAAGGAGAAGATCATGGAGATTTCAAGGCGAAGATCATGGAGATTTGGATAACATACCTTTATCCAAGATTTGTGAGAGATGAGTGAGGATTTGAAGGGATCATATCTTGTAATTATAGGGATATTGGTTGAGAGAAAAGTGGATTTGTAATTATGAGTTGCTTATCTTGTTTTCAAAGCACTCATGTATAAATAGGAGTGCTCTTTCTCCAAGTGGGAATAGAATGGAATATAGAATAGAGAAGATAGTAGGAGAAACTTGAGACTTTGAGATTCTTATTTTCTGAAGTTAATTGAAGACAAAATTTATCATTTTATCATGCATTGAATAAGTTTAAGTAGCTGAAAGTACTCTCAGTGTACGAGGCAAGGGTGGAGGGCACCCCCACATAGATCTAAGTACACTTCTTAGTTTATTTCATAGCTGCAATTTCTGAATTAGTTTGCTTATGTTTAATTTATTTATTGATGAATCTAATGACCATTCTTAAACTGCATATGAAAGGATAAACAAGTGTTTAAGTTAAGCACTCTTTATATCAACTCAAGATTTTCAGTTAGAATTCATCGCAACTGCAATTTCTGAACTAGTTTGCTTATGTTTGATTAATTTATTTTTAAGTATTGATGAATATAATGATCATTCTTAAACTGCATATAAAAGGACAAACAAGTGTTTAAGTTAAGCACTCTTTCTATCAACTCAAGATTTTCAGTTAGAATTCATCTTTACATGCCTTTACATGCTTTGATTGCTGATGGATCTTAATCTTGTTTCTTTCTGCATACGAAAAGACAAACCAGTATTTAAGTTAAATACTTCTTCTATCTAATCAAGAGTTCAAAACTAAGATTCATATTTTCCTGCTTTTCTGAATTCCTGTTTTCACAATAGCATTAATGATAAATGAAATCAATGATGAAGGACAACCAAGACCTCTTTTAGTGAAGAGTCTCTTCAATTATTATTTCATGTATCTTGATCTATTGTTTAGAATTTAGAAATTAATTAAGTTAGATTTATATTTGTAATATGAATTTCCATAATCATCAATAATTCATCTTCGAAACTTGAATGTGGTTGAAATCCATATATTTTGGAGATGCTTCTAAGTTCTACAAACCCGGATTGATAATTAAATTCTCGTGTTAATTTACCCAGTAAATTGACCCAACAAATACCTTGTGTCAGGTGCAAAGGTCTCTCCATAATCTATCCCCTCAATCTGTGAGAAGCCCCGAGCCACAAATCTAGCCTTGTCTTTCTCAACACTCCCATCAGCAGCTTGCTTTACCTTGTAGATCCATCTCGAACCTACCACTGATTTATCAATTAACATTGGAACAATTTTCCAAGCACTGTTTTTGAAAATGGAGTCATACTCCTCCACCATTGCATCTACCCATGTGGGCTCTTGCACTGCTTCCTGACGGGAATATGGTTCAGTCACAATACATTTGCTCATGAGAGCCAGGTATCCAGTAAATCAGTCAAGTGATTGTCTTTGTCTGCGCTGTGAAGTAGGGACTCCTACGTTCTGTGCAACATCAAGTCTCAACCTATCAACTTCTATGGTACGCCTTCTGCTAGTTCTGATGGTTGGCTCTGTGTGAGTGGACTCCTCCAATCCATGAACCTTCCTTTGGTTGATCCACATCTAGAGACTCATCTTTGGGAACCAACAACCCCTCCTCCACCTGCAAGTCTAGCTCCCTGTCAAGCGACAACCGCATGGCTTTCCCCTCATCGAATTTTATATCCCGTCGCACCACAGTCATTCGACTATTTGGAAAATACACATGATAATTATGGGGTGTTTCTATGTACCCCACAAAAATCCCAACTTTAGCAGTCGACTCCAGCTTCTTCCTAGTGTCCTTGGTCACATGCACATAAACAGATGAGCCAAAAATCTTAAAGAGTGAAACATCTAGTTTCTTACCAGTGAAAGCTTCTTCAGGTGTACTCATGCCAAATACTCTATGAGGACAATGGTTTTGCACATAAACCGTAATGTTGCATTCTTCCACCCTCAAATGCATTGGTAGGCCCTGATCATGCAACATCGCTTGTGCTGCACCCATGATCATTCCGTTCTTCCTCTATGCGACCCAATTTTGCTGTGGGCTATGAGGCACTATGAGTTCTCTTCGAATTCCTTCTTTGCTGCAGAAGTTCTTGAATTCGTTAGAGATTTATTCTCCCCCATTATCGCTCCTAAGAGCATTCACTTGATTCCCCGACTCTTTCTCCACCAATGCCTTAAACTCACAGAACTTTGAGAATGTTTGATCCTTCTTTTGCATGAAGAAGATCCAACATTTACGAGAAAAGTCATCAACAAATATTACATAGAACTTATGTTTTGTTGTTGAAGCAACCGAGAACGGTCCACACACGTCTGTGTGAACTCTCTCAAGGATCCCCGAAACACAGTTCTCCTTCTCGTTAAAGGTGGAATTTACATACTTCCCCATGGTGAAACCCTTGCACTGACCTAACTGAGCAAGTGTTCCCATTGGAAGTCCAATAGATATTTGCTGCATGACTTTCAAGGCTCCATGATGAAGATGGACCAATTGCCTGTGCCATAATTCGCCCTCATCCTGGCTCACCACTTTTTCCGCCTTTCCCATCATGGTAGCACAACCATCTACCTCTAGATTGTAGAGATTATTAACTCGAATCCATATCCTCTTGGCTTGACCCATTATGTTATGCCGCAAGAAATCTTTTCCTTCGCTGAAAACAACGTCATAGCCTCTGTCCTCCAACATTGCAATTGAGACCAAATTTTTCTTCAAACCTGGAACATGCATAACATCTTTCAATTGAAATGGTTTACCAAACTCCCTTTAAAAGGTAATGGTAACCAATCCCGGTAGCACTGTACCATCTATCGTCGCCCATATCTATATGCATTTGGAGATCTTTCTCCTCCAAGTCACTAAAAAGTTCCTTATCTCACGTCATCTGAAAGGAAGCGCCACTATCCAAATACTACACCACTCCTAATGCACTTGACACCATGCATGCGATAAAAGAGATGTCAAGCTCAAATTGCGAGGCAAGGGCCTCAGCAGCTGTAGCTCCAGCAGCCTTCATGTTCTTCTTCTTTTGCAGACAGTTAGTAGCAAGATGCCCATGTTCGTGATAGTGAAAACACTTCACCTTGGACATATCCAGCTTCTTGCCTTTAGACTCAGATTTAGAATGGAATTTATTCCCATTCCCCTTCTTCGCTTTGGCAGCCAAAGCATAACCCTCTTCATCATCATGCTTTGATGAAGAGCCATATCTGGTGTTTGGCCTGAACTCCTCCTGCACTAGATCCGACCATAGTCATTCCTAATTCGAAAATTTTTCCCATTTGTTGACAAAGCCTTCATAATTGTGCCAACTCTTAGGAAGTCCCAAGAGAGCCAAGATCACCAAATCATCATCAACAATAGTTATTCCCACACTCCCCAGTTCATCCCGAAATTGGACAAACTTTGTGAGATACTTTGGAATGCTGTCGCCCTTTTCCATCTTGATCTTTCTAAGTTTATCTTTGAGCGCAAATTTCCTATGGTCACTGCTGCTTTGGAATAGATCCGTCAAAGCCTTCCATATATCATATGGTGTGGCTTTCCCATGCAGGCTTGAGACAATGTGGTCTCGTACTCCCTGCAACAGAATCCTCCTTGCCTTTGCCACTTTCTTTCACCATGCATTAAGATTTGCAGCATCCGCAGCATCTGGCTTAGGAACATCTTTTTCAATGAATTCCTTCAAGCCATTATCTTCGAGTACTACCTCCATTCTGTCCTTCCAAGAAATGTAGTTTGAGCTTCCCTCAAGTGCATAATCTAACCTCAAGCCATTGAAAGCCATTTTGATCTTGAATTAGCTGTAGCGCCAAGAAATTCTTTTTGCAAATTCGAATTCTTTCCACCAACAAACTCAGCTCCTGCTTCAAAATTGCAATTTCTTGTGCTCTAATACCATGTAGAAATTTAATACAAAATATGCATTTCCTGGATTCTCTTGATATAACAATAATATGCTACTATTAAATACAGAATCGCTTCTACAAATCTTTGTGGAATTTGAAACACAATCACCAATCACAATATCATGAAGAAAGATCAATCACACATAACACAGATAATTTACCAGGAAAGCATAAAGCTAAAAACCCCACTATATTCTATTATGTATTATATCATGGATCATGAAACAATTACATACAAAGCTCTAATCCAAGAGCTCTCAGTACATGAGCTAACTATCTCACACTGTCATACAAAAATTGGCAAGTTCCTTAGCCAATTTACTGTCTCCAGACAACCTGCCTCTACTGCGCAATCCCAGCTGATAGCAATCCTTGAATGAATGGAATCCTGCTTGCTTTTACTGCACAATCCTCATGGGAACATCAATGTGTGTGTGGTTGCATGTGTGCAGCCGATAATGTCACAACTGATAGTCAACTGTCCCTTTCACCTACATCTCAACTGGGTCTCCACTGACATGCATACAGTTAATAGTAGTAAATATTCAGTTGCATGTGAGGCCACTGATTGTGAATTAATTAATAATTAATTCACTTGATCTCTCACTAGTGTATCTTCAGTTACAACTAGCCCAACTAAGTTAAACTACTTTATAACTTTCATAACTGCACTTCCAACTCTGTCACAACTTCGAATCACTCAGTTACAACTAAGTCCACTTGCATGTCCCACCAACCAACCTCTTAACTTGAAATTCATATAGCTAACTGATTTTCCACTTCAGCGAACTATTTCCAAGTGCTCATTGAGAATAGATTATTGTTTATTGTACAACTATTATTAAGGGATAATAATAGTCGACATGCATCTATAAATAGACATGCAATCTATAAATATAACTTGCACATACATCTATAAATATAATTTTCTCATGCATCTATAAATATACATCCACCTAAAAAATAGCCTGAGGCTCCATCCTAGTGTAGGTGCTTAATTTTCACTAGGATCTTCTTGTTGAATCTCAACAAGATCAACAGTCATCAGTTGCAGATTGCGCAAGCAATCTGTTCCTGTTGATTCTACCACCGAAGCTGAATATGTTGCAGCAGCTCAAGCCACTAAGGAAATCATTTAGCTTCAGAAAATAATCGAAGATTTGCAGGAGAAACAAAAAGCCTCAAATCCTCTATTTGTCGACAACTCTTCTGCAATTCAATTGGCCAAGAATCCTAAGTTCCATGATCGAACCAAACATATCAAAACCAAGTATCATTTGATTCGACATCATATAGAGGCCAAAACAATTCATCTGACACATTGCCCTACTTCAGAACAAATTGCAGATATATTTACCAAAGCATTAGGACGTGAAAATTTTGAAAAGTTCAGATCTTTACTTGGCATGTTAGATAACCCTTCGGATTAAAGGGGGATGTTAAACTAATCCTTCGGGATTTTTTGGTTAGTTATAACTTATTTTCTGTTATTCCCATATGGAGAGAAGTTATACAGACTAACTGTCTCCCAGTGGTCTTTTGAATGTATAAATATTAGTGATTAATGAATAATATGCAATCGATGGTTTTTTTCTTTGTGAAGTTCTGGGTTGTCACATCGTAGTTGTAGTTTGGGTAATTATTGGAGGTGAAGGGGGTATCGAATGTGGAATTAACAGTGGGCATTTAGGTCTACCATTGAATACAACTGTAAGTAAGAAGGAAAACACAAAGTGATAGATTAAGAACTGCAAAATAACAAGGAAAACACAAAGTGGTAGATATGGAAAGAAAACAAAGAGGTATTTTGGTCCTTCCAAATTTAGATGTAAATGTTGCTTATGGAAATGACACATTTCATGTATAAAACAAGATGGCAATGAGGGCCAACGGCCGGTGGGCAAAGTGGTAATGGGTGCAAGCTGGAACCCAATGGGCGAGCACATGTGACCTGATGCTAATTAGTGGAAGGTGAAGCCCAACGTAGAGATAAGATTTTGTCTGCCACTGGTCCCTCCTCTACCTTTCGCTGTTTAACTTTGTACCCTTTGCGGTCCCCCCATTCCTTTCGTTGCTTTGCTGTGTAGCCTTTAAACAATGATTACTTGCTTAGTGTCGTCTTTGTCAAGTGGGCGAGAGTGTTTGGTGTCTTCTTGGTAATGTGATTATGTTCTGTAAGCTTAATTTAAAACTACTTTAAAAGAAAGGTTTGGTAAAATAAATAAAAATCATATTAATACACAAATGCTTGACATATTTTTAGTCAAATTCCTTATGATTTCATTGATTTTATATAAAATTGATTAAAAAGTATAAATCCTCAAGATAAGATCATTTTGATAGACAAATACTTGGACATATTTTTAGTCAAGCATGTCTTTGCAGTGAGTCACTTTTATGTACATAAAATAATTTTGTTTGTAGATAGCAATTTTATATCTAATTATTAAACATATGAATAGTTAAGAACAAGAAAATTGAGGTGGTGAATTTAATTATCAAAATTATTTAATAATTATATTTATTAAAGGTTTTAATAATTTTTGTTTTTTTATTCTACATATAAATAGAATTTATTTTAAAATTGGAAAAAAATAATTATTAAAATAATAAAATAATTAAAAAAATCAAAATATTAAATATACAAAAATAAATATAAATTTAAAAAATATACAATTATCAAAATAATAAATATAAAATAGTTTTAAAAATTAAAATATGAGTTATATAATAAATAAAATATTAAAGCTATGCAAAGCAAAACCTAGCGAAAAAATAATCCTGTAATTACCATTTAGTTTCATTTGTTTTTGTCTACGGAAAACAATGGACCAATGGTGGAGAAAACTTCATCACCACCTCTTCTTTTCTATTGCTACACGTACCAAAAGATAAAAGGGATCACTATTAAAGGACGATTCTTGGTGGAAGTATTTGAAGAATAATGGCACTAGCAAGAAAAAAGTTTTACTTTATTTATATTTTTATTCTGGTAAGAAAATTATTAGAAGGGGAGGTGTATTTTACGGAGATTTTTTATTTGTTTTAATTTTTATTTGTTAAATAATTCAATAAATGTCAAACCATTTAAAGTGGAAGTTTTTTTTTTTTTTAATTATTATGAAATATCTTAATTTTAAAATAAAAGTGTTTTGAGTAAATTTATGAAATAAAAATCAATAGAAAAATCTATTTTTCCCTTTTTTTCTTTTATTTATTATGGTTGAATAACTTTTATGAAGTATCTTAATTTTAAAAGTGCCTGACTAAATTTATGAAATAAAAATCAATAGAAAAATCTATTTTTCCTTTTTATTTATTTATTTATTATGGTTGAATAACTCAATAAACCTCAAGTCACTAAAGTGAAGGTCTTTTCATGAGGAATCTTATTTTTTAAGAGTAGTAAATTAAATGTATGAAATAAAAATCAATGATGAAGAAATAAATCTTCATTTTATGAGTGGCAAAGTAAATTTATGAAAGAAAAAAAATGGTGAAAAAAAAAGAACATTTACTTTAGATTAGATTGTATAATTGTTGAATTTTATTTTATTAATTATTATAATATTATAATGATTATTATTTTTAAGTTTTATGTGTTTTTAAAGATATTATATTTTTATTTTTTCCAAGTTTAATGATAAAAAGACAAAGATTTGTTAATCTTTATGTTAGTTTCTACATGTTTGGGATAGATTCTACATGTTTTCAAGCCCTTTTTGCATATTTGGTTTACTTTGCAAAATTTATTAGTTATTAGTAATTAATATATTATTTTTTCAAAGATAAGGAGTTTTGATGAAACTATGATCTTTGCATTGACATTGACAATGTTAAGTAATAAGGTTTTACTATGAAAATGTGGTTTGAATTTAAAGGTTGAGGTATGCAGATTCTTATATGTTGTTCAAACAGAGATTAGAGGAGGGAAATTGAAGAGGTTTACAAGCAAAAGGTTTAAATGAGATGAATTTTAGCCTTCATAAATAAATAAGTTTCTTTGTTTTAGTGTAGTGGCAACATAGTATTCTTGTGGAAGCCATGTTTCGTCAAGAGATACTTGTCGTGGACAAATCCTATAGTACTTAGAGAACAATCTATGAGGGTAGCAACAATGATATCAATATTTTTATTTATGTTTTGCATATCCTCATCTCCTAATCAAGTTTATGTTTTAACTCCATTGTTTTGATGTTAACAATAGCCAAAAGGAACTTAAATGACCGTCTTAATGGAAACATATTGCTTCAAGATTAGCTTATCAGCACTAACTTCAGTAATTATTGGTATGATCCAAGCCCAACTTTTAGCAAGGGGAAGTTGTCAGTTATGCTATGTGGATTAAAGGAGAAACATTTGTTGCATCGCTCAAACCTTGATTAAGAAATTGAGAATTCCTAGTGGTACTACACCAATCACCACCTCCACGTCATTTTATCTTATAAAAGAGCAATGCAAAGGGAGAATATTCTAGTGGAATCTTGTTGAGAAGACATGCGGTCATGAATCTTCTTGTGTCATAATCAAGTTCCATATTTCAAGACATGTCACACTAAACCAATGGTGCTAAGAATCTGTATTATTTATATTGTGCATGATTTTGTATCATTTACTTTATGCATGTAAATAATTTCTTATTTGCATAAGGTGGCAATGTCAATATAAATCTATCTAAACAATTTCTTTTCCGAAGTTTCAAATAAACAAGATTGTGGCAACAACTATTTGAGTTAGTGCTAAAAAAAATCATGGATATGGTGCCATAAGAGCTCCTAAAATATCTATTTGATGTCATGGACATCAAATGGGATGCATTCTAGCATATTTGTTTAAGTTGAAGTCATTTTTGTTCTTTTCGATCATCTTAATGACTTCAAAAAAGGAGATCGAAAATGTGTGGACTACAAATTGGAACTTTTATGTAATTTAAAATAATAAAAATCTTATGTGTGCAATTGGCACCAATCCAAAGAATCAAATGAATCTTGGGCTAGCTCTTGGACTAATTCATGATGATAAGCAAAGAAAATGGCTTAATCATAACGATGAAGATAGATATTTAATTGGCCATGGACGATATTTGAAGATCTTACATTCCACATTAAATATATTAGCATGTCTTAAGAAGCAAGGATAAAGTTTGAACAACTCTTTGGGAAGAAAAATTTAATATTTGTTCATCAAGTGGAAATCTACTCATCACCCTTGATTTTCCAAAACTTCATCAATTTGAGAATTATATCACACAATTTAAGCTCTTAAGGCTCTATCTTAGTGATTGTAAAGCAGATGATTAGGAAATAATGACTATTATATATAAATTTAAAGCCCCTTTTGATATTTTTGTCTCTATTTTTTATTAAATTAGAGATGCAGCACATAAAAACTATAATATTCCTACTTTTGAGCTATTTTTTGATTAATTGACACATGAGCAAGATAATTTTTCATATGGGTGCATTTTGATACATGTAGTAAGGAAACCATATTGTTTTCTTATAATCACAAGGGCTCCAAACCCTTCAAAAATCTATTTAAAGGATCCAAAAAACCCATGACTACAAAATCACCTAAAATGTCTCCTCATCCAAAGTCTCAATAAGGCCCCAATTCAAAGGAAAGCAAACCACTTAGATCTTGATCCTTTGTGGTGAATATGGGCATCTTAGCATCCATTTTGGGAGAAGATGCAAGAGTTGGAAGTTGCCATGAAAATACACAATATTCAATTTAATTCTTCAACCTTTTCTACTTCTTCTAAGCCTCATGCTATTTCTACAATAGTATGTCAACCATCTCATGAATGGATCTTAGACTCATATGTCTCTCAGAATATGACCAATTGTAGGGATATTTTCTCCAGTCTTCATGATTGAATATCCAATTTTTTTTTTGTTAATGATATCTCTCTATTATATGTTGTAGGAATAGGAAAGATAGATCATCCTAGTGGGAAATTTAACAAGACATCTTATGTTCATGATCTCTCTACAAATTTTCTTTCAATATTTCAAATACCTCATTTTGGTGATAGGAAAAATATTAAGTATTATCTAATGATGTAATAAATAGAGATCTAAAGGGTCCATCAATTTGTATTAGCTTCAAGACATGTTGATGAATCTTTAAGGTCATATATATTTAATGAGTTTAAATCTTCATAACGTTTCCACCCTTCTTGCTCATGTCTATGACTTGAGAAAATTTTGGTATGAGAAATTTTGGTCATTTGAACAAATGCTACAAGCAACTACCATTGAAGCACCAAATGGTGCATGTTCTACTCATTATATCATGCAACAATGGTATTTTTAATGGTTTTGATTTGGGTAAGCATCACATCGATCCCTAATTCCTTCTAGTCATCGATGGCCAACATCAATCCCTCTTTCATTAGTTCACAATGATATCAATGGGTCATTTCCTAATCCATTATTTTAGGAGCATGATATATTCTCACTTTCAATGATGATCACATAAGGCACGCTTGGGTTTACTTCTTGAAGTGAACTTTTCAATCTCTTTGTTTCTTTTAAAGCATTGCTTGAAATGAAATAAGGTCAAATATTCTAGAAGATTCACATTTATAATCGCATTCACATGCAACATATTGTGATTTATACTCCATAGAAGAATGGATACATAATGAAAATGTAAATAAATGGAAAAATTTATTGTTCAATAAAAAAAAAATAGCACTATGGTTTTAATAAGCAGAAGTTATAAATAATGATAATCAAATTGTACTCTTAAAAAAGTTGCAATGAATGAACTCCAAAAGAATTTGTCTCAAATCAAGATTGATGTCAAACACTTTAAAGTGTCGAACTATGAAGCATGGGAACATATTAATAATGAAAAACATATTGAAATGTAATAAAAAGGTGAGCAATGCATTTTTGCTATTTATGTTGAAGATGTAAAAGTCGACCAAATTTTTCCTTCTCACACTTCATAGGTTTTCTTGAAGAGATATGTTCAATTGGATGAACTCTCATTGGCTTGCATGCTTACATCTTATTTACCACTTATCTCTTCTTCTTCTACTTCTTTGGGAATTGTATCTTTTTCAAATGATGATTCTTACTCATACGATGATGAAACTAAACCAACAACTTTAATTAATCCTCTTAAAGTTTAATCAATGGTTTATTATTCCAATCTCACACCTTCAATGGTTCATTCAATATATAGATCATGCATATCAAATTGCTCCACTTCTAAAATGGGTTGAAAGAAGAAGGGAAACCACCAGTACTTTAGTTGATAATATGTCAGGTACTCACAGGACATGCTCTTGGTTTTGTATAAGTCATTAAGCTCTTACGATGCATCATAGTGAGCCAAAATATCCTCAAACTTATAAAGAAACAAGTAGTCAACTTTAATGGGAAGCAATTATGCAAGAACAAATGAACTCCATAATGAAATGTGACTTTAGGGACATTATCTACATGAAGGCTAAATTATTTAGTGCAAATTGGTGTACTTAACCAAGTTTTTAATATAGGGTAACATGAATACACTTAATTCTTCCATGCAATAAAAGGTTCATCACAGGTTGAAGGTATTTATTACTTGAAAACTTTTACTTCTATTACAAATATGGAATTAGTCCTATTCATTCTTTCACTTGCTACTTCGCAAGGTTGGGAAGTGCGTTGGACATTAAAAGCACCTTTCTTCATAGGAAGTTGAATAGATAAATCCACATGAAACAACCTCCAAGTTTTTCTTAGAATGGCTCATCCCTTGTTTTCCATGTCAAGAAGTTGCTCATAGTCTCGAGCAAAGTCCCTATTACATGTCATTTTTTCACACTGAGGAAAAATACCCTAAAACAATATCTCTCGCTATCTGATAAACCCTTCAACAACCCCCTCCAAAGATGGAGTAGATACCATTTTGAGAATTACAAGAATCATGTATTACATTACTTAAAAGCTGTAATTTAAAGCAGTGTTGCACTTTACCTGTGAATAAACTATGCAATTGCAAGTTCAATCATTATGCCTTGTACAGTGTGTTGCACTTCTCTCCACTAAAAGTATGACAACCTTTCTAACTAGATGAAAAATAGAAATAAATTCTAAAACTCTTGTTGAGGAATCTTACTGTCAAACACCTAGAATCAATCTCCTACCTATTTGGACCTCATCCTAGGATTCATGGAACTAAACCCACCTATCATGGCACCTACTCCTCCTTATTTGGATCTTATACAGAGGTATTTTGGTCCTTCAAAATTGAAATCTAAATCTTCATTAGGGAACTCGCGCATCTACTCTATAAAAAAACATGGCAATGAGGGCCAGCGGGTAGGCACGCTGTAGGCGCACTACGGGAGTTGGTGCAAACTAAAACCCATTGGTAATTGGTGAAATATGGAATCCAAAAATAGTAAAGATTCCATCTTTTACGAGTAGCTCCTTTTTTTTCATTGCTTTAATTTGTAAAACAAGCCTCTCTCCCTCCCTCCCTCGCTCGTATTTCGAGTCCATCTCTCATGATTTTACAAAAAAAAGAGTTTTTGAGAGTGTTTGGTGTCTTCCTGGTCAAACCAGACTTGTGGTTCGTCCATCCCTCCTTCCTTCCCTCCCTCCCTCCCTCATGATTTTATAAAAGAAGAGTTGTTGAGAGTGTTTGGTGTCTTCCTGGTCAAACCAGACTTGTGGGTAGGTTATAAAATTTTGGTGTATTCTGCGGTCAACCTGTGTTTTTGTGAGAGTGCCGCAATTTACATAAAATAATTCAGCGCATCTGGAATTTACATAAAATAATTCTACGCATCGGAGAGATTATCAGTATCTAATTATTAAAATTATGAAAGGTGAGACGGGACCATTAGCTATCCTTTGTTTGGTTAGAACTCGTCATCACTCACATTAAGAAACATTAAACAGATAAGCACTGTTGTACATACCAAATGATCAAACAGATTAGAAATAAACTAGGAAATATACGAGAACTACAGTGTTTTTTAACCATTGCATATTGACAAAAGAAAATGATTTTTGTATTTGCATCGATGATCTCATGTTTTTAGTATAAAGGTTGTGGGTTTGAATTTATTATTTTAGTTATGAAAATTTAATGTGTTGATGTTTTTGTATGTAAGTAGTTTTTAGAGTTATGTATTTTTCAAACATAGTTTGGGGAGGGAAATTGATGAGATTTAAAAGTAGGAAAGTTTAAATAAGATGAAGTTTGGTTTTAATATATATATATATATATGTAAGGAATTTTTTATATTTAATGTAAGGAATATATATTATTGTTGTAGCAACCATTTTGGGTTGAGAGATCTTTATTATGGACAAATTCTAAAGTTTTTAGAAGTCATTAATATCAATTTGTGTCTTTGCATTATGCATCTCCTTGTCTCCTAATCAAGTTTACATTTTCAATGGATTTATTTTTATGTAAACAGTGGTCAAAGATAGTTCAAATGAACATCTTAATGGAAATATGGTACTTCAAGGTCAACTTGGCATTTCCTAGCACTAACTTAAGTAATTATTGGTATGATCCAACCATAACTTTTAGCAATGGGATGTTATAAAATTTGCTAAAGTACATAGAAAACGATGCTATACATAACAAGGTTGCATAGCTAGCGTTCTCTGCCACTTAGTTTAACTATTGAACTTTGAAAGGTATAAATCAGCAAGCACATTTGAATAAGGGCTACAAAGTAGCTACTCTCGCTTAGTTTACATATAGTTAAATTAGAGTAAAAAACAATATTAATAAAAATACAATTAAAATAACAAGATAATTCATGATTGCATTATCTTTGCTAGGTGGATATAATAAGAACTCTATTTGTGGATGGTTATTTTTATAAAATTTAACTACATTTTCTTGGTTACTCTACTTTCTCTACTTACTCTACACAACCTATATGAACCATATCCCTGGGAGGGGACTAAAGTTCGTGCCAAAGTTGCTTACATAGTTGGTTGGAATTTATTAGAGAGATTCCTAGAATCATTTAATTGGGTATGTTCTCTCTCTTGCTCACCCTCTCCCTTGTGGTTGAGAAATTAAAGTGCCTCTCCTATTAGTCGATTTATTTTCATTCCTCTCCCGTTGGTCGAGCCTACTTGTGCACCTCTCCTTTATTAAGAGCCTGCTTGTGCATTTTTGGCTAAGCCTGCTTACGCACCTCTCCTTTATTGAGAGCCTAATCACACATCCTAGAGGTCTACCTTGATGACTCATCATATTTGTTCATTTTATTTTGTGATGAAAGTTTCTTACTAAATTATTGTAGGGGAGAAATGCCCAAGAATTGAAGGGTATTGGAATCCATATATCCTAACATATCCATTTTTCAATATACATAAAGTTTTTTGTATCATTTCTTTTTCATATAATCATGAGATTTATTAACAACCATTGAAATCATTTTATCTTTCACTTTCAACAATAAAAGTGAAAATTATTTGATGTTTTTGTCAAAGTTGACTACTAAATTATTAGAAAAGATAATCAAAATATGTTATATAATTTATTGGAAAGGTTATTAAAATTAATTTTCTTTTCATTTTAAACAATTATATTGAAATTGTTGTATAATTTATAGAGAAGATTTGTTATTATAATATATCATCAATTTATTATAACATATGGATTTTCCAACACACATGAATTTTTTTATGAAATTTATTAACAAATATTAAATTATGTTACGCTATCATATATATATATATATATAGTCTTAATATATTATAATTATTTATAGATCTTAATATATATTTTTTACGTATTTTTAAATTTTTACAATAAATTAAAAAACACAATTTTTATAAATAATTAAATTTCTCAATTAAGCAATAATAATTTAAAAATTATCAATAATTTAAAATTTGAAAATTCATAAATAACAAAAAAATAATAATTTTGAAATGATTTAAAAATTTACAACTTTTATTTGTAATTAGGCCAATAGGCCTCTTTCTTTCAATCAGTTTACCTCCCTACTTTGTCAAAATTTTTATTCTCAACCTGACATCTGGCAAACACTTTAAGGCTACTCTCTGCTCTTTACATCTGGTGGTTGCTCTATGCACTAGCTGAAGGGCCCTACAAAAGGGAATTTATGTGCACGACCAACAATTATCTCACTTTTATCATTTATGTGCACGACCAACGACTATCACACTTTTATTCGTGCATGACCAACTAACTATGGCTCCCTCTTCTCAGTTCCATGCATTGCCGAGGCCTCTTCTCAATTCCCTGCGCTGGGTATTTCTCTTAGGTGCCAAGGCAGCATCCAAGCTTCGGCCTGCAAATAAGCAACAACAACCCCATTTGTGAGTGAGTCTTTTCAGAAGGAGTTACATAAGTCAGAAGATGGGGCTAACCATATTGCAAAATTTGGCAGAATACGGCTCCAACTACGCTGAAATCGGAAGCAGCAAAAGGCTACTTCCTAGAATTATCGTAGTCACAGACTTAAAACCCCATGGATCTGAATCTCAAATAGAGACGGCAAAGCTTGCTTTGGAGCTCGTGAAAAAGCTGGGAAGTACTACAGGCTCTACAGGGAACAGCTTCAAGAAAAGGATCCTGTAGATAGTCTTAGCCATAAGTAATCTCGGGGCCGTTCTTTAGTATAGACATCCTTGCGATCGACACGCTAACAATTCTTGCTCGCGAGGAAGAAGGCTGCTAAAGGTTCTGCGTAATCTCTTCTCTCTTTTTCATGGAGAGATAATAATAACGATGAAACTACAAAAATTGTCAATAAGGTAGGAGAAGCCCTGGGCTTTCTTTCACTCGAGAAAAAACACAATTGTCACATAATGATGAGCATTAAGATGGGCGGTCACTAGAATTTAATCGCAAAACTGATCTCCGTATTGAACGACGCCCTGCGGAGTATTAATGTAGCAAGAATTCTATGAAATATGAGTGCACACTCAAAGGCAGATTGCGTTGAATTTAGGGAAATTACTGAAACGACAGTGCAGGTGGAAAACTGTATTAAATTCTTAACCTTTTGTTTGAAATTCATCTGAAAATAGTTTGATCTGAAAAAAAATTCATCCTATCAATTAACTTCATTATGTTGCAGGCTTTTAGTATCAATTAACTTCATTATGATTCAGGTTTTTAGGTTCATTTTATGTAGTATTTCAACATAGCATGATTTTTATAAGGGTTACGATTTTCTTTCCACTACTGAGCGTGTTTTTAGTGTGTGCCTTTTATTTTTTTTTGACCCTAGGTTCTTTTCTTTGATATTTCTTGCTTCTCAAGGATCTATATATGGATCCTCCTTTGCAGGGTATTAATGACTGATGCCTTTGTATAACTTTTATAATGTGCCAATATTTTTATAATTTAATAAATTTAACACAACTTGCTTGTGAGTTTCCACACAATTTCATGGCCTAACTTTCTTAGTTGGTTTATGTCAGAGGACTCTATTTTGTTAGCAATTTGAAAAATAGCTCTGTGTTGGGTTGTTATGCAAAAATGAATTCATTGAATGCAATGACAACTACAATCGGTCTCAGCCATCAAATTCAGAAGCCCTTGGTGTAATTTTTAGCAGAGGCATGCTACATCTACATCATCACAAGAGTCTCTGCATTCCTCGCAGCAACCAAGCACTGGTAAGTGCCACTAACTATGGACAAAGTTTATTTTTGTTAGTGCAAAAAACCTTTGATAAAACCTTTGTTTTACCTGAAATAAATCAAGAAAACATAGAGAAATGCCTCACTGTTTACTCATACTATTTGTCAATGCCTCTGTATCCATCTCTATCCCTATATGGGACAGGCATCTGTCCAGCGTGGTGTCACATAAAGGCAAGTGTCAATCAATCTCAAGATACCCACCCATTGATATTTATAAGGTATGTGTTTTCCATTGTTTTCAACTCAATTTTATTGCGGCATTACCATATTATAGCATTGCAGAGTTGCATTGAAGTTGAAGAGGTTCGCCGATCTATTCTTATTCTCATCAAGAGGCAGATAAAAAGGTTGGACAAGCTCAACAAATAGCTCAAGTAACAATCTCTTTACTTATTTGTAGAGTGATTCTTTGTGTTGAAATGTTATTTTCAACTGCTCTGTATAGTAAGCCGCCTTCCAAAATTGTTTTCAAAACCACTGAAATAGGGCCGGTTTCCAAATCTAGTTGTATTTCGTGACAGCGCCATTAAGTTTCCATTAGCAGTGAACAGTCAAATTTTTTGTTATTCGGCGTCCCTGCTCTGTACATTGAAACAATCCTTTCACAGTTTAAAATAGTCTCTGTACAATTAAAAAAATAGAGCTTTTTATTTTAAAACAGAGTATTGATTTTATATACAACACAGTTGAATTTTTGAATGAACATAGTTACCGATGAAATAGGTAACCTGACCTCAAAACGGGAACTCTAGCCCAAAAACTCTCAAAAAACATGAAAAAACACCCAAAAAAAAAAAAGTGTGTCTTCCAGAACGCACTTGTTTTTTTTTTAAGGTCAAATTTCAACATTTTCTAAAATTATGCTAAAAAAAATTGTTTGTTGAAAAAAGGATTGAAAAAACACCCCCCAAAAAAAAAGTGTGTCTTCCAGAACGCACTTCGTTTTTTTTTAAGGTCAAATTTCAACATTTTATAAAATTATGGTAAAAACAAAATTGTTTCTTGAAAAAAGGATTGAAAAAACACCCTCAAAACAAAACCAATTGATGCTGGAATAACAAAAAAAAAAATTGTGTCATACTTTTGGCATTTTTAAAAATAGAAGTTAAATATTTTAATTTTTAAAATTCAAACATTAAAAAAAAACCTAAAATATGAAAAAACACCCAAAAAAAAAAAAGTGTGTCTTCCAGAACGCACTTGTTTTTTTTTGAAGGTCAAATTTCAACATTTTCTAAAATTATGCTAAAAAAAAATTGTTTGTTGAAAAAAGGATTGAAAAAACACCCCCAAAAAAAAAAGTGTGTCTTCCAGAACGCACTTCGTTTTTTTTTAAGGTCAAATTTCAACATTTTATAAAATTATGGTAAAAACAAAATTGTTTCTTGAAAAAAGGATTGAAAAAACACCCTCAAAACAAAACAAGTTCATGCTGGAATAACAAAAAAAAATTTTGTGTCATACTTTTGGCATTTTTAAAAATAGAAATAACATTTTTTAATTTTTAAAATTCAAACATTAAAAAAAAACCTAAAATTTAAGAAAAAAATAAATTTAAAAAATAAAAACATTTAAAAGCTTAAAATTTAAAAATATATGAAGATAAAAAAAATAAAAATAAAAACAAAGTAAAAATTTTAATTCAATCATTAAAAAAAACCTAAAATTTAAGGAAATTTTTTTTTAAAAATAAACCAAAAAAAATTAAGATTAAAATTTAAAAAAATATAGAAATTAAAAAATAAAAATAAAAACAAAATAAAAATATTAAATTAAAAAAAAAAAACAAGTAAAAAAAGGAAGGAAATTAAAAAAATAAAATATAGAAATTAGATTTAAAAAAGAAAAAGAAAATGCTTATTAAATTTAAAAAAAAGAAAAAAAAAATTTAAAACAAATAATTAAATTTAAGGAAATTTAAAAATTCAAAATTAAAAAAAAAAAAAAAACACTATTCAAATTAAAAGGAAAAAAAAAAAATTTAATTAAAAAAAATAAATAAAAATAAAATACAATAAAAATATCAAATTTAAAACAATATATATTAAAAAAACAAATAAACTATAAAAAATAAATTAAATTTAAATTATATACATCAAATTTTATTAAATTAAAAAAAAAGAGGTTAATATTAAAATAACAAATTAAATTTAAAAACAAAAATATTAAATTTAAATAAATAAATGAATAAACAAATAAATTTTGAAAGAAAAAATAAATTTTAAATATAAAAGAAAAAAAATATATATTGTTAAACGAAAACTTCAAAAACTTTAAAAATCAATTAAAAGTGGAAAATTGAAAATAAAAAAGAAAAAAAATTAAATAAAAAAATTTAAAAAAAAAATAATTTAAAAAAATTAAGTTCCATTTTAAAAAAAATCTAATTTTAAATACACAATTTTAATTGAAATAAAAAAATATAAAAAATTTACATAATTAACAAAAAAAAAAAAAAAGAGAGTAAAACATTAAAAAAACATGTTAAATCGAAATAAATTAAAAAAAAATATAAAAAATTTATT
The DNA here is from genome assembly GCA_034641835.2 of Pinus albicaulis. Taxonomy (NCBI): domain Eukaryota; kingdom Viridiplantae; phylum Streptophyta; class Pinopsida; order Pinales; family Pinaceae; genus Pinus; species Pinus albicaulis. The sequence continues at coordinate 169,631 of JAXQQM020081046.1, forward strand.
GAATTTTATAAAATTATATTAAAAAACTAAAAGTAAAAGTTAATTAAAAAAAAAAAAAATCAATTAAATAAAAAAAATGGGCGAAATTTAATAAAAATTATTAAAAATAATAATAATAATAATAAATTTAAAACAAAAAATAATAATATTAAAAAAAAAAACAATTAAAATTTTTTTTTAAAAAAAATCAATTTAAAAAAAAAACAATTAAAAAAAAAAATTTAAAAAAAAATCAATTAAAAAAATAAATTAAAAAAAAAAACATTTAAAAAAAAAAATTTAAAAAAAAATCAATAACGAATTGTATTTTATGGGGCGGCCCGCCCGCTGGGCGGCGCCCCGGGGGCGGCCCAGCCGACCTCCCGGGCCCCCGCGGGCGGAGGGCCGATTCCCAGCGGGCGGGCTGTGCCCAGCGGGCGGGCCGCCCCATAAAATACAATTCGTTATTGATTTTTTTTTAAATTTTTTTTTTTAAATGTTTTTTTTTAAATTTTTTTTTTTTAATTGATTTTTTTTTAAATTTTTTTTTTTAATTGTTTTTTTTTTTAATTGATTTTTTTTTTAAATTTTTTTTTAATTGTTTTTTTTTAATTTTTTTTTTAATTGTTTCTTTTTTAATTTTTTTTTTTTAATTTGAAAAAATAAATTTTTTTTTTCAAAAAATAATTTTTTTTTAAAAAATAATTTTTTTTTTTAATTTAATATTTTTATTTGAAGTAAAATTCGTTTTTTTTTTTTTTTTAATATTTACTTACATCTATTTTTTATTTGATTTGATTTTTATTTTTTTTTAATTTTTAATATTTTTATTTTAATTTGATTTAAAAAAAAAAATTTTGAATTTCAAAAAATTTAAAATTATTTTTTTAATTCAATTTTTTTATTTTAAATTCAATTTGTTTAATTTTTTTTATATTTAATATTATAGAATAGTTTTTTTTTTTAAATTTAAAATTTAAAATTTATTTATTAAAATTTTTAAATTTTAATTTAATTTAATTGTTTTTCTTATTTTTTTCGTTTATTTAGTTTTTCATTTTTTAAATCTATAAATGGTTTCACTAAAAAAATAAAAATAAAAACACTAAATTTATGTATATTTGTTTTTTAATTATTTGCACGTGGTTTTTTTCATTTTTTTTGTTTTTTAATGATAGGTTTTTTTTTTTTTTTTTTTTTTTTTTTTTTTTTTTTTTTTTTTTTTTTTTTTTTTTTTTTTTTTTTTTTTTTTTTTTTTTTTTTTTTTTTTTTTTTTTTTTTTTCAATTTTAATTGTTTTTTTTGTAAATTTTAAAAGTTGTATTTTTTTCCTTATTATTATTATTATTTTTTAATTTATATTTTTAAATTTAATTTTTTTTTTTAATTTTTTTTTCCTAAATTTTAATTTTGTAATTTTAATTATTTTAAAATTTTTTTAAATATATATATATTTTTAAATATATTGTTTTTTTTAATAAGTTCGAAAAAAAATGTTTTTGATTTTTTTTTTTTTTTTGGGTGAATTTTTGTTTTTTTTCTTTAAATTATGTGTTTTTTTCCTTCAAATTTTGTCATTTCCTTTGATATAATTTTCAAATATTTTTGTTTTATTTATTTATTTTTGTTTAAATTTTTTCTTTTTATGAGCTATTTTTGTTTTTTTTACATTTTTATTGGTTTTTTTTACTGTTTTTATATTTTTTTTTTAATCTAAGTTTGTGTTTTATTACATACATGAAAATCACCACTCTAAAAAAAAAAGGTTGATGCAGCATCAATACGTTTCAAAATTAGCATGAAAATCATTGCTCTAGAAAAAAAAGGTTGATGCAGCATCAATACGTTTCAAAATTAGCATGAAAATCACTGCTCTAAAAAAAAAAGGTTGATGCAGCATCAATACGTTTCAAAATTAGCATGAAAATCACCACTCTAAAAAAAAAAAAAAAAAAAAATTTGATGCTGCATCAATA